>OX235273.1:92162040-92590553 GCA_944472155.2 Trichobilharzia szidati
TGCCAGACAGCTGTTTCATCCCAGTTTGGGAATCATCAGCAGTACGCACTTACTGGGATTCGAACCCAGGACCTTCCGGTTTCAAGGCAAGCTCCTATACTATTAAGAATTTATGCACACATCATCACAACTACTGACATATTAAACACATCACCGATCTTTATTTAGTTCTTCCGTGCGATTAATTTTCTTTCATTTCTGTTTACTTCATGTTTTATGCACTGATGCATGAATAGAACTTGGGCTCTGGAAGGGTATGATTTTATAATAAATTAATTGATGCAACATTCCACTTAATCGACACAATGTCGTATACTGTTGGCGTTTTGGGCACATTTGGTTACTCATGATAATATTTTGTTGTGACATGAACTATTGCACTTTTGTAAAACACTGTGTGACATTGCCTGTCCAATATTAATCTCCTCACATCTAACCGTCTGATGTAAATTTAGAAATGTAGACTGGCAGAAATTCTTATTGAATGTGCACATTTATATAGTAGTATAGAAATATTAGGAAAAATGTCCACAAGAGTCAAATGTTATTTTCGCTCATAAATTATGTCACAGAAGAGGAAAATAGAGAGTCGGGAAAACAGTTAAATCACTCTTGCTCAACTTTAATGATGCACAGAGAAACAAATGATGAACATGGTTTACAAAACCCTTCTTGGTTTTATTTCAAATATGAATCACATCAGGTGATCTCTGCGTAAATGCTGAGTGACATGAAATAACAATATACTTGTGAGTTGACCTGTTATAACAGATTTCTGTCTCAACTATCATGCTGCTAGTGCTACTCATACAGCTTCATTTCACACTGACCTTTAATATCGTTTCGAATCTTTTTTGAAAAATTATTTTTGCATGTTCAAGTATCTGTGTTATTACTTTTCTGTTTTCATCTATTAAAGCAATTGTTGATCTGAAACCGTCAAATATGGAAGATTTAACTGAAGTGATTACTTGTGCACGTTTCCACCCTGTTCAATGTAACATATTAGCTTATTCAACTAGTCGAGGTCTTATTCGACTATGTGATATGCGACAACGAGCTCTGTGTGATAATCATGTACTCGGTGAGTAATTCCGTTTATTGCTTTAAGCGGCTACATTTTGACTATATGTATTATTGTTTTATAAGAATTGATGGATAAAACAGTGGTAATAGAATTTAAATGGAATAAATGACACGTGAAGCTGTCTTGATTAGTGGCAACCATGCAATCTTTCCTTCTGGTTGTTGTTTTTATAATATTGGTAATTGGAGTTTAAGTCGAAGGATGTATCATCTCTTAGGCTAACAGTTTTCTCTAGTTTCGATGTCTCATAGTGGTATCACTGACCTGTCACCCTACCAGTAGTATTTGGTTTGTCATTCTAGTTTATCTTGTAGTATCATGTTGAAGGGTATCTGTGAATAAACACTTGAGAATATGCAAACAATCACCTCATGAGTGATGCATAATGTCAGCAAACTGATATCCTGATGTTATGTTTAGGCTTTGTTAACTGACGAAGTGTTCTACAGTTACGTTTTTGACATAAAAGAACGGCACATTAGAAAAGCAGGAACATAACATGACATCCTTTTTGAGGTGATAGTAAGATACGTAGATCTAAATAATGATAATAATATTAATAATAATTTTGGTATTTCAGTAGTCTTCATTCAACGGAAAATGTCAGTGTTTTTAGAGTACTCAACGGTGGGGGTCTCCTTTGTGTGTGATTCTGTAATTCTTCTTCCTACACACAGTCACAGTAATGGTGAATGCCTTTAGCAGTTAGAATATTTATAACACTTTAAAAAATATTGACTTTTGAATAAAATCACAAGCAATCCTGAGTATTTTTATTAAATTTGACAAAGACTACTGTATATCATTGTCGCTGAAAATGTGAGTTTTCTGTGTTTAGCAATTATCATCTATGTATTTTCACAGTAAATTTAGTGTTTCTCAACCGTTGTCCTATTCTATAATTCTATAGAATTGAAGTGTACAGAGGTTAATAAACTAATCAAGCGCGAATGACTACAATAAAAGTGCAACTCTACATTGTTAGATTTTTGTTTTTTTAAAGCTGAGTAACGTGACGTAGTTGTGGAATAAGAAATTTCTATAATGTCAGTTTATTAAGTCATTTTGTCCTCACTTATTAGCGATTCATCGATTAAGTGTTCAAATGAATCTCAGGCTATGTGATATTGTGTTCAGGAGTATTTAGCTATTGTTAAATATCCTCTATACAGTATGGAACATTTGTATTGTTTAATTTTCATGAATTATTAGCTTCCTATTATTATTATTTTTTGTACACGGCAAATTAATTGTCTTTTATTTATTTGGTTTCAGCCTTTGAAGATCCAAGTCTTTCACAGAATCTGGGTTTTTTTGCTGACATTATTGCAAGTTTATCAGATTTTCGGTTCGGTAATACAGGAAATTATCTTTTAGCAAGAGACTATCTAACTTTGAAAAGTGAGTTTAAACTCTTTTCACGCTAGATATAATTACTGAGCAGTGGATCTATTTATTGCACTGACGTCATCACTGCGAGTAAAAGAATGGATTTTTTTATAGAGAAAAAAAGACGTGCAGTCCATGACACTTTTTACCCTTTAGTTTCTAGGGTCAGGTTACGGCGTAGTCGGTATTTGAAAGTTCTGTGATATAATGATAATAATACCTTTATTCTCAATAGTATTTATGTAATATGCAGAATTTTCAAAGGAGTTTATTGCATGATATTGTCCCTACGTACAATATCTTAAGGTAAAATATTAATTGGCAGTATATCCTTTACTTCGCTAAGCCACTGATAACAGGGAAGGTTGGGCATTAGGCTAGCAACCTCATCCCGTAACATAAATACCACTGCTACCGAAACCGCAAGCCTCTAGCTTGAAGCCCTATATTCCACTGGGAACGTAAAGGAATCAAAAACAATATCCTGTGACATACTGCTCTCTGACCTGAAGCACAAACCATTCCTCTATGATATATCTGCTTTGTCTCTTTCAAGAAATCCATGATATGTAGTTTTAAGCAGGCCGCATTTATAATGTGACTTTTTCTAAGTAATGATAAGGGATGATCTTTGGTATTTCAAACAGACTGAGTCGGATAACTTCCATTTTGAGGATACCAGTTTTTTTTTCACAGGGAGTTTGTCTACTTGACCAACTACAATGCTGTTTCACTCTCCAAATATGTTGTTATTGTAGTAAAGTAGAAGTGAAAACAGGCAGCTATCAGCGTCTCATAAGAGAAAGTTCATTTTGTGCTGCCACTTTATTCACATTTTCAAACTTTTCTCTTTCGATTACTGGTGTTTATCAACCATTTCCACTCTGATATTTTACACCTGTGTATTTCTTCATTTTAGTCTGGGATATGAGAATGGGAGACCGACCGTGTGAAATATTTTCAGTTCATGAACCATTCCGTTCTCAACTTTGCATGCTATATGAAAATGATTCTATTTTTGATAAATTTCTATGCGCATGGTCAGACGATGATAGGTAAGACTCACAAGTGTTAAATTTTTATCTGTAAATCTTTATGGCTAAAGAATTTAAGTATAGTGGTAAACATATCCGTTTCATATTATGGACATTCTGGTTGTTTTGTTATTCCTCAATTCTCATTTTTCATGCTCAGAGGCTTGAAATTCCTTATAGGTGATATCGTCATGGTGAAATAATGTTCGCTTATTTCTCATGAGCATACTCAGAGGGGATTAATAATAGGTTAGATGAAGACTAAAACTGTTAATTAGCATCTTTTTATGTGATTGTCGTATCTATGCTGCTCTACTTTTTCCGGACTCTTACATTTGAGGTTTTCTCAATGAATTGATTATTATCACCGTGACAACTGTATTGTCCTACATTCATCTGTTTTTCACTTCGTTCAGTCGACTTTCAGTTTTTATATCAAAAGAGAAACCAGTCATCTCTGACTGTATTCATATTTTAAATGAAAGAAAGAATGATTCCTAAATACTCATGCAACTTGAAACTATACCTCAGTTCTTTACTAAGTTGTTGCATATGTTATGAAGGGGGTTATTGAAATATCTACGATCAGATGTGAAAGCTCAGAAGAAAGCCGATATTATTATTAGTGTCCAAGATAAAAAATTTCTGAACCGAATTAAATTTTATGGTGTGTACTTAACCACCCCCCCCCCTTAGTTGGTCTACTGAAGTAGTTGTTATTTCAGAATTCTTGCCTGCATTAAATGAATCATAAAAGTTGACGATTTTATGGTACTGAAAAGACCCATTATCCCCTTTACTAATTACTAAAATCCTTGTAATCGGCTTCCTTCAGACAAAGTTGATTTTATGTTATGTGAAACTCAACTAGTAAACTAATAATAGAATTTGCTCAACTCAAGTTTAATCTTACCATTCAGCATACTTCAATGATGATTTTTGCTTTCAGCTGAGCAGTATATTTTATTTGTATTTACAGGTATGCTGTTACTGGATCTTATGACAATCTGTTTCACGTCTTCGATCGACACAGTGGTTCTGATTGGCTGTATGACCTGCAAGACTCAAGTTTACCATATTCTGCAAATTCATCGGACGGTACTCCAAGTTACCTGTCTCCTAAGCGCTTCATGTCTCCTGATGATCCTATTGGAAGTCAGTTAGGTCTATCTGCAATATTTGTGGCACCACTGGACGCTGTCGACATCCTTTTTCCAGAAGTTACTAGTCCAACTAGTTCACATAGCAGCTGTAGTGATAATAATGATTGGAATAAATTCGATGATAGTCCAGATTCCTTAAATTTGTCACCTGAGAAAGCAAAACTATCTGATTTTCAAGCTTTAGATTTCTTAGATCCATCTGAAAATACCCCTCCCCCTCCTCCTCCTCCACCGACAGGTTCAAAACGTCGAAAACAAGTTTTGCCTTCCCGTACTAATGATTCTAGTGATTCTAATTGTAATACTCAAGGTGAACATGACCATTCCCACGGTAGACACCATAAAAGTAAGCACCAGCATCGTCGGAAGCATTCTTTATATAGTGGTCCAAAAAGATATGAAAATGGTCTTAGTTCTATCTGTAAATTTTCAAATTTCAATAATGACTGTGAATCACAAGGTATCATGTTAAATTCACTTCCTCTTGCGAAAACGCCTCTCGAAGATTTTTTATCTGGTGAATTAACTATTCCAGGAATGCATCAAATCAACTGCCAGCGTAAAATTCTTCATTTATCTTGGCATCCAAAGAAATTACTCACCGTCTCTGTATCAGGCAATCAATTATTCTTGGTTGCAGGTCAACCGATAGACAACGATATACAAAACAACTCAAATCGTTGTTCTTCTCATTTGTCTAAATCAACTGATGATGATAACTGTATTAATACTGACCCTTCGAAAAATTCTAACTTAAGAGCTGATTCCACGGATGATTCTGAGCAAGTATCACCCAGTTTAATTCAGAATTCAGACATCAAGGCGGCCAAACGTCGTCGCCGACGGCATCATCATCAACCTGACAGCCTAACTACCAATAATTCATTCTCTAGTGTCGCAGCAAATGAAACGGATAACCATATCCCGAGTATCGATGCTTCACCTCAGTCTGCTTTGTTTTGTGGAATGGATTACACTTCTAATTATGAAGCTGATCGAGAAGACAATGATGATGAACAACGAACTGCTGAATCAAAACCTTCTCTGACCACTGATCCAAGTACTGAAAAGGTTCCCTGTATAGATTCTTTATTTCCTTTATCTAGTGAACCATTTTCAAATAATTTAGACTCTGTTCTACACTGACATTGTTCTGATTATGTATTTCCTGTCTTTTTCATTTGTCACCCCTTCACTCACCCCTTTATGTATATGTATTATTATGACTATCTCATCTCAGGGGTTGATTTATTTATTCACTATCACCTTTTGCATTATTTAGAAGAGTTTGTATTCATATTGTAGTGTTACAAATAAATACGTGTAAACATATTCTTCTTCCACTACTGCTTACTATAACTATCACTGTGTTAGTGTTCTTTTGAATTGACAGCATATCTATTATGACATTCTTGATTAACACTGCTTGTGTACACAACACTTAGAATTGTTCAGAGTCTCTTATACAAAAGAACTGATTGTATTTCGTCATGATGTGTGTGCCTTTACATAAAAACTATTTTCGTTAAATTTAAAATATTGTACATGAATAATTACAACAAACTTCAATTTTTATTCCATTCCAAAATACGATATATTCATCTCAATGTAGATTTCTGCTCTATTCACATTTATTGAGATTTGATTTTTCACATCGACACTTCTTCTATCTCAACTGTTAAGGCTCTAATCTCAGTTCTACTTCGCCTACATTTAACTATTTGCTTGTCGTCATGTTTATTTTAAAGTTATGCAAGTGTGTGAAATAATTTACTTTTCATTAAGACTATTCTAGATAAGATGAATAAATATTAGTGATATATTTCTTCAGTTGGAGGTCTTTTTATGCCTCTATAGGTGTTATAGAGTAACCAACTGGCACACTTATAGTTATTTTTATTATACTGCGCACTGTATTTCATAGTGATATATCCTCAAAAATCAACAACTTCTTAAGTGCAAGCAGACCGTGAAAAAATTTACTTTGTTCCAACAGTTTTGTTGTATGACCTTTGGATTTTGTTAGCAGAGCTTCCTGAGGTAATCCCTATGTCGTAAATGTTATTTCATATGGGAATAACTTGGACATATCTTGCCTGCGCGCGTTTATTGGGAACTCGTTTAGTCGAATAGCATATTGTTCTTCAATCAATATGATTCGTGTTGATTTGTTTATTACATAGCTCAGACTTCTCTGATCATTTTATTGTTGTTTCTTTCGACCTCATGTCAGTACTGTTTAGGCAAACATCGGGATTAATGTTCTTTGAGTGACTTCTGAAACAAGTAAATTCTGTATCCGTTGAACAGTATTTGACACAATTAATCCGTAGTACTAATATTATCCATGAATGTTATATTTTAACTTTATTCAGGATGATGTATCACTAGTTTTGTTATTTTAGGCCTTCATTTATCAGCTAGATAGCAACTGTAGATACCTTTTCGATATCGCTGACATTAATGCTCAGTAATCAATAAGTGGAGATGCTTCCGGACGGTACAATGTCTTACAATTTACGGTTTTTGTTCATATACACAGGTAATGTTGTCATACTATTATCATTAATATTAGAAACAAACTTGACACAGTATGGACAACAGGAGATGTGCCCCACAAAAAAAGAAATAAAAACAATATATGAAGAAAAATAGAAATAGGATAAGTGTAGGGTCGCTATATTCATGTTACCTTCAGAAAGGACAGGGGTCGGAAAATGGCGGCATGTTCGCCCCTGGCTTCAATTTTTGGTCACACCTGATAACCTTATAGTGCAAGTACTGATGTTTAAAGACTGTGTTTTAATAAGTACAGTAACGAACTCTCTCCGACGCCATTTTCGCGCTTTTCCATTGTTCTGTTAATACACACATTCCTTGAGTTTGTAATAAAGCCGTATCGATTGGATGGGTTCTAGACCTTTTTCCTTTGTATAATCTTTAACTTTTATTTTTACTCAAAAATACGGCTCACATGAGCGCCTTTCCTTGATAACCAAGTCTTTTTAATTTGAGTTTTGTCGTTTCTTCTTACAAGTTAGACAGAATACTGAGTTACTGGGTACATATGAAATTACGTTAAGTAAAGACTGGTAAGTTGTAGCTTATCAACAGGTCTACCAACACTTTACATCCTGTCGGGCAATCGATCTGAACTACCTATCAGATCTCGACCAGGGAGTCTGGATGTATCAATTGGTTTCTAAACTAACGCAAATATTCTATGTCCCAGGCTGACGAGTTCTCTGAATCTTACTTCTAGGGTTAGTGGAAAGCGACTGCTACGGGAGCTTATGGTATGACATTCGTAACACATTCAAGCCACAAAAGCTGATGTTTCAAAATTACTACACTGAATGAATGGTGACCAGACACATGCTGTTGAACCTCAAAGTTCCTTGGGCGGTGATGACATCAAGAACAAGTCAACGTACCAAAGCATTGGCAACCTGACATTTGACGGCCAGGCTTACATCGTAATAAAGCCAGAAGTGGCCCAGACAGGTAGATGTCACTCTGGTTTTCACTTTACTGTTAGGACGGATAAAATACCATTGTTAACCACAACGTCATCATTGTTGCAATCGACCAGATAGTGATTATTTATTTATGATTCAAATTTCTGTGGATGTGCAAACGACATACTGACATTCTGTATTGTGAATAATAAAGGTTATTATTTTTTCTCAGCCATCTCAGTTAAGCCTTATTTCTGCGTCTGCCTCACTGTGGTGAATACTTTCAGATGATGAGTTTTTTAGAGGCTCATTCTAGTCAAAATAGACTACAGCCAACATATCAATAACACTACATTACAAAAGCCAGATCGACTTTTTGACGGGGCCAGAGGTAGTCCAGATTGGCGTATGTCAACCTAAGTCACATTAAACAGTTAGAAATTTTGTCCGTCACACATGCACATGCATCTATAGAACTACCTGAGTAAAGGGTCTTGTCAACAACTTCCTCTGGTTCACCTGCGATAGTAAGTGCAGGTCCCAACGCTCTTGGGCATCCAAAGTACCTCTCGAAGTGGCCTTTCCACCTCTCAAGACCTGCTTTCTGGTTGGTAGTCGACATACCGTCTACGTTACAGAATACATCACTGACACCACATGTTACGCTACCAGTCGTTCTGATTAGTTAGAACAGCTTCAAGTTGGATGCAGTAAAACAATCCAACATGACCTAATTTAGTTTTCGTGTCCACAATCAAATTTCTTTCCTATTATAAAATTACGATTAGACTGCTGAAAAAATTGGAATAAATATATCAATGATCTCAACATTATACATCAATGAACATTAACTCAAGGATGCTGTTCACAACAAAGTTATATAGGAGAATTGACTTCAAGCTTTATTTTTCCCAGATATTTGTATTACATTCATCTGAAGTCTGGGTTTTTGTTAATGCGAAGACAATATTTCTATATCTCTTTATGTGTTACACAGACAGACTATTTTGCAGACTGTTCCGACTGACTCTAATGTCAGAAAGAACAAACAAACTGTAAATTCAACATACATCGAAACATGTGTAATTTATATAATAACTTATCCATGCCTGTACAATTGGTATGTTCCTGCATAAACAGGAATAAATATATATATATCCAGGTGCAGCTAATTATTCCATGTCACACAGGCGTTCTGAATAACAGGCTTTGCGGTCTCTACATAAACGCAGTTCACTTTGGAGCGTAAACATGGTGGGAATGTATTTACACCCTCTGTTTGCCCGAATGAATCGGTGTGTATCCAGAAGTTGTCAGGAACTCCCTCAAACCGACACCATCGGAAAATAGTGGCAATATGATCAAATTGAGTTTAGGCTTGGTTGATAAAGGGATGATGTCAGTTAGCGCTACGGTGATAACTGTGTCGACAGTCGTTGCAGGCTAGAAACAAGTTGTGGTCTACGCAAAGCTGCAGAAAACTGTCCGAATTATTGCATATACCTCAGTGACCAACTAGACCAATCTTACCTAGTCCTGGACACCTAACTTGTGTATTCAAGTCTCTGGGTAGCATTACGACGTCTCTCTGAGAAGCTCACTCTATTGGTATTAAAACAGCCATGATTCCATCCAAGCTGGAACTCGTTGATGCATAGTCAAAGATGACAAGTAGACACAATTTCCTTACCAATGGCTTCTTAACCTCACAATAACCCTCTAGTCTCATAACACAAACTACTGTTAGTCGAGACGAGGACGAGTAATGCATCTCCGACTTTAGCGTTTAGCTCGAAGCCGACTCCAGCTACCCCAGATTCCAACGTCAAAAGAAGCCTGAATCCTGGGTTTTGCACACCATTTTAACTTTCACGTTGAGAAGATATATGAAGGACTTCACTGGGATCTTGAATTCGTGTCTCTAAGTTTGGCTCTCTATGCTGAAACACGCCCTAAGTATTAGGTGCCCAGCACTATCTAAAGTGCCCCTCTTAAAACTGCACTTCAGCAGCTTTATCCATGTTCTGTTCCGGTAAGCGATAAAGAAGGGATAATACAAGCTGAGTGATGGACTTATTACAATGGAGGCTGCCAGCCAATTTGTGTCACCTGAAACTCGGTCAGGGAAGTGCAACGTGTCTTGGTGGTAATATAAAGGTACAAAATTAATCCGAGATAAAAATGAAACTGAACAGATTGCTGATGATAGTAAAGGCATGTTGCAAAGCACAAGAATAGGGCAAACCAAGAAATAAAGTCAATCATCTTGTCTCACGTATGACAGCTAGTGAGAATCAGTTGCACGACGTGTAACAGTGGCTGAAGAAACAAGTGAACTGTTGCACCTAGAACGCGCAAGCTACTTTGCTCACTACACCAACCCACAATTGACACACCATGACTCATAGCAGTAAAATTTGGACGCTCAGAAACCTGACCAATGCTTCTCAAAGCATGGTACACAGATACGTACAGCACAAGTAGTGGTGTGTCACTCTATGAGTGCGACCGAAGTTATAGGGAGACGGCAGAATTAAATAATCCTGCAAAATGGGACCTGCATGGTCATGGGTACGGGGAATTTAGTCATGGAGACAAGAAAAATTCCTTGGAAAATAGTGGAAACGCCGGTGCCGGCGGAAGTGTCTGATCTGTAAACTGCTGTCTCAAACGGGATGGTATATGACCCAGAAAATCGGCCGGGAAGGAAAACTTCTGAATGCCTTTGAAGAGCTGTTATAAACCTCGGTATCAAGATTGCCGTAGTGGGGTCCATGTGATCGCATCCGAAATATCCATTCATCATTCCGACGAAGTCTGGGTCAATATGCAGCCTTAAAAATAATGAGATTGCCATAGGCTTAGTAGACTTGTACGAAAGGAATTGGAAGGGAAATCACAGTAGAAGAGGAACAGTGTACATAAGTAACGAGATCTGAACATTGTATGCACTGCAATAAAAGTGACCAACCTCCTGGAAACAGTTAGGTGCTGCATAACTGCAAATAACAATCCGTTCCTAGTTGAAACAGGGTGAGAATAAACGTTATCGCGTTTTAAATTTACCCCGCTTCAGGTTTTGTCGTCTTTCATTGGCTAGAACAGTGGCGGTCAATTGGATTTTTGATTCGTCCTGGGTAGTTGCTATCGTGTGTGGCTTGATGTGGTTGTGTTATACGTGGTTTGCAAGCAACTGTGATGATCATAAATGTAAATTTTGACTATTTTTACGTTGTTTCACTGTTTTTTATACAGATGCAATGCTCTTTTCGTTAGAAACTCCCTTGAAACTGGTTAGCCATTATGGTGGTTATCAATGACTACGATCCCGTGGGTCCCAACGCATTTCTTGAGTTGTGGCTATACGTACAGTATTTTCTGTGTCGATATTTCTCACTCGCATAGTCTGGTATCCTGTGTTTCTTGCGAATTAACTGTGACAAGCTGTGGCAATAATGTGCTTCGGTAACGAGCCCTTTTTCTAGAATTTCATCGCAGGAAATCAGTGCGAGCGGAAGCAGCACATATGTAAGAAGCTGCGGACGCATTACAAGACTCTCAAAAGGCGAGGAACTTATATATTGCTAACAGTGACAACATTTTTCACATACCAGTATGTGGCTACGTTCACATGCAGAGGAAAAATCGGCGAATGAGACATTTAATAGTAGTGAGACAACTTTGTGGAACTTTCATCTAGCCTGTATGTTTCGCTCTAATATTTCTGTCCCTCAGACCACTAACAAAGTATTGTCTAATGTATTCTTGTGGTATGATTCCATGACACAATTACTGGCAGTTAATAATATTATGTATGCGTAATAGTCATAATATTTTCTGCACCATTAATGTGCTCCACTTTTCAAAGAATTGTAGAGTATGATGACTGAATTTGTTGAATACTTAAGTCATGCATGTTAATCATGTAAATGCTTAATTTATGTAAGTGAATTTAATCTGTATCACTTTTAGGAATGTCGGGTCGTAATGAGGCCTGTCAGTTAGTTGAATTCAGTGGAAGCAGATGTAGTGGCATTCGGACAAAGACATCCGAAAAACATTGACGAGTGTTTTACGATTTATGACCAGATAGATTTGCATAATCAGTTGTAGGAATTGATTTTACATACAACAGCAAGTGAAGGTTAGTTCGCTCATTCACCTATAACCTTGCAGATATTCTTTTTTCCAGTTCGTGATTCCGGATAACTTCGGATGTGGGTATACGGTTCTGTTTACTTGAATTGCGAAGAATTTAAAGGTGACGCGATTTGGACACTGGGCAGTTTCCGTCGAATAATGGGAGATACTTCCCAAACGAAGTCCTTGGAATGGTAGTATACCTTTACAATGTTTAATGCTAATCATATCGGTGTAAGCATGGAAACTATGACGTTTTCGATGAAAATACAGCTTTGTTTAAACACTGGTGTTGTTGTTTCTAATCAAAGCAACCAGACTGTAAGCAAGCAACCAATAGGCACAAAGAGTAAGTCTCAGCTTTAATAAAGGCTTATGCAGTTAAGATAAACTGGAGTGTAATAGTGCGTAAATAAAAAGACTATAGTGAAGTATATAAGTGATATTTCAGTGACAGGTAAATTGAAAGATCTGCAAGCTTAGAACTCGTAAGACAACCTAACATTTAAGATCTCTTGCGAATTTCTGTAGGGCCTATGGGGTAGCATTGATGTTTTGCCGTCACTCTGAACTTTGGAAAAATGATTTACAAATGTAAAAGACTATAATCATCGAAGCTGCTGTATTATTTTCTAGCTGCTCGTAATTTTTTCCTTTTATGCAGTTTCTTACCAACAGTTTGCAGTATTCATAGTGAGTTTATAGGAAACTTTATTCTTTCTTCATTTTCACCAACCGTCCCTTCACGCACAATAGCATGCAGTAACTACATACAGTCAAGCACTGTAACCTGAACATCACAGAATCCCTACAGATAACTTGTTAAATAATAAATGCTTTAAAGATATGAGCCATAAGTGCATCTTCCATATCCTTCATAGCCACAAGTAATTCATTAAGGATCTTAGAATATCTTAGTGATCTGAAAACGAATAATTATTAAGACTGATATAACTTAAGTAACAGGTGTAGTAGTTGTAGGACACAGGTGCTAGCTACTATTCGGCGGAAAGCTGACACTAATTTTAAGCAGTCTGACATTTTAGAAGGACCATCTATACTATTCTTCTCGCCCCAATGCACACCGACATCAACATAATCTGATGCCATGTTATGCGTTGAGCAATTACGGTATCCCGAAATTCCATGCGACAATGTAAATTAAACTAGTATCACATCTTCGCCTGAGTAATTTTAACTAGGAACGTCATCGAAATGGATATAATCACCAGGAAATCCAGCAGCTTGTCTCATTCATCGCATGATCTCTTCTATGTGCTATGGAATATTTCAATCATCACGGATGATAACAAAAGTGTTAAACATCCTCAAAACAAACATCTAAATTATGTCTGCAGTCAATTTCTCTTTCAAATGCCTGATTCTCATAGAATAACTGCTATGACAACAACCATTGCCTCTAGTCCATTTACAACCTTAAAATCTAAAACAACTCGCAAACAACAAATCTGTAAGGCTCTAAAACGCAAACAATAGTCTTTCCATGCGAAATTTCTCATAAAGGATGACTTCTTTTTAGTAATAAACTGTCTTGGATATGATGACAATTTTACCTATTAATACGAACACAGTAAATTTTGCTTTTTCCGGCTACAGAAGCCTAAAACGAGTCAAATATAATCTATTTTCACAAAACTGAACGATTATAACGCCTATATAGGCGTGAACGCGATAACCCATACAGTAAGCGATAATGTACCACGATAACGCTTACCCTCACCCGTTGAAATAGTATACCGACATTCAAAAGGTGCAGCCAAGTGCAAGGAACAAGTGATTGAGGCATTACTTTCGCTCCGACGATAAGGTTCCCCCAGGTTATTATCGATGCTGACTTCAACACACCGATCACAATTGGGGTGGAGCATAGGCATGGATGAGAATTCGACAGAGGACTGTCTTCAAACCGGCCGCCATTTGCCTACTGCGAATGCGCGAATTAAACCACAAGCACCAAGTAGTGGTGTCTGACTTGATAACTGGAATAGCGCTTATCATAGTCAACTCTACGATCCAGATTTGTCACGGTGAATTTAACTCTGAACAGATGAGAGAAACCCTGTAGTTGACAACTTCAACCTGTCAGTACCAATAATTAACAACGGACGAGTAGTGTAATTGGTTGTGGGATGTCATCAAAAGGACTGTCAATCAATCCGTCGCCAAGATAGCCAAAACCCTTGAAAAGAACTTGCTGGATGAGAAGAGGGAAAAAGATGGACGTCGTGCAGAGGAAGATTCTCAAGGGGAACAACAGACCGCGCTGCACACTCAGTCCCTCGAAATCGTTATAAAACCTAACTCCAGAAGGACAAGAGAACATTTCAGACACCCTGGCCGGTGGATAATTTCACCTAGGTGACATCTGGAGTGGACGATAATCGTAGATATTAATCCTCTGCCAACGGCTCTGAAAATTTATCGGGAGGGTCTAAATAATCTACCGGCAGAAAAATTTATAGGATTTGATGATATCAAACCAGTAGTCCTCACTGTGGCGAAGCTCTTTATGTCATAATAAACAGGTCTTTCGACTGCTCAGTTGGGCACCAGCTGCCTAAGGAGTGTAATCTGGCTTTTCGATTTCCAGTATTTGATATGGAAATTAACAGAATAGTGACCGCCAGGTAACTGTAGCTTTACTGTTAGCCGTAGCAAAGATGATGCACTTCCTGCCAGATGATCACATCTGGGAATATCTGGATGAAACAGCATCCACCATGAAACTCAGCTTCGATTTAGGAGGAATACAGTGTGTGTCGGAAATTATAAAATTTGGACTGCTAGCTGTCTTCACAATATTTCGATTTATCTTTTTTCTAAGGCTTGTAAATAACTTGGACCCTCACTCTTCAGAAATCCTACTCTAAGAAGTCAACACTCCATCTTAATCTTGAAATGAAGCTCACCTGTAGGATGACGGATTTTTGCACTAAAGAGAACCTAGTGCTCTCTGCACAGAGAAAGGCGATCATCAGGGTGTCGCAAAGTGTATGGTTGGTCCAGTGGTATTCGTGAGCTCCACAAATCACCTGATGGAAAGTCTATGCTTTCCAGCCTTTCTCTGTGAAGATTCGAAGTGCTGGAAGGCAGTGGAAAATGAGGAGAATCTAACACCGCTTCAGGGAGACCCAACCAATCTGATAGTAATATCTTCTATATATCTGGTATGAGTGTCGATTCATTCCTACTGCACGTGTTGGGTGTAGATTGCAAGGCATTTTGTATGGTTATTATTTTGTCTGAATGTGTTAGCAGGGTCCTTTAGCCTACAGAGCTTGTGTTAAAGCTAAAACTTGCTCTTTATTCATATTTGTTGCTTGCCCTGTAATAGCGTTCAATCACGTGGCGGCATAGCACTCACCCAGATATACGCTGTTCACTGGTTGAGCATAACTATCAGCAGGAAACGGAACGAAGTTTGGGTTGTCGCTCAACTTTGATGGTGACCTTAGTAAATGGTTTACAATTTAACATTTATGCAAACCTGTTCTGATTGCTTGTATTATAGTTCAACAATTCAAACTTTTGAAAAAGTATTTATTTATGATACTTCAGGATTGTAATTTATAACATTACTGATCGTGCCTGTAAAAATGGCATGCATTTCTTGTAGACTTACCTGTTTATACGAAATATAAATTATTATTATCATACATGAGTGAGTTTGAAGGCTTAGGTGACACCCTGGTTCCTGCTTTGTTGAGAATCTTACAAAGGGTTTCAGAGGTCCCCTCTTTATATGGTAGAACTGTAGATGCCTTATGTTATCTCTTATTTATGTTATCATTAATAGTTTCACCATTGTTTTATTTTACTTTTACCTTTTCTGATCTTCCCAATGACTTTTATAGGATAGTTATTTGACATCAACGCTTTTTCTATCTATTTTATGTCATCATTGGGTGCTTTTGATGTACTACTTAGTGCCACTGTTTGGCTTGTTAGACACTTAACCAAACCTGCCTTAACAGTTAACGGATGAGACGAATTAAAGTCTAAATATCTTTTGGAATGCGTTGGATTTTTGTAAACGCTAGTGTGAGGTTAACCTTTTTTTGTTCGTTTCATTTTACAATCTAACATACCTAATTCTCCTTTTTCATTTTCTGATTCAAATGTTAATTGTATTCCTTTCACTAGTGAATTTGTGTGCGTCAAGGATCATAGGAGAATTGACTTCAAGCTTTATTTTTCCCAGATATTTGTATTACATTCATCTGAAGTCTGGGTTTTTGTTAATGCGAAGACAATATTTCTATATCTCTTTATGTGTTACACAGACAGACTATTTGCAGACTGTTCCGACTGACTCTAATGTCAGAAAGAACAAACAAACTGTAAATTCAACATACATCGAAACATGTGTAATTTATATAATAACTTATCCATGCCTGTACAATTGGTATGTTCCTGCATAAACAGGAATAAATAAATAATAAGTAGCTAGAGATATGTTCTTTTTAACACTGCAAAACTGTCATCTTCATATCTCCATCATATTTTTGGAGTAGGATTAAGGGTATTTAGAGCAATATTTTCCCAGCTGTCCATAAATGCATCTGCTACGATAAGGGATTTTGGTGATCTTATTGCCACACCTTCTGTTTGTTTATATATTTTACCCTGGAATCTAAAGACACTAGTTCTGAGGCTCAGCTGAATTACTAAAATAATTTCCTCTCATTGGATAGCTTTGTTCTGGGACTAAGTTCGGGATCATAAGTTAGTCCCTTTTTAACTGCTTCTAAAGGCATATATTATTGGAATATTAGTTAAAGTTAGTTGTATCTAAGCTAACCACGTTTTCACTATTTCCTAACTGGGCGTCATTTAGTTTCTTTTTATATCATATCAGTTAGTTAGCTTAGAGTGCTAGCTATTTCTGATGGGATATATTATCATAGCTTAGTGTTTTGATAATCCATTAATAGCCGTATTTCTGAAATCTACTATTAATCTTGTGGGGTAACCTGGTTTATGTGTTTTTATGGTACCATAAATTCAACTGGCATTATTAGTTTTAGTAATTAAATTATCCATTCAAGCTCGCCTAGTGACAACTGCATACTGCGTGGTAAATGTGCTAGATCGCTTAATCTTATTCATCGTTGTGTCTACAGGCTTCTTAATTTCTTCATATGGACCCGTTTCAGTGTGTTTAGTGACTTTCTTTATGCAGTCATAACTATCCAAAACTACTGTTGAGTTTCCTATATTAGCTTTTGTGATGAGCATGTTTTATCGTTTTTAAGATTAAGCAGAGCTAGTCTTTCGGATATGTTTAAGTCTGACCATGCCTCCCTTTTTGAATTAATGCACACTGTGCTCGAAATTTTCTCGACTGTCATCTTACCTATTGAACTTATGCTATCTCTAGGTTAGGGATAACATCATCCGGTTTCATTTCACAAACCGAATCTGTATAACACTATTACTGTGTTACACTGTGAGGCTTTTCAAAAAAATTTCATCCACAAAGAAATTATACTCTGCCGTGGAGCACAAGATCGATTCTTGTACTAATTCAGCTAACTTCTAATAGACAGCTTGCTACATTCACACAACCTAAATTTTACTACTCAAATGAGCTCTAAGTGAGTTGTAGGGAATTTTTCGCCATGTGACGATACGATACGTAGATTTGCACCAGTGTATTAACAGGTTCATTTGTGTGTAGATTGCGCCATTGCCTGAAGGCTTTGCCATATATTGAAAACTTCGTTACTGAATTCATGAATTCACGAACCAGAGACATGAATTAACTGGCTCTCACTAATTTTTATCCAGAGATGCTAGCGGTTGAATCATGATTTGTAAAAGTAACGTCTGAGTTTTGAAGCTTACTTTTCTTAAACTACGTATTTGTGGGCAATCAATGAATAAGTCCTTTCAATAGAAGACAGTCAGTCTGTTAATGTAAACTGGGGTGTGTATCTGGTAGAAAATTATTTGATGTTAAGAAGAGCTTACGTTTTCTGATTATCACCTACGGATTTATCTATACGTAGGCTACTAATCATATTAGCAGAGTGTTTTGTTTCTGCTAAAAGGTCGTTTTTATCTACTTGTATTACTTACTATCAGTTTTGGCTTTCGTTTCGTTTTGCTATCTTTTGGTTAGTGTGCTTTGCCTGTTACACTGATGCACGCGAATGACTTTCACACCCTCATTACATTTTAATCAGTCAGACGCGATAGTCTTACAATGGATCAGCTGTTTGACTTCAACCTATTATCATTCATTGAATAGTGACATTAGTATTTCTAACTGATATTCATGTACCTTAACTTAGATGGAGTAATTTCTCTTGCCAAACTTATCTTCTGGTTAGAACTGCTTTGTTTCACCATAAGTTACTGTGTTAAAAATGGTTAATAAAAAGAAACATCAGTTTTAAGAACACTGCAAAGATTAAAATATTGTAATATTTCCTTGAAGACTTTTGTAGGCGAATTTATTTGCAATTCCGGCTTGGTGTACTGCATCAATGCATCCAGGAACTATTTCAGAGAGATTTTACATATCCAAAGACAAATTTAAAGGAAGACCACACGGTAGCTGTTATGGCTAATTTATCTTCTGAAGAAATAACAAACACGTTAAATATATTCTCCTTATCATATTGTTGACAAAGAAGATATCTGGTTACGATTTTTTAAAATCCTTGGAGATGACGATGGTCTAAATTTATATTATGTTTTCATTATCATCAAGTCGGATCATCTGATTTGAAATAGTGAAAGAATTTAAAACTCATGCAGGAATTCTATTGCCATGGAACATTTGTTCTCTCACTGAATCATTAGCATTTATTACCGACTGCTTGAAGAAGTGGTATCTGCGTCTTAATTTAAATTATTAGATAAAATGATATATAAGCACAGATTTTTTTATCGAAAAATAATAATCATGAATTCGGAAGGTTTCTTTTTCAACCGAAATTGTTTGTTTTATCGTTTGACTGCACATTTACTCTTTTGTACACCGTTTAGAGCTTCGCGCAACTTCAAATCATGATTAATTGCTCGTTATTTTTTGTTGGTTGCTTTTAAGCCTTCACTCAATGCCTGAAAACGATACTTCAAATGAAATTTTGACAGAGACAGATTCAAAATATCGTTTTGCATATACTCCGAGGCCGGATAACCCTGATGATATCGAATCGGCTATTCCACTCGCTGAAAACAGTTTAAATCCTATAAACACAGCAGGTTAGTTGTTACGTCAGTCATAAGCCTGTATATATTAGCTTGTCTGCGAGCGATGTTTTGTCAACAAGACTGATAAATATATACATATTGATTTGGTGTGTCAGCTTTAAATAGTTATTTTGTTTCCGGGCTATGAAAATAAAACCAGTCAGCTAGCTTTTTCACCCAAAATTCACACTTATACTGGAAATTTCACACCTGAAGTTCATTTGTCCCTTTTATATGCCAAGCACCAGTTCCATTCATCCCATGGACATGTGTAATTTTTTATATCATCCCCGTATTTCCCATGTTTAGTAGTAACCAGGATATTGCGAATAACTGCTGAATATCTCAGCGAATGAATTAACATATATATTGTCAGATATGTAAACGAATGAAGATATGCATTTCTTCGTTCAGAAAGATCTCTCAATTTTCACTAAATGCTATAGTTTATTATTATTAATCGTATCTCTAATTCATCGTGGCAGTATAATTTTCATAATCGATATGTAGCTGGTATTTGAACCCTTCCCATGGATTGTGTTGAACTTTGCATTCGTTAACGTCGTAGTAGGACTACAATGCTTTCAGTCTCTTCACTGAGCCATCCTTCAGTTTGCTGCATTTTTTCAGGTGACGACTTACATTGACTATTAAATTCTTAAGCTTATCAACATTTTTCAGAGTATAGCCATTCACTGAAAAGACATTCAGACTGTTATACTCAGCATACATGATGGTACTCTTAAATCTTAAATCTAAATATAAGTGACTATTTCCCGTAATAACTTTTTAATATTTTCTTTTAAGTTTACCCCATCTTCATCATAATGTTTTCAGGAGTTTAATATTAAGTATGAACATCAGATAGGATGAATTAGATTTCAACAGTACCCACTTGACCTGTAGTAATACGAGAGAAAAACTTAGAATGTTGGCTGGAGGTTCACTAGTACTCTGCAATCGCTTAGTGTCTGACTATCATCCATAGAAAATGTCTTTAATCCCATTTTTACTATTTCTCTTATAAAATGCCAGCTTCAGTAAAAGAAATGAATAGAGGCCATAGTGAAAAAGTGACTGAAGTTGGGGAAAATAACACTTACAGGAATACTGTAACCAATTGCTGTAATCCGGCAATATTCTTCCATAAGAAGGTTGGCCAACTAAGTATAGCTAGCCTAAAACAATGTTATTCCTTAGAAAAGCGTTTATTTGCATCAATATGCGGAACATCAGCACCATGGATAATTCTTTCACCTAGAATGAGGTTACTAGTCGAGTTGGCTGTACTATATTCCTCAATTGAATTCGTAAGTTCAGTTGTGTGGACCAGGCTGATAATGATACCCCTCCAGTCTCTTAGAAATTTCGACTGACTCTGGTAACTGGTGAATGTGGGCGATAATAGTTTTTCTATGGTGACAACCAACGTTGGTGGAAGTTGAAGTTCATGTGGACCAGTAGACGAAGCTGGCGAAGCAGTTGTTAGTTTTTCTTTCCTGTCGGTCAAATCTTTATTTTCAGTTCACCACCAAGGTTTATTACTAAATCCTTTATGATAGGAAATACATGGCTAAGGTAGTGTCTCAAGTGTCTAACTGTCGTCAGGTTACCTACAGTAGTGTTAGAATTCATGGAACTAAAGGCTAAAGCATCGCCAGTCCCAGTTTGTTTCCAGATTCCATAGTCACAGTCTTGAACTGACTCCTGGTTTCATACCATTTTGGTCTAAGCTTATACAATTTGGTGGTGTTTAGGAAGTGTCGTAGTCCTTTCCTACATCGAATAGGTATTTTAGCCTGTCCATTCAATCATAAATCACGTTTCATTTCTGCTTATCAGGTATTTACCAATGGATGAATTCAGACATCGCATTTCAACAGTTTATTTGAGTTTGATCTATTTATCCGCATAAGGCGAATGATTGTTCACTGCATGCTCATTAGATATACCGGCTTTCGTGACAGCCATAATACTAGTATTCCGAAGCTAAGGATGAGCCCAGACTTGTCCTTGAAACAAACTGTACAGTTAAATGACAGCACCATATGGTTACTTCAACTGGAGCTGATTAAATAACGCGACTTATTCACACAAGATATCCTCATCTATTTGGCACTATATGGTTTATTTTTCCACCTCAAACTGGTCTATTAGTAACTCTATTATATTCACTGACTACGTGACTACTATTAAGTATTTTTTTCTAGCCACCATTTTAACCGTATTAGTTTTGATTCTGATAAAAAAGTGTTAAAATTGATATGCCATTGTTATTTAGCTAAAAAAAGAACCCATAAGTTTTCAATGAATTAAAGCATTTACTCAAGAACAATGTTCAAAATTAAAAATGTCGATAGAATTCCTTTTAGACCTTCATCAGTTCCTTGTTACAACATTATTTTCGCTTGCAAAGTCATACACTCAGGCATATTTTCAAAACAAAAATATGACTCTCAGGAATGGTAGCTAACACAATGAGTAGCAACATTAAGCTTAAAATTAAATGTAAGACCAAGCTTTTATTTATTGGAAAATATTTCGAACACTAAGTGGTGCTATTTGTTAACAGACAGGTGGAATATTCTCAATAAAATTAAAAATGCTTGGAAACTAAACAATTAATTTTGTCCTGTATTGATGTTTGTTTCTTATTACTAAATTTAATAGGTAATGACTGGCGAACACATCCGATTGAAGTTTTCCAGCAACGACTGAGTTCACATATTGGTGAAGCCAAAAAAATTCCGAAGTCAGTGGCGTAAGTTTATTTCTCCCTCTACCCCACTCTCTATAAAATCAGTAATCCTACTTAGGGGTTGTACAGTTCCTCCTAAATTAAAGACATTGTGGTTATTAGTCCACAATGCCTAAAGTCGATTAATTGTGAAGCATCTGACAATGAATCATTCAACAAAACAGTTCTCCCGACCTTTCATACATTTTAGAGTTAACTTGCTTTAATCATAAAAATGTTTGTGAATTTTGAATAATTCCACAAATAATTCATGTGACAATAACTCATAATTAGTCTCAAACTCTTTCTAAACTATCAATCACTCATCTGAATGGAAAGAAAATAAAGTAGGCTGCAGTCGTTGGAGCTTCTCAGGCCACTGTTTTCAAATTTTCCTGATTTTTGAAGCTCAATATTTTGAAAAAGAAACAAGACCTCAGGAAAATAAACTGGATGACATAATCTAACTCGGATGAAACCTTAAGTCTTTCTGTTGACTCTATACCAAAAGAAGGTGATGGTGGACTGAATTAAGTGCTTACAATATCATTAGCCTCCACCTGTTTCATTTCCACAAATTTTCAGAAATTGGAAGTGGGAGATTATTTATATAGATTCTGCATTATTCATATGGACCGAAGCAAGGAAGTAGCAAGCGTGCTTTTGAAAACATAGAAAATTACACCATTTAATGGGATAAATTCGAATGGCCGTTAAAAAAGATTACAAACAACAGATTACATATTGGCTATCTACAACTCTTATTTCTTTCAGACTTTTGTCTTGTCATCAGAAAATCTATTTATCCTACTGAAAATCCAACCTTAAATCTCCATTTTTAGTGAGAGTTTTTGTCATTTTCATCACGTTTCCAGTTGTCAGGTAATATTTACGTTTTCATCTCTGAGGAGCTGGAGGTGGAGTAAGAATCCTTACGGATGAAATCTAATAAGCTGTTAAGCTGAGTCGTTGGCTTATGCAGCCGTCTTGCGTTCTGCCTTTTTATTTTATTTTATGTATTGGCCTGTGTTAAGCTGGATTCATTTTTTTCAATCAGGATCTCCTCGTTGAATGATGAAACATTGTCACCAAAACATCTGTCAACTAGCATGAAGAGTGCTAAAAATAAATCATCAATAACCAGGTGACTTATTGTTACATGATAGAGGGTCAATTTTAATTACATTTTCATTCATCTATTGGTAAATTATTAGTGAGACAGTGTTGGATTGTGGTATATACCCATTAATATAGGATCGTTTTAGCCGAGATAATGCAACTGACTTGATTGTTGGGAAAACATTTTTCCACCTAGGTTTACGTGATTGTAACTTCTAATGCCACTTGCTGTCAATTATCTGTCTTACTTGACTCCGACTTTTTATAACTGTGTTCAGTTTAAACAAATCAAAAGGTGAATTAGTTTTGACTCTTTCTAACTTTCCATTCTGAACTCTATGCATATATATATATATATGATAAGCAAGTTCACTGCACACAATAAATTGCAACAACATAACAATGTTTCTTAATTTAAGATGAATGACATGGTGCAAATCTAAACGATTGTAGCTTCCAAGTGATGTGAAGAAAATTCAAATAAACAATGAATACAAAGCCTATAAAAGTACCTATAACAAATGTTTCATAAATTCTGCAAATAATATGGAAAATAATCCACAAAGACTATGAGACTAAATTGACTATTTTCTTTTCTTCAACGTCTCCGGATGAGAAGTTTAACATACAACTGTTGCCAAGCCTCATCCTCAGTTTATTGTAAATGTATTGTGAGATATTTCTGTGAATATGCATTCACTAGACATTTCAATAATTTTTTTCTTTCAGTGAGTTTTATCGAAAACAGGATGAACATATTCATGAGTTGGAAAAGATTGCTGCCGCCAACGATACAGAAACTTCAGATATTATTGATGTATATACCAATCATCAGTCTGTGCGCCAACAAACACGTAATAATGCAATCATTTTACGTGTCGTGTTCTTTGCCAATGTAGTAAGTAAGCTTTTATTGATAAATTATTTTCTTGTATTAGAAAATCAGTAGGATTTTGTTTCATTTTAACGTTACCAACTGCAGCATTAAGAATATTTATTTTAATATGTCTCTATTCTCATCTATGAAGGAGTTAGTTCTCATTTAAACTATTTTATAAGGCTACTTGATTTAGCTATATTATACATAAACTGTCTGTTGGAGACAACCAAAGGACGATGGAAAGAAGAGTTGTTTAGTCCTATTACGCAGTACTTTTCTCCTTACTGCATCTAACAAATGGCATTTCTTGTTTTCATGTCTGTCAAACTTCTATCCACCCAATCAACTGATATCTGATACTTAGTATTCTGTAGTCTTATTGAATTTATGATAGAATATGAAACTGTTGTGTGTCTTTCGGTTCTAAGTGACTTTGCAAATGGTGTGGATTTAAGGAAACAAGCTGATATAGGCGTTTAGTTTCATACTTGTGATTTTAAAACTAGATGATTAATAGTCCACCACTTCACAACTTCATAGTAGAGTTACACGTTCATCCCGGTAATTTCTGCACCTCCTAAAGAAGTTACATTAGATTTGATTTTCTTGAGAAAAATTGAAATGAACATCATGAATGTGGACTTAATTCTGAATGGCTTTTTGAGGGTGCAGGTCATGGCCTAGTACAAACCTTGTGTGTAGACGTTTTAGTACGATATTTTATTCTGTTGTTTGCTTGTTTTCCGAATACTTGAATCAGTTTTACTCATATTCTTAAAATAATCGCTCTTTGTGTCTACATTTTAGTTGAAATTGGTGGCTTGGTTTTCATAATTAGCCGATAGTTCAGTGCTGCTGAATGCAGTAATATAAGCTGTTGCTTAAGATACTTCATTTTTCATTGATATTCAGGTCTTCGTAAGATTTTCTTGAATTCTTGAATCCACCTAAATAAGCACAAGAACTTGAATAGATGATATAATTATGTTATTTTTATTCCACACGAAATCAACATGATTATTATTATAACTCCTCGCGTTCCGAGTTGAACATCTTCACTTTTCTGTATTTGCTGCTGTCCTCTTCGGCTGGGTCCACGATTGCCCACAATCTCTCATCTCCTCTTCGCATGAACTCCTCCGTGTCACCCTCTCACCAATGACCCGTTTATCGCTTGCTGTTTGGATTCCACTGGAGCGATGGCGTGGTGCGTGATGTCATTTGACGGCCTCCTCAATGTATACCCAATCCATCTCCATTTTATCCTACATATTTATGGAGCGATCGGCTCTTGCTCGGTTGGTTTGTTCCCAGCCAGAGTTTCTTGTTGATAATTGTCCCTGGCCTGCCATTTGATCTTCAATATGAAGCCAGCGAATTATTATTATTATTGTTCCCTTGGGTTACTAGTGGAACATAGGGCTTCAACTGCACGCCTCCACTTTCTTCTGTCTTCTGCTATACTTTTCACTTGCATCCATGTTAATCTATACTGCTTCAGTTCCTGTTCACACGATCTCCTCCATATCACCCTTGGACGTCCCACTCGCCGCTTCCCTTTTGGGTTCCACTCGAGGGCCTAACGCGCGATGTCACCCAGCGGCCTCCTCAGCGAGTGTCCAATCCATCTCCACTTTCTCCTGCAAATTTGTTGGGCGATTGGTTCTTGTTTTGTTTCTTCCCATAGTTTTTTGTTGGTCTTGTTCTTTCCGGCCATCTGATCTTCAGTATAGAACGAAGACAGCTGTTGATGAAGGTCTGCAACAGGCTGTTGGAAATATTCTTTGTGATCCGCCAAGTTTCTAATCCGTATAGAACAACTGACTTGACGTTTGTAATGAAAATCCGAATTTTGTTGTTGATGCTGAGTGACGAAGATTTCCAGATTGGTTTCAGGTTGATGAATGTGTTTCTCACCTTCGCGATTCTCGATTTGACATCCTCATCCTTTCCTCCTGTAGTTGAGACAATGCTCGCTAGATAAGTGAAAGAAGTGACCTCTTTCAAATCTCTCCCGTTGATGGTGATTGGCGCTGGATGCTGCTGTTGTTGTTATTGTTGGTTGGTTATTTTCATAACCTCTGTCTTTCTATGTTCACTGCAGTCTGTCCTTGAAGCCAGAGAAGGCAGCTGTTAATTAAAATCTGCAGTGGCCTGTTGGACATCCTTTTCTTGACACGCGAAGTTTTTGATCCATATAGAAAAAGTGAATGACTTCACATTCGTATTGAAAATGCGAATCTCATTGCCTATGCTGAGTGCAGTGCAGAAAATTTCCAAACTGGTTTCAGGTTGATGAAGTTGTATCTTGCCTTTCCGATTCTGACTGGCTGGCTTTGGTATCTTTATCCATCCCACTGGTTCATGATTGAAACGACGCTTCCCAGATAAGCGAAGGATGTTACCTCTGTTAAATCTCTCCCGTTTATGGTTGGTGCTGGTTGTTGTCCTTGTTGCTGTTTGTTGGTTATCTTCATCACCTTCGTCTTCTCTATTTTCACCTGGAGTCCTGTCTTTGCTGCCTGCTGCTTCAACCAGTTTGTTGCTTTTCGCCTATAATTCTTCGAGTTTGTGTGACATTAAACATAAATCATCCACGTGCTAAATCCAGATCTTCTAGAGTCTTCTTATCGGTGGTCCAGCGTATTCCTGTCTCCTGGCTTCCCATGAACAGTCTGACGCATAATCCAGTCCACCACGATTAAGAATATCATCGATGATAATAGGCAGTCAGCTTGTCTTACTCCTGTCTTCACATCAATCGCCTCTCTGAGTTTTCCGTTGTGGATCACCTGACAGGTGGCATTGTCATATAGCCATCTGTTGAATGAGGTTGACAAAGATTTAGAGCACTGAGCTCCATAGTGTTTAAGTGGTTTCCAAATTGCTGAGCAGTTAACGTTGTTGAAGGCCTTTTCGAAGTCGATGAAATTGAGGTGGAATGATGTTTGACTGCCATTCTATGCTTTGTTCTGTGATGACGACGTGTAGAGTAGCAATTTGATCAGCGCATGATTTGCCTTTCCTAAATTCAGCTTGTTCTCGCTGGCGGAGTTCGGCACCTAGTTCATCTTTTATTCTCTCCAGGATGGTTTGAATGAGCATTTTACTTGCCGTGGACAAGAGCATTATTCCTCGCCAGTTATTGCAGAGTGAGGCATAAATTGCCCTTGTTTGGTAGCTAAGGTAACCTTTCTTCCAATCGGAAGGCACCTTTTCCTCCTTCCAAACCTTTTGCAATAATGGCGGGAGCACATCTGCTGCAGTCTCTGGGTCTGTTTTCATGATAATGTCTGCTAAAAACGACTAAGGCTGTGGCATAAATTTTGGTGTGGTAACGAAAATAACCTGTTATTATCGCAGATGAAACCGAAATTCTTTTCTTACAATAATGACAACTAATAATAACAATTAAATTTTTGGCTCATTTTTCTGTCCCCAATAGTAACTGGTTACCCATTGAATTCTTCTTGTACTCGTGTTTCTGAAAAGGATAATTAAGTGTTTTTTAAATTGTTATTATTTGCCTATAGTTTATACTTGAGGTTATCCGAAATACTTATTAGCACCTTGAAAGAAATATTTTAAGAATCGAAACACTGTCTGTGAATTTCCGGTCCCCTGGACCATAGTTGGAGAAGTGAAAGTGATTTAGCTTTTTACACTTAACCTGGCGGTATATGTGTTTGAATAGGATTAGTTATATTGGTCTTTATTAGGATAGTTTGAATTTTTGACCAATCTCCTTCTGGATAAGAGTTTGAGTGAAAATTATTCTCTACTTTAAGGGATGTTAAATAGTGTTGGACATACACTATATAAAGTGCACTTTAGAGAATGTTTTTAATACTATGTGGGCACTTCTTTGTGGTAATAGAACTAAGGCAAATGAAATTAATGACTTTGAATGTTTCATTCAAAAAAATTCTATTTGACAAGCATTTATTTTTTTCTTCGGTTGATTCGATACAAGTAACTGAAATTGTTTTTTCTTTTTCACTATTTGAAGTATATTGCTGTAGCTAGACTATTTATTGACTGTATCTAATTCCAATGTTCACTAACTGTAGGCTGAACTCCTCCAACTATCATAATGTGCCATGTTCAGCTTGACACAGATTTGTTGAATTTAAGGAAGGTTTTAAACTATACAGGCATTTTAGAAGCAGGAACGCGG
Organism: Trichobilharzia szidati; assembly: GCA_944472155.2. NCBI lineage: Eukaryota > Metazoa > Platyhelminthes > Trematoda > Strigeidida > Schistosomatidae > Trichobilharzia > Trichobilharzia szidati. The sequence goes on from OX235273.1 coordinate 92,190,449, forward strand.
AACATACAGGAGATGGAAATAATTTTGATTTTTTTTCATGATCACCTAGTTGTCGCTTATTACCACACGAACGCAAGTCTGAATTTCAGTGGGAAGTGAGTTATTTTATCTACTTAGTAATAGTAGACAGAGTTAAATCTCCTTCTGAGGTTCAGACTCCAAGTTGTAGCTAAGTTTGAATATAATTTTTTTAATTTGGTCTTCTGTTTATATATATATAATATAGTCTCTTCTCCGTTTAATATGCTTAATTTATCATGTTAAATAAATAGCAGTTAAACAAAAAGACATTGGTGACTAAGGCCTATCCTAATAAATGAAACTACGACAGGTTTCCAGAAGAGTGTATTCTTACTGTCCATATTAAAATGATCGTTTCATAATACCACATAGTTACACATACTTGTTATGTTTGTCATTGTATCATGTTTTAATGGTGCAAATTTATGTTTTGTGTTCATGGATAATTAGTTGCTGTTGTTGGGTAAAGCAGTAGCGTCTGCATTATCAGGATCACTGGCGATCATATCTTCCTTACTAGACAGTTGTGTTGATTTGGCTTCTGGTGGAATAATGTGGTACGCTTCTCGTCAGATGCGCAAAAGGAAACCATACACATATCCACAAGGTAATTTATTCTAATAAACAACGACATAGTTTATAATCATTTAATTTAACAAACTTTTTTGTATGCTAACAGCGACACTTGTGGATTACGAAGTGGTTAATTCTGTCTTATGAAAGGCAGAACATAACTACAAAATTATGATATTACATATTTAATGGTTGAAGAATTTTCATTTAAAGTTACCTCTTGTGGTTATCTTTTGTTGAAAGCCAACACCACGACAGATACCACCTGATGACCATGTTGTGGCATGTATTATATGTCAGAAGCTAATATAGACTCTTATCCTTCAAATATATATATATATATATATATATAAATCAGAAAATAACACTGCAATTATGGATGGATTATGAGCTGAGTTTGTTCAATGATCTTTCAGCAATATGTATAGGTTATCATCTTCACTAAAACTTTTTTGGAAGGCTAAAATGATTGAAATTGCTCAAATCGTTGGATTCAGTATTCTGTTAGCTTATAAATTCATCTTACCTGTTAGACAGGTTAGACAGATGTATCACTTCGTTGAATTGCACCTTTGCTTCAATATATGGAATTATAAAATAAAATGTACTTAAAAACGTTTAAGTTTTCCTGGAGTACTAGACAAACGTTTCACCTCATTTTGAGACATTCCATTGGTACTAATCCATGACTGGATGAATGAGTTAGCTCAAGAAAGCCATCTCTCCTAATGAGCATGTTGGCATTAAGCTACTTGTCAAGTATCCGATGGTTCATTTTCCTAACTTCGCTTATCCATTATCTATAGTCGTACAGATATTTGAGTTTTTTTCAAGTATTGGTTTTGTAGGGATTTTGTTTGATTGCACGTAGGATTTCATCATGAGCTGACATCAGTTAGAGAACTACTGGAAAACCACTTGGGAGTACTGGACAGCTGTTTCGTCAGCCTGGTTTGGGACTCATCATCAGTACGTACCCACCGACAGGGTTCGAACTCAGGACCTTCTGGTTACAAGGTGAGCTCGTAGACCATTGAACCACTGGGACCCGATCCAAAAATCCTTGAATTCTAACTTCTGCGAATTCACGACAGAGAGCGACCACTTCGCAATGTCTTCTTCTATGGGTTACTGCCTCATCTTCAACCTGATGTACACTACTGGTGTTAGCTCATGATGAAATCCTCCATGCAATCAAACAAAATCTATACAAAACCAATACTTGAAAATTAATCTGATGCTCACTGGTGACTGGTCCTATTCAGGCAGTTAACCTGGAATTCTAGTGGGAAGCCGTGACCAGTAGGGTACAGCAGGTTGAAGATGAGGCAGTAACTCATCAAAGAAGACATTGCGAAATGGTCGCGCTATGTCGTGAATTGGCAGAAGTTAGAATTCAAGGACTATTGGATCGGGTCCCAGTGGTTCAATGGTCTACGAGCTCACCTTGTAACCAGAAGGTCCTGGGTTCGAACCCTGTCGGTGGGTGTGTACTGCTGAAGAGTCCCAAACTAGGCTGACGAAACAGCTGTTCAGTACTCCCAAGTGGTTTTCCAGTGGTTCTCTAACTGATGTCAGCTCATGATGAAATCCTCCATTTGAGTTTTTGTCTGTTTAAAAATATTTTTGAGAAATAAATGACAAATTAAACTGAAATATTTAATAACACTTTAGTAATGTCTAGCTCACCGTGTAGTATTTCAAGCCGAAAGTCTACAGATTTCAATTCCTTTGACAGCCAAACTGCTATTTTAACATTTGTTTAAAGTGTAGTAGTTTACTTTCTAGCCATTTTTGCAAATTTTTCGGATAACATGGTTGATGTACAGTGATACGATAGAGTATATCCTTATGCTGCTGAATCGCTTCTTCTTCTGCACCTGAGATTTATTTTCATACTGTTTAGTCCTAGTTCTGAGTACTGTCGATTAGTCTCAAGATAGGAAGAAACAGCTGTCTCGCAGTACTCCTTGATTTCCAATGGTTATCTAACTCAGATATCAGTTGGTGATGAAACGTGAAGCAAAATCAAATCCCTACAAAAAAGTCATGAAAATCTAACAATTACATTGTGACCATCGATGTGACAGACTGGCGAGACAGCAAATTAAAAATCCTAGTGATGTTTTGAGAACAGAGTAATCGATCGGAACCATACCTCGTGTTTTCTTTGCCTCTCAGGTATTCCAATAATAACTTAATTATTAACCTAATTTTACTTGTTTACTGGTTTGTGTTTCTCATTCGCCTTATCATTTTATCAGGTCGTACCAGGCTTGAACCGATTGCAGTGATCGTACTTGCTGTATTTATGGCCAGTATATCTATACAACTTTTAGCTGAGTCTGTACAAGCAATAGTTCGAATGACACAAAATAAACAAGACGCTCCAGATGTCACTGATTTGGCATTAGGAATAATGGCAACTGTGATAGGTAAGACGCATAAATGTATAACATATGTCAATTTAATGTCTACTTTTTGCCTTTTATTCATTATTATTACTACTCATTTTCAGAAAAAATGGTGTTTAGTATTATAAGATATATTTTTTCCACTTTTATACAATTTCATAAGTATCTACCATCTTTATTTGCTAAACAGTATTGACAGTGAAATTGTGGTTTTTGACTAGATCCTATCGTTTATATCTCATATAGACAAAAAAAAATAAAGTGTGTTTCTGTAATTTAGGATTAAGATTTTTCCCAGCGAAATTCATTGCCAAATGTAAATTCACCCAAAACACTAACTGGAAAGTCAATAGGCTGGAAGTGTTGATATCAGACGGTTGAAGGCGATCGGCAAGAAGCCTGGGACCTAGTTTTCGTGCTAGCTGGTACTCTTCAGCAAGGCGTATCTGCAACCATGAAGGAACTCATGTCGCCTCTGAGATTCGAACCTGTGTTACCCAGTTCTGCAGAAGTTACCACCGAGCTACTCGGGGTCGCAATTGACCTGCTACAGGACTGCATTGGGTATTTTGATAGAGCACTAGTCAGTAACCAGTGTAATGTGTCTTTGGTGCAGACTGAATTCTGTCAGTTAAGTTTGCAATGTGGCCACCATGCTAGGTGGCTTGCCTTGCTGACGAGTGCCGAGTAACACGAAACCTAGGTTCAGGCTTCTTACCGATTGCCTCCAACCACCTAATATGAACAATGGCGAGCCACGTAGCATCGTGTCTACATTGCAAACTTGACTGATAGAAATCAGTCTCACCAGAGATGGGACTAGACACATTACACTGGTTACTAACTAGCTTTCGATCAAGATTTGAAGTGTCTTGAATAATTATTATCAGTATCAATACTGATTAGCAAGTGGCTCAGTATGCAGCTGAAGAAAACTTATGAAATACAGCGAGTCTATTTGATTCTTCACCAATGTTTGTTTATTCTCTGTTCATATTTATAAAGGGGAATGTGTATATTAGGTTTTTGAAACAATCTGATAATTTGGGTTTCCACATGTCTCTGTACTTTTTTAACAAAGTAATTATATTGGTTGTGGCATACTACAAATTTATTTTACATTACTCTGTTAATGTCTATAGCTAGTCTAGATATCTATCTATTTACCTGGAATATTTGACTGATTTTAGGAGAAGTTTCAAATTTTCAATTTGTACACGAAATCATTTAAATACGACTGAAATTCTTGTGTTTTGCTGTGGAATTATGTTTTATTTGCATATATAAACATTTTAGACTGCTTTTTCAAGCTGAATAATGCATGCATAAAGTAAACGAAATTATTTCTGATTACTGTAATTTTTTAGCTTGAATTCACAGTAGTAAATTTATTCGGAATCAATCAATGCAGGAGTGTAGATTGTGCACATTAAAATACGCGTTTTAGAGAAAATATGCAAAACCTTTCCATGACCCTACACAGCTCTTTTGCTGTCTTCCGAATTTGTCCATGCATACTCACCGCAACCTTAGAACGCTAACAATTGTGGAATCCTATCAAGGAACTGGCGATAGATAGATAGATAATAGACAGGTAGATAGTGTTGTTAGAAAAATGAGGGAAAATTAATTTCTCAGGCGTCTAGAAATTTGACTTCTTTCAAGGTTAGTTCATCTATGATCCGATATCATTTGGAAGCCAAAAAGAAATCAATATTTAGGTCTTGTGGTGCATGTTAATTTAAAGGTGATGTAAAAGAAATTGTTAATTATGATAAACTACGCTTACTATTCAGTGAAATACATTTCAAAGGATAGTTGTGAATGTTTTCTGTGTTAAAATAATAATCCTAATTTCTGTTATACTGTTATTATTATTATTATCATTCTCATTTTGTTTAGTGGTGAAATGTTGTCTTTGGCTTATGTGTATGAAATTTGGCAGTGGAATGGGAGTAGATGCTATAAAGGCTGATCAGCGTAATGATATACTCAGTAATTCTGCATCTCTACTATTTGGTGGTCTGGCTGGACGTTTGCGTAAGTTTTAATACAATTTAACTGAATCTGTATTTTATGTATGTTGTAAACATTTCATATCCTGTTTTTTTTGCGGATCATATGTGCATAACGGAAGCTATGCATAGCTTTATGCTTTTTCTTCTTTCATGAAGTTTTAGTTTTAATAAAAGTCACTATTATATGCTTTGCACGAACATCAGTCTTTGATTTAGTGAGATTTTCTGAAAATACTGATTCTTGCCTAAGTACTTAAAGAAGCATTTGGATCCCCAAAAGAACAGTGATTGATTAACATTTAAGCCCGCATGCAAATAGTTGTAAATAAAAAATATTTTGGAGTATTTAATATTCGAGTACAAGGTTTTCTGCATGCAGGCTATGTCTTTAATCTTATTTTAGCTATCTATCCATATGAAAATAGTGAGTGCGAATGAGAACAGCACTCATCTTAAGTGAGGTGTCTAATAAACATTTCTCAAGCTGATAGAGGTCTTATGAAGCTATAAATGTGTTGTCTTCAATAAACTGGTTAAAAAAATAAAATGCTGTGATTTCCCTGACAAATTCATGTGCACTTGACGACAGAAATGTATCAAAATCTCAGAAATATAGACCTTTGCAGTTATCAACGTAATAAGTGAATAATCTCATAATATGACTGAACTTAGGAAGTTAAGTGTATGAAGAGGCATTTCGTTCTACACTTACCCCTTGTTCAGAAAATAAATAATGCTTGTTTCACTTTTGTTCTACTAAGGATGCTTTACGGATTAAGTCTATCGACCTTTCCTACGTCGTCGTATCTATCACTTTCCTCTGGTTTTTTCTCAGTGTTTTTGGAGTGTATTTTCATACTCTTCACTACTGTGTTATAAACCTGTTTTTAGTGTTTGAATTCTTTGAAAAGAAGCTCTGAACTTAGGTTTTATGCTTCTTCGTCCTATTAACAGAACTGTTCTGCAAATTTACCAAAATACTTGTTCATTTTGCCACCTAGGTGGTCCACTGAGGCAGAGGATTCTAGGGTGGTTGCGTCAAAGGATGACACTACATGTTGATCTCGTCTCGTAAGAGACAGGGATAGATGCGTTTGGTTCTTCTGAAAACCAATGTATAAATGTCCAGTCAATAGGTATATCTTCATGTGCGTCGGTGGTTCAGCGGTTGGATGCTCGCCAACCGCGACTCACATGGTCCGGGGTTCGATCCTCGGCCGGTGCACTCGTAAACCTCGCTAAGCCAGTAGTAAGGCCGGTAAAAAAATTGGGCGTGAGGCTAGTAACCTCACTCCACTGCGACCGAAACTTAAAAGCTCTACCTTGAAGCCGTATGTTCCATTAAGAAAGTTAAAGAATAAAAGGTGCCTTCAAACAGCTGTAACATGTGATGCTCACATCAGATGGATTAATTTTTCATTTGTCTTTACTATTGCGTAACCCCTAGCTATACTCACCCTGTTATTATCTGTACCTACTCAAGGGATTTTCACACATAAAAGCGACATTCGTTTCATTTCTTACATTAACGCTATGGAAAAAAGGAATGTTTTCTTCGAAGATGTATGCTTTAGCATCACCTGCTACTATCTTAATATTTGTTTATTGCTTAAGTATTACGTCATTTACCAAGATAACTTGATATGCGAACAGTATTAGTTACCGTAATTGTATTATTTATATATTTGTTGTAAAGTTTATGGAGTAGTTTCAACAAAATCTGTGATGCCCACTTTGTTCTAGTATAAGGAGTATAGGTATTACTATTAACAGTAGCAGGTTAAACTAGAAGAGTTTCTGAGTTAAATTCATCTTTCTACAAACTTTATGGTTGCTGTTGTTGTTACCAATGTATTCATTTTTCTTTGTAACAGTGAAATATAATTTCTGGTATAGCCTAATTGTAAAAGATCTTTTAATACCCAAAGGATATTGTAAAACAAAGTGAAAAGTTTTACCTAAATATCTTCCAGCTTAAAGGTATAAAGGTGCATCGAAATAATGAATGTTTTCACTGTGTTGCCTGACAGATGATTGTAGTGTATTCTGAACTTGATGCAGTTAACATTTAATACCACACGGAAGGATGCAAAATCAAATAGTTTCAACATCATTTTGAGGGATATGAATTAAGTCATAAATCAGTGAAAGTTTTGATGATAATAATAATAACCTGTAACCAATCAACCAAATCCCTACAAACCAACACTTGAATATCAATGAGATGCTCACTAGCGACTTGCCCTATTCAGGTAGGTAGTTACCTGGGGTTCTAGTGAGAAGTCGTGACCAGTAGGGTGCAGCAGGTCGGGTGTGAGGACAAATACTCGCCGAAGACATTGGCTAGGGGTCGTGCTATGTCGTGAATTGGCAGAAGTTAGAATTCATGCACTGGCCATTGGATCGGGTCCCAGTGGCTTAATGGTATACGAGCTCACCTTGTAACCAGAAGGTCCTGGGTTCGAACCGTGGCGGTGGGTGCGTACTGCTGAAGAGTCCCAAACTAGGACGAAACAGCTGTCCAGTACTCCCAGGTTTTCCAATGGTTCTCTAACTAATGTCAGCTCATGATGAAAATCCTGTAACCAAGCAAATCCCTACAAACCGACACTTGAATAATAATAAAATAATAATAAGGCTTTATTTCAGACAATATGTGTACATATAGTACAGAAATTTTCAGCATATTCCGTTCCAAAATATTTCCTCTTCATACACTATTTACATGCAAAGTAGTAATCTGAAGTATATCATGTGACGTAGCATTGTTGCTTATGAAGAGAGCACCAATTCTGTACAGCTTTTCTTCATTTCCTTCAAGAATTGCACAGCGTTTTGATTGGAAGCTAATGAAATAATGAGTGCCAGTTTATGTAGTAGTCATTTGATATAATCACACGAATAAAACAATAAGAAGTGCAGAAGAGAGTTTAAGCATTTTGATGGATGGAAATTCTGGTAGCCCAGTGATTTAAACAGGCCTTCGTGTAGTCACTATCGGACAATATTGTAACAAAAAATGCCTTGAAATTTCATCAGCATTGTCAATAATCAATGGTAGTGCTGCTATGATTATTCATTTGAAACGCATTTAGTGAGACCTTTGGACTCGCACACTGATAGTTTTAAACATGCTAGTAAAATTAAATTCTTCTTCAATATTTATTACAGCTGCTTTACTAGGTCAAAGTAAGTTTCTATCACAAGATGGTGGAAAATTGTGTTTTAAAACTGTGCTTGTTTCTTTCACTTTCACTTTCACTTAACCTATTCAACATGTCATTTTATTGCAAGAATCATTATCTCGCTCCATATTATTATCATTATTATTATTGTTTATGCATGAAAGTAGAATATGCATTCAGCTTTATTTGAATTCATTGTTAGTATGCATCTGGTTTGTTATTGACTTATTCATAGCATGCCAATGAAGTCATTCATATTGTCATGTGTATTGTTAATAAAAATGCCTATATAGTAAGAAAAATGGCATCTCACTCATTTTTTCTTTTCTTTAAAGCGTTTTGATGTAAAACACTGTATATATTTTACTTTCATGTATATATCAGAAAAACTCGTATAAATCAAGTGTACATATAAATGATTTTAACCGCATTATTCTTGTGTGCATTTTGGGAAGTTGAAGATATGCGGTATTACTCTGTTGTATCTGAGTTTTTTTTAACGTAGATTTCATCTTTACACGTTTTCAGCAATCAGACAGGTCTATAAGTCGAACTAAATCTTTAATGTGTTATTTTTTCTGCTTGTTTAGTTACTTAATCAATTTTTCTACCCTAGTGTTTAGCGATAAAGGTCTGAACTAGAACTGGAAAGAAATTTTATTAAATGTATGCCGGTAATTTGGAATCTTCAGTTCTAATCATTAGGGCAACAATCTTCAGTTTATCAGGAACCAAATAAAGTATAATTATACTTCAATGGTTTACACACAATGATAAGTTTTGTTATTGATAATATTTCGAACAAAATTACTGCCCGTGTTCACACCAACTGTTGGGATTGTTTTGTTTTGAATTCAGACATTTATGATTTGCACTCATATATGTATAGCTCATTTTTTTGTTCATTCATTTTTGTGTATTTAGAATTATATTCCAGGTTGTTGACAGTTGTACTGAGTCACCCTTGTTACATGTATCTGGTGTGACCTTAATGAATGAACAAAAAAAAGAACTATATATATGAGTACAAGTCATAAATGTGTGAATTAAAAAACAAAACAGTTCCAACAGTTAATGTCAGTAAAAAGTTTGAGCATTGTGGAATAGATCAAATATAATTATACTTTATTTAATTCCAACAGTAGTGTGAACACGGGCAGTAATTTTGCTCGAAACATTACCAATAACAAAATTTATCATTGTGTGTAAACCACTGAAATATAATTATACTTTAGTTGATCTCATGGAGGATTTCATCACGATCCAATGGATTGGGTCCCAGTGGCTCAATGGTCTACGAGCTCGCCTTGTAACCAGAAGGTCCTGGGTTCGAATCCCGGTGGGTGCGTACTGATGAAGAGCCCCAAACTAGGCTGACGAAACAGCTGTCCAGTACTCCCAGGTTTTCCAGTGGTTCTCTAACTGATGTCAGCTCATGATGAAATCCTCCATGCAATCAAACAAAATCCCTACAAAACCAATACTTGAAAATTTAATTGATCTATTCCACAATGCTCAAACTTTTTACTGACATACAGAAACCAAATAATATCAAGAAAAATGAAATGCTTGAACTAGCAACGGTGGTTTTTTTAAAACTTATTCAGCAACTTTTCTTTTGTTATATGATAGTTGAGTGATTTAGTAGCGTCGTCTGAAAATCGAATTAGCCAAATTTCATTGCATTAAATGTATGCGATAAGTCTGCAGCTATCCTATGACTTAGTTCAGTTTGTCTGTCCACTAGTTAGTGTTTGAAAAAGTATTCTCCAATATAATCATCAGTTCAGTACTAACATTCTCATCTCATTAAACCACATATTGTGTTTTGCTCAGTAATCTACTTTCATTTCAGCCAAATTCTTTAACATTTTTAAAAGTACCACTGACCTTTCTGAAACTATCATATCTGATCAGTCAAGTTTTCTTTAACTAAAATATGTCTAGGTTTTAACTAATGAATAACTTAGTTATTTGTATAGTAATTTAGTTTTGCTTACATAATAATAATAAAATAATAATAATTTGCTTTATTCCAGAAACAGTGCTAGTGGTACAGTGTGGAATTTTCAGCACATATCTACAATATTTGCATCTAATTTTATCAAACATTTAAAAGGAGTATTTCAAAAAATAAATATAAAGACAACAACAACAAAAAAACACAAAAATAATAAAAAGAATGCGAAAAAAATACCAAGAAGTAGAAAGGAAAATAAACAACATAAAATAATATCTCAGTATTGGGTAGTGGAAGCTATGATATGATTATGCATGGTGACAGTAAAGCTATAGTCATACAAGAAGTTATGAAATGATATTTAAGAATGTTTATCGCCAAGATGATCAGTTAATTTGGTTGAAACAACTCTAAACAATCATAAAATAACATTTCAGGGTTGTTGTTTTTTTATTGTCAGGTCTAATGCGGTGTTTGTAGTGGTAGTGTGAGTAATCCTGCATAATACAAAATTTTAAGATGGTGATAATGGCTTTCACAACCAAGATTGTCAGTTAATATTGCCGAACAAAACAAAACAACAACCACAAAAACTAATAATTACATGATGGTTAATGACAGGACAATTTTGTAATACTCATAGTGCTAATATAGTCGGAACCAGTAGATACACAAAAGAAGGAATAGAGTAAAGTACAAAAAGTGAGCCAATGTTAATAATTTAGGTAGCTAAGTATGTTTAAGAAGGAGTTCACTATAGAATACAAAATAAGAGAGAAATAAAAGAGCCTAAAATTATGTTATTAACAACAAAGCAAGTCATAGGTTTCGCGCTTAACATTGTCTCTGTCACTTAGAACACGGGCCAAATATGGTATCGTTGAGTTCCTGTACTTGGTTGTACGAGCATAAATTATTTTATACTGATTTCTGGTTCTACTTGATGAGATACAAGGCGAGAGTTGGGAATAGAGGGGGTGTTGGGGGTCGGAGAGTATGGTTTTAGACCATTTTTCGCATGTATTCAGATGTCTTTCAACTAATGTAGTGACGAGCTGACTGAGTTTTACACCACTAGTCCTACTAACTACCTTCAACATCCTTCTCAGGATGGTGTAGTCCTTTTTCAGTAGCCCAGGAAAGACTAACGGGTAAGATACAAGAGTTGACAAATTGTGAAAGTAGAGGTTGGGTGATTCCAGATTGTCTTAGTTTCTTAATGTAGTAGGTTAGACAGAACACTTACATTGTCTAACAGCCTAGTGAATTATCAGTGTTATTTCTTGGTATTTTATGATACACTCATAAACACAAATGGACTGAAAACCACTCAGATACAACTGTTTTTTTTAAAGAAGCACTTTGATAGCAATATATATTCATAATTGTATATAAGCATTGTAAGTATTATCAACTCTAGCCAAAAGCATATTAGTTTTCTTCGCAAATCACGATGAAATTCAAGATAAATTATATTTTTATATTTATTTTATATTTATATTTAAATTATATTTACGTCGTTTATATAAGGCATACAACTTATTTACTGTATGACTTTTTCATTACACCTACACTATTTCACCTATGATCATTTTGATAGACAGAATCTGATATGACTACATTGTGGTTCACGTTGCTATAATTTTCATATTTTCATATGGATTAAAAGATAATATAAGTCTATCAAAGATACAAAAAGCAATATATGTAAATGTCGTAGAGGGCTTTAAGTAAAAGAAAACGTGTAGTTCAGCGAAGAGTCTCTTTTCGGTGAGTTCATTCACTTGGCTGTATAGTCACATTATAAATAATAATTATTTCTGTTTACGTGTGTACATTAGCTTTGTCAGACAAGAATAAAAAGTAGTTTGGGTTGTCGTTTACGTCATCAGAGTATTTCAAAAAATGTGATGAATAATCAAATTATGACTAGCGGGGGGGGGGGGTTGAAGATTAGTGTGAGGGTAGCGGTGATGAGTTATCAAAAAATAGTTGTTAATGTTATTCAATGAGTAAGAGAAGTTGAATAAGTGTATTGTAGTCACGTAATAAGATGAACAATTTAATGAGTGATTTTTGATTAGGATGTACATAGAAATAAAGGAAAATATGGTATCATGTTAGAGTCCTAAAATTACAAGAGTTATAAGGAGTTAGAAAAGCAGGCACACAAACGTCAAGTCAGTAGAAATTAACACTCTTTTTGCCATGATAGTAGAAGAGGTTGAGTGATTTTCTTTCGCATACATAACTCTGGTTTTTCCAACTGAATGGCTAAAGCTTCAGCAATACAAAGGAGACGAAAGCGTATTGCCCTTTGGTAGGTTATTCTTGATTCTGTAGATTACTTTGAAGGAGGCGTTTATTGAGATGGAATGATCAATGTTAACCAGGTGTTCAATTATTGCACTCCTTATAGAGCCATTACTACCTTTTTGCAGCCATGCAGGATAATATTGTCAAATCTTTTTGGACAGGATACACGTCGAACGACCGATGTACCTGACACCACAGCACATAGAAGTGGCCGGATGCGAGATCTTGTCCTTAAGGCTTCTGCATACCAATGGACTACTGGAGAGAGCTACTTTTAGCGTTGTTGCAAAGAATGTTCTCCTCAAAGATGCTGAAATTCTTCTCTTGAGGATATCGCAGGCTAAGTCTCCCTTGAAATTCAGATTCATGTAAAGTTTCTTTTCTGGAACAAGTAATGTTTCGTTCCTCTGGACCTTTGGTTTGATGTTCTTGTAGACGAATTGTGGTCCTTCGGATGAAGGTTTCTTCCAGCAGATCCAGTTCTGCCTCCAGGGTATCAGGACTGCAGATGCGTCGGATCCGAGTGGCGAGGGATTTAACTTCATTTCGTTTTCGATAAATGGGAACCCAACTGTAGTAACTTCTTAGTTGACCGTTCCAAGCAGGTTTTCTATGAACTGACCTTCTTAAGGTTCCGTTGGGTCGTCCTGTTATTTTCACATCAAGAAAGAGGATTTCGAACTTGTATTACATTTCTAGGGTGAATTTTATTGCTGGATGACAGTTGTTAGATATTTGTAGTAATTGATTAGAGTTGTAGCTGTTGTCGCAAATGACGAAAATGTCATCTGCGTATCGTTTATGCAAATGCAGATCGTCAATGGACGACTTTAATGTACCATTCTCAAGGCTCGCCATAAAGTTTTCATTAATGTCTGGATGGGGATTATTCATAAATTTAAGGAAAAGATCAAAAAAGGAACGAAATTGCAAGGTATCAGAGTAAAGATAGTATTCCATGCTGTACTATTAGTAGTGTTTTTGGAATAAAGCAGATTATTATTATCATTATTATTGTGTTTACGTCACTATGTTCTATTTGCAGGTAAATTATTTTGAGTCTCTAACATTAAATCTACATGATAATGAGTACTGTAGCCAGGTAATCTATATTCCTCAACATTGTTTAAATCATTGGTCAACAACTTCATGGGGTATTGTTACGTTTTGATATAGTGGTCACAGTTTAATTTTCTTTCAACCTAATCCTACATCAGCTTACGTCATACGTCAAGTTAGGCCATAGACAGGTATACCTAATACATGAGACAACCTCTCCCTAAGGAGCTAGAGAATTTCCAGCTTTATCGAAGTATATAAAATGACTTTCTAGTGGTGATCAGTGTTGGTAAAGCCTTCATAGAATAATGTCTCTATATTACTGTGCTATTAAATTAAATAAACGGATCTCATTTTGCTGAAATAAAAATAAAAAGAGGCATTGAGGTCACTGAACTCTGTTGCTACATGATTTTTCCTTTCAAACATGAAAAACAACAACAAACTGTAAGCATTCCAGTTTACAAATCCTGTAGACCACCCCGCTATTAAACGATTAACAATCAATGTATTCGTTGTTTAAATCAAGCAGATTAAATTAGTCGTAAAACACTTCGTTTACCTGCAAATATTTGAAATAAAGTTCAATATTTCTTTCATCTTTGTTTTTTTCTACTTCGGCTTTATTCATTTACATTATTTAAGTTTATTGTAATCAAAATACTACATGAGTTGACAATGGCAACAGTTAAGTGTGAAAACATATTGTCTCCTGTTGAACTAAGCATTTTTATTCTTCGAGGGAGTGAGGTCGACTACTTACCGAAAATTCATTGATTCACTCTCCTAATTTCTGTCTGTCTGTCCCTCTCTCTCTATCTATCTCTATGAGCACGTGGCATCAATGTTCTGATTATTTAGCATTTTCAAATAGACTATCTGTTCAAAATTATTTATGTCCCAACTTCCACTATGTAACACAAAAATTGCATTTCATCAAGTTACTCATATATTTACATACATACGCTTTTGTTGTTTTCATATGCGTACATTATTAATTTACATATTTACAAAAGGCGAGCTATATTTTTTAAACCTATACATTCAAATGTAAAATAAGAAAAATACATTCACAGTTTGGATTGTTCTTCAGTGTTTAAACACTGAATTTAGAAAGTTACAATACAGCCCTACAAATAAATAAAGTAAACTGAATTCCTGTGAGTTGAAAAACTGGGGAAATATTTTGAGTGAATAACGCGTGTGCACAGTACCTCGCCGACCATGACTGGTCCGGGTTCGATCCCTGCCGGTGCACACCCGATATCTATGGTCGGCCTGAATTTGGGCTACCGATATCCATGCTGAAATTCATACTTGTACTGAAAATACGGTGTGAATCAAGCTGTAAATCAAAATAAAAAATAAATATCATTTATTAAATATTTTTCTGTTAATAAAATATCTTACAGATTTATTATTACTGTTATTATCTTAGTTTCCGAATGGAACATAGGGCTTCAGCATCACGTTCTCATATCATTCTTTTTATTGCAGTTCTCTTTAGTTGGCTCCTCGATCGCCCTTAAGCTCTCTTCTCCTCACAAAATCTCCTTCACGTCACCCTCCATTGACCAGCTCATCATTCCTTATTCGGGTTCTACTTGGGACGTTGCCTGACGTGCGATGTCATTCGACGGTCTTCTCAGCGCACCGTGTGTCCAATCCATCTCCATTTACGCCTGCATATTTGTTGAGCAATAGCTTCTTGGTTGGTTTCTTCCGGCTGGCCGGTCATCTGATCTTCAGTATGGAACTAGTGAAGGCAGCTGTTGATAATTCTGCCACTGGCTGATAAAAAATGCTTTTCGTGAAGCGCAGTGCAAGTTTCTGATGCATATAGAATAACTGACTGACTTGACAGTGGTGTTGAGATTCCAAATTTTGTTCCTTGTGCTGATTTTCAAACTGATTTCAGAGCCATGAAGGTGTTCATTGCCTCTCTGATCTTGGCTTTGACATCTTCATCCGTGTTGGCTGCCCGTAGTTGAAACGATGCTTCCTAGACAAGTGTGGGAAGTGACATCTTTCAAATTTACTCCGGTGATAGTGATTGGTATTTGTTGTCATTGATATCTTCATTACCTTAGTCTTTTCCACGTTCACCTGAAGCCCTGTCTTCGTTACCAATCTCTTCAGACAACTTGTTAGTTTTGGCCAGTAGATCATCGTATTTATATGACATTATACACAAATCGTCCGCAAAATCCACATCTTCCAGAGTCTTCTTGTCGGTCCAACATACTCCTATCTTCTCCCTCCCCACGGCCTTCCACATGATCCAGTCCACCACTATCAAGAATACCACCGGTGGTAATAAGCAACCTTGTTTTACTCCTGTCTTCGCTTCAGAGGCTACGCTGGGTTTTCCGTTGTGGATCACTTGATATGTGGAATCATCATGTAGCAGCTGAATGAGGTTGACAAAGGTTTGTTGAAACAGTTTCCCAATTACTTCTCAGTCAGCACTGTCGAAGGCCTTTGCAGAGTGGATAAAGTTGAGGTAGACGTTTGACCGCCATCCTACGCTCTGTTTGATGATAATACATAGAGTTGCAATTTGGTCTGCAAAACATTTGCTTTTCCTGATTCCAGCTTGTTACGCACTTTAGTATCCCGTAGTCTCTGCAGGATGACGTGACTTAATATTTTGCTTGGCGTTGACTAGAGCATGCTTACGCATCAGTTCTTGCAGAGACCATAGTTTCCCCTCTTTGGTGGTTTCACAAGGTAGCCCTTCTCCCAACCAGTGGGTACCATTCCTTACTTCCATAATTTTTGCAATAGGGGCGTAGGAATATCCGCTGTGGTCGCTGGGTCCGTTTTTAATGCCTTCGGGGGAATTCCGTCTTGTTCTACTGCTGCATTCAGTAGATTAATTGCATCGAAGATTTCTGATTTTGTTGTAGGATTGGTGTCTACTGTCAGTTCTGTGCGTACTCTTGGTGGTATTTCTGAGTGAGCTGCAGGTGATGTTCGGTTCTAGAGTTCTCTACGTGATCAGCCCATTGTTTCCGTTGTCCCTCCTCTTTGGTAATTAGGTTCCGTTCACTGTCTTTTATTCGTATCATCTGTGTTACTCTCTTCCTGGATAGAGACCTGGTTATCTGATATAATGTTCCGAGGTCTTTTTTTACCTAAGGCCTGTTCTTCTTCAGATGCTAATGTGTCGTATAAATGTATTTATTCTTTCTTCGCCGTCTTATCCATTTTTTACTCAGCACGATGTACACTGCACTCAGCTTTTTCTCCTGTTATCCATCTTTGCATTAGTTCATTTTCTCTTTCGCCACCCCTTTTGCTCTACTAGCCTAAAAGTGTCAGTAGGCAGCCAATTCTTGCCTCTCTTCTTTCTTCCTGAAATGGCTATACGCATTACCTTTAAAGCCACTTTAAGAGAGTCCCAGTGTTCTTCCACACATAATGTCCTTGACTTTACTCTGACACCAGCAGTGAATGTGTCTTTAGTAGTTTCGTCCTTTAAATTTTGGGTATTGAACTTGGATTGTGGTCTATCCTAAGTGGCTTTGAAGGCCTTCAACTTGATCGTGAAGGTTCCTGGATCTACATAATGGTCTGAGCCCATATCTGCTCCTTTTCTCTATTTTTTGCTCGGAAGTCTATTACACTGAAGTCTATCTGATTTTTGGTATATCCTTCAAGTGAAATCTATGTTTCCTGGTATAAGTCCTTATGCTTGTACACGCTACCTTTAATAACCAGATCAGTGAATACACAATTCCGAAAAGAGTTCTTTACTTTCATCCCTTTCACCGAGAGCCGCCCGACCCATCATGAGCTCGCTTCCTATGTTGCTTGTTCTTACTTAAGCATTAATGTCGCCCTTTAGGATTTTGATGTGCCCATTTGGAATCTTGTCCAATACTGTGTGCAGTTGTCTTAGGAAGTTCTTTTTCACTTGTTCTGCTTTGTTTATAGGCTCGAAACGTCATCAGTTAATATTACTGTAAATCACTGTGTGATTTATCAAAATAAAATCTTATCTATAATGGAGTTATACTCTACCACAGTGCCCAAGTTTTATACTTATATCAATAATACTGGCTAATTTTAGCTTTCATTCCTCCTCAGTTTAATCTTGCTGTTATTATTCTGGAGGAGATTGGTTCTCATTGTCTAATAGCTTTAGGTTCTGTTGGTGACATCATGATAGCCGCTTTCTCAGTGTACTCATGGTTGTTGTTTGGGTGACCGGAGTTTTTCATTGACACAATTGGGAGAGTCCACATTCATTCCATTAGCTCTCACAAATTCCTAGTATTTCTATGCCATTTCTTTTCATTTCTTTGACATCCTGAGCAATCTCCCAAGTTTCGTACATCGTGCGAACATTCCATATCCTCATACTTATTTCTGCTTTCATGGAAAGAAGACACATCGACTGACTGTCTTCCCGAAGTTTTCATCAGATTACGTCTCTGCGATTCTAGAGGATAATAAGTTTGTTTTTTACATTTTTGTTGTGTTTTGAAGTTTCTGTAGCGACTGGATTGATTTCTTGGAGTAGGGCCGCTAGTCCTATTCCTTCCATTTCATTTTTTCTGGGCTTTAGACTGGCTAGGAAACTAGTGAACTAGTAAATTAGACAATGTTTCGTACATTTTCCGATTCAAATGTGAATTTTATTCCCTCTACTAGTGAGTTATAACTGTATAACACTGTGTGATTTATCAAAATAAAATCTTATCCATAATGGAATGTTTCGTACATATTTAGCGGTACTATTTCATTATATTACCTAAAGAGAATATGAAGTACTTCAAATCTCTATGAAAGTTTTGTGAATTATGAAATCTACTAACAGTTATGTGTAGGTAGAGTTCCAACTTTGAATCTCGTTATATGGTAAAATACGAAATTCTTTTGCAAACTTATTCATTACTCAGAACAAAATATTTAGAGCGAACAATTGTTTTCAATAAATTCTTCTTCAGGCTCTACAATTATAAATCCATTAATTTAAGCATACAATAGCCAGTAAAGGCAAATTAGAATCATATATATATATCATTAAGTTAAATTACTTCATCTCATTTTGTCCCATGTTCTCATTGACCATGCATATTAAAAAACTATCTGACTATTGTTCCATCCCATCTTATACTTGTTCCACAATACACTTTCTGATATGATTCTAATTTGCCTTTACTGGCTATTGTATGCTTAAATTAATGGATTTACAATTGTAGCGCCTGGAGAAGAATTTATTGAAAACAGTTGTTCGCTCTAAATATTTTGTTTTATTCATTACTGTTGAGAATGCATTAATTTGCTGTTTTAGATGCATTCGGTGAAACAGTGGTACCTTATAGTCTTTTTTCCATCATGTTAGTAAGTCACCAGGTTCGTATCAGCTTTCTAATCTGATACATCTATTCCTAATGGTTTCAACGTTAAATTCCACTCATCAACAGTAGACTACTTTAATCAAATGAAGAAGAAGAAGCTTGTAATATGCTTGTTTCCTGTGCCTTGTGTCATATACGTTGTTAGTTCATAATCACTTTTGCTATAGCAAAAAAATAACAAATCACTAATTAATTATGTTGTATGTTATTTGAAGTTGTACATGAACGCTAATCCACGAGTATTAACATTTCGATGAAATATTTTTCTCGTGTTGTTCTGTTTTTATTCAAATGAGATATCATCTATCATTTTTCACTTTTTATTTAACAAGTTGATGTTTGACATTAATGCCCTCATTCGGTCATTTGTTTTGTGTTTACGAATGTAATTTACTCAAATTAATGAGCATGTGTTAATTGTATAGCAACAAATTTTATTATTATTTAAAGTCCATTGTATTTGTCAATCACATTTCATGCTAAAGTGTACATAATTTGAAATTTTCTAGTTTCAAAATAATTCATCTTCTTTCATCATGAAACATGTTAAACTTAGTACTAAATAACTTAAAACAGTTAGTCCCTTTGATAAATTTGAATAAGACATTTAGAAGACGGATTTTGCGAGATGATATCAGATGATGGGTAGGACCAATAGAATGTTCCAATGTCGTCGAAAAGAACATGTTCCAAAATGGTTGTTAAAATACACAGAAAATCCCAATGCAATTAATCTGAACAGAAATCCATCATCATCACCATCCATTGCAAAGCACTTATTAATATCAGGTCATAAAATCAATATTAATGACTGCTTCACAATTATTTCATCACATAACTCTAATTCAGGGTTATTAAAGGTGTTGGAAGCACTTTTGGGATTAATCACATACATCCTAAACTATGTGTACAAAAAACAAGACTTCAAACTTCGCCTTCGTCATTAGTATGTACTTTTGTTTTATATAGCTGAGTAATTATCAAGAATTGGCAGAAGTTAGAATTCATGGGCCATTGGATCGGGTCCCAGTAGTTTAATGGTCTACGAGCTCGCCTTGAAACCAGAAGGTGCTGGGTTCGAACCCCAGTGGGTGGGTACTGTTGAAGAATCCCAAACTAGGGCGAAACAGTTGTTCAGTACTCCAAGGTTTTCCAGTTGTTCTCTAACTGATGTCAGCTCATGATGAAATCCTTCAACCAATTATCATGCATTTTATTTTATTATTGTGAACCATGTTAGTTGTAAAGCGATTGTAAAGAAACTACGAAATGATATAATTTCGCGAAATTTGTCTTCTAAATGCCTTACTAAATAACTGTCACTTTCATTTACTTTAGTCACAGCATCATATTGTTTAGAATGACATCATTCATTTGTATAGTCTGTGCATATATATTCACATTTGTGCTTACTTTCATCAATTCCTTTTTCATAAAACTTTCCTCTTTTTACTACAAATGTACAGTGGTTCAGTAAGTGATTAAGTAATATTGTTGAAGCTAAACGTTTATTGTTACTTATTTGTTTATTCGTAGAACAATATCAAAATATTAAATATTTGGATCCAATCGGTGCTATACTCATCAGTACTTACATTCTATATTCATGGTATCATCTTGGTGCTGGTAAGTTGTTAAATCTGTTAAATAATTATTTCAGCTGAAAGGTGTATTAGCGTAGTGAGATTTTATTGGTCAATAATGTGAGGTGTAGGTAGAAAGGAAAACGAGTTTTTGAAAACATTTATTTAAATGAAGTGAAACACTGTTGTATGAATAAATCAACATGCAATAATTAAAAACATTTTTCTCAGTTGGTATTCGGATGATAATACAAAACTTCGAAGTATCTACCATCACTCACTGGGGAATTCAGGTACATCCAGATGACGAGTCCCAAATAGGACGAAATGCGCATCCTGGATTCCACTGCTAGTTACCACCCACCAATTGACTTCTAGTTACATGACCAGACATCGTCGAAGCATCTGCACAAGGAGCCGACATATCAACCTGAGACCGAGCACTTCAGTCCAGTCAGTCGACGGGAAAATCTAAAATTGAATTAAATATCTATTTAATGTTGAAAATTGGAAGGGATGTAAAGTAAGTAAGGCTGTCTCAACAAAGTTATAAAAAAAGAGCTGTAACTGCTTAGTTTGTTAAATATTTATAGTTTGAACACAAAAATGCAATTTCACATGAAAAACATCATAGAAAAGACATAACAATTATGTTGAACGATGTATTCAGTTACGGTCATTTATCTGTGCAATGAAACATATACGAATACTCTTTAGCCTTGTCAACTTGCAATATGACACAGGATTAATGAGTGCATTAATAATATGGAAGAATTAACACATAGGCTACACTAGAGACAACTTTTGCAATGTATGTTCTACACTATCACTACTTCTTTCAAGGAGAACAGACATGCTAAACAAGAGATCAATGAACTTTTGTCATATCACTTCATATAATAAATTTCACTGTACTAGATGTAAGCATATAGTATGAAAATATTCCCAAAATTTTCAAAAGTTTACATGGAATATGATAAAAATTGTCTCCAGTATTTACATAGTAGAACTGACAGTTAAAGAAGTGTTTTAGTACGACTATATTTGCACACAGATTTTCAATACCGACTAGTTTAAAACCAACATCATTATTTACTGTCATATACTGAATTTTATAATAATGAACTATTTGAGCTTATAACTGTGAAACAACTAGACCATTGACCTCATCCAATTCATCATTATTTCATAATCAGTACATCAACTTTTGCCACAAATTTTCATTCACTAACTTCCATGTTTCATAGTTATTTTCTTCTCTATAAAATACAAATAACTCAAGCTAATTTAATCAAATTATTAGTTTATCATCATAAACGAGAAAAAAGTGTTCTAGTCTATTATCCTGAAACCAATCAGATCCCTGCAAATCAACACTTTAATATCAGTCTGATGCTTACTAGCGACTGGTCCTTTTTAGGTAGGTAGTTACCTAGGTTCTAGTGAGAAGTCGTGAGCAATGGGTACCCCAGCAGGTCAGGTGTGAGGACAAATACTCACCACCGATGACATTGGCCAGTGGTTGCGCTACATCGTGAATTAGCAGAAGTTGGAATTCGTTGGCCACTAGACAGGGTCCTAGTGGCCTAATGGTCTACGAGCTCGCCTTTCAACCAGAAGGTCCTAGTTTCAAACCCTGGCGACTGCGGGCTGATGAAGAGTGCCAAACTAGGATGAAAAAGCTGTCCAATACTTCCTTGTTTTCCAATAGTCCAGTAACTGACGTCAGATCATAATGAAATCTTGTAACCAATCAAACCAAATCCCTGCAAATCAACATTTGAATGTCAGTATTTTTGTCCTTTTGTTTGATGAAACAACGTTTGCTATAGAGGTGAAAATCAGTTGTTACTTTTTTTATACTGTGATCCATTTTTAATTCCTTTATTTAATCAATAAGATTTTTAAAAAATATCCCCTTTGATGTTACACTATTCCTCTAATTTAGAACAAATACGTAATTTAGCTGGTCATACAGCCGAGCCACGTTTTATTCAAAAGATTGCATTCGTATGTCTTAATTATCATCCTTTAATTGAACGATTGGATACAATTAGAGCATTTCATTTCGGAGCTCATTTCTTGGTGGAAGTAAGTGATAATTTATCGAGCTTATTTTCAGTATTCCGATGAAATAATGTCATATGTTCGACTGCATTTTACTTTTTTGTCCAGTATATTTTTTTTAGTATTCCCCTGAAGGCACTGATAAGTGGAACTTAGATTGACGATATTTTTAAGAAAAAAGTCACATGAATCAAATTTTCAATATTTGGTTCTATTTGATTCTGTGGAGAAGTTTCAAAATAAGGTTCACTGATTGTTCGGTTACATGTGAACGTTCATTTGTTTATCAAGATAGTCTGTAGACAAACGGGTTGTTCTTTTAACAAATATGTATAAACTTACTTATTTTTCTAGACATTATCTAATGAATATGGTGTCTCTTTGAAATGCAGACAATTCTCAGACGCTGAGTGATCTGAAGTCCTTCAAATCGACTTTCTGAAGTTGAATATATGACTTTTATAGGTTGCATGGTAATTGAGACGTTTGTTTATAAACATGCACACGTGACATTGCTGTATAAATGAATACAAAACATGATTAGATATGTCCTATTGCGATAAGTGGTAAAGACTTCATACAGCCTTTGACTTTTTTTCCTTTGTAGTGTACCTAGACGACCAAACAAAAAGTTTACACTCTTCTTCTTTCCTCCTAGTAACATTTACACACTTCATGTTTTAATGATCCTTCTAAATATCTGTAAGCTCAAGACTTATTCAAATGAATATTTTCCTTTCCACACTCTACAGCAGTCTGTATCAATACAAGTTAACATTCACTTCGACTGACTTGTTTTCTTTTTTACCTAGCACTCTGAATCGCTTACCTGTTAATCTTGTATCACTGATAACTAACTAATAATTTATCTAAATTCTGAGGTAATTAAATTTGGTCAGTGCGCAACTATATAATTTAATACCTTTTTACTCACCGGACTTTGACGTAAAACGATCTTAAATTAGCAATTTGTATTTTATAGATAAGCAGCAGTAACGGATATTTTTTTCAAAGATTTTAGGAGACTGTTAGTAATACATAAACAGAATTCTTAATAAGGACTATCTAACTTGGTCATTAACTGTATGCAAAAGGCCGAATTTTTCTCATTTATCTGTAATTAAAATAACCTACTGATGATGAAAAGTAGTACTTTTGTCCCTGACTGACTATACTTGACTTGGACGCCTTATGCAAAGCTTATGATAGTTCTTCATACAAATGAAAATTTCATAGTGGCATTAAAGAAATAGAATTGTAACAACAGAAGACAAGGGTCAGGCAACAGATCGTTTATTAAGGAAATCAAAGCATATTTATATATTTTCATGTACATTATTATAGATTAGTTAAGCAAACAAACACAGTCTTCTGATTGGTTGTTTCTCACTTAAAGTTAATCTTTCATCTCTTTGTGACTGTTTCTTGAATGTCAGATCATCTATATGTTAAGTGTATCCGCCTACGCAAAGTCTGCTGTGGTCGGTTTTGAATCAATCTTTGTTCATATTTTCTCACGACAAATCTTGAGAACGTAAACACGGAAGTCAATAATTTCCAATTGCACTAAATTATGCCGTCCAAACTCAATCTGATGTGTATATATGAGACGTTTATTTGTAATGACAGTCTTGTTTTTCTTTTTCTCTTAGGTCGATATTGTACTACCCAAAGATATGTGTCTAAAAGACGCTCATGATATTGGCGAAGGATTACAAAAGAAACTGGAAAGACTTCAATCTGTTGAGCGTGCTTTTGTACACTTAGATTACGAGTTTACACATCATCCAGAAAGTGAACATAAAATAGCATTAAATAATGACTAGTCGTATTATTATTATTATTTTTATCATCTTTTATTCACAGTCCATGCATATTTCCCCTTATTTTTTTTATGTCATGTTAACAATGTGAACCAGCAACACAGATCTACAGATTCATCTTATCATCCTGAATGCATCGAATAAAGAGTAGGAAGATAAATTTACGGGACTGTCAAGCATTAGTAGCCCTTGACCCCATCTATCTATCTATCTTCTGTCTTTCTTTCTTCTTTCCCATTTATAGAATTCAACGTCTAATTTTCTTATTCTTGCATAGCCTTACATCATTTTGAAAGTCAATTTTTTAAATGGATTTTCGTTTATAATTAAAATACTTACAAATCATTGTAAACAGTCAAATACTTGTAGGTTATTATTTATATTATACATTTTAACGAAAATATAAAAGTAAATTGTACGCCATACACCTTTAGCACTTTAACACAATGTGGTTTTTCCCCTTGTTTCCACCAGACAGGGTAGAACAGAGAGAGAGAGAGAGGGAAAGAGACAGAAACTACAATCTCTATGATGCATTTTCATCTCTAGTCATGTTTACTACTATTGATAATACTCTTTTGTTATGATTAACTGTTAATCACAAATGTCTAGAAATGGTATACTTTCTCATGCTGTTCTATGCCATTTTCTTAAATATAGAAGCAGATGAAATATTCACCTACATATTGTAGCTTATTTGCTTTGTTGATTTGTTTTTTTTTATAATGTTTTTGCTAAGATCTTTTGTTTTTCGTGATAATTGGGAAATAAACAAAGTTTCTTCATAAAGCCTCTGTACCCAGTATTTTGTGATTTATCTTCTATTCTTTTGTCTAGTGCTGTTTTTTTTTTTCTACAGCTTATTTACTTTCGGTGTCCACTTCACTCTAGTAATTCATGTCACATGTGATTCTCGTCCCTTTCCTGTTGTTTTTTTTTGTACCCTTCTGCTAGCCATTCAGCTTGTGTGTTTTTTTATAGTGATGTATATCTGGATTGTTAAGTTTATTTTCTATAAAAAGATTTAGTAAACATTTTGGTGTTTTTGATATTAGTTCTACAAACTAATATTATTAGTCGGATGTCTGATTAACTTTCTGAAAGTATTCACATGTCTAGAAATATGATTGATTGACTTTTAGATAAGAGGATTGTTAATGTGATCTTCATTATTACTCATTTATTCTGAAAATTAAATGAACCAGTGTATGCAGTACCATAATTTTTTTATCGATCACTTGCATGCTGAACACTTTGTCCATCTGAGTTGATGAATAAATGTGCAGTTGATTGTCTACAACCATCTAACACTTTGTATTTCGCTGTGATTACACGATCTCCACAATTCATAACTTCTTCTATATATGGACAAAAGGAAGTGTAGAAAATACACTAGATTGCTAAGTGATTAGGAATAACAAATTTTACTTATGGAATCCTTCGAAGTGAAGACGGGAGTAAGGCAAGGCTGCCTACTATCGCCAATGATTTTCCTGATTGCAGTAGATTGGATAATGCGACAAACAGCGGCAGTGAGGAAACAGGCATAAAATGGACACACACAAAAACTTGAAGGATCTGGACTTCGCCGATGATATATGTCTGATTTCCCACAAACTGGAAAATATGCAAGTGAAAAGCAACAAGTCGGCAGAAGAAGTATCAAAGATAAGAGGGACTTCAGGTGAACATAGAGAAAACAGAGGTGATGAAAATTCCTGGACAACCTCAGCAACAGCAACAACAACAATTGACAACAATCAGCATAAATGGGAGGAACCTGAAAGAAACAACCTCCTTTACCTACCTGGGAAGCATCGTTTCAACTACAGGCGGACAGAAGTGACGAGGATATCAAAGCAAGAATCGGAAAAGCAAGACAAGCTTTCACTACTCTCAAGTCTGTGTGGAGGTCAACAACACTCAGCACTCAGCATCAAAAATAAGATCCGGATTTTCAACTCCAATGTGAAGTCAGTGCTGCTTACTATACGGATCAGAGACTTGGCGCGTCATAAAGAGCATCTCAAACAAACTTCAGACCTTCATTAACAGTTGTCTTCGCTCAATACTCAAGATCAGATGACCAGAAAAGATCAGCAACAGAGATCTTTGGGAGCGAACCAACACAGCAGGAACCGACTGTGAAACAAATAGGCAGGAAGAAATGGAGATGGATTGGCCATACTCTGAGGAAACCATCAAGTGACATCACTAGACAAGCCATTGCTCGAGTGGAACCCAACTGAATGGGAAGCGGCGAGCTGGTCGTCAGTGCAAGGGTGACTTGGAGGAGGTCATGTGAAGAGGAGATGAAAACGTGTGGGCAGACTTGGAGCCAGGTGAAGACGCTAGCAGAGAACCGAACGCAATGGAGACGCACGGCTGAAGCCGCATGTTCCTGTAGGAATTAAAGGAAACAATAATAATAATAATTAAAGAATACTTAACAATCATTAAATCACTAAACTTTATCGATTCAACACAACAGAAATTTAACCGAAATGAGGTAACACCTATTGTAGATATATGCAAAATTGTATCCAAGACAGGATGGAGTACGGCAAGTTAGGAAGTCGTTTGAATACACTGATATGATTATGGGCAATGAATTAGGCTGTGAACTTCATTCCATTCTTAACACTGTATCACTCTGTGTTATATCAAATAAACTTATCTAACATGAAATACAAAAAAATAATAATCTAATACACATAAATGAATGAATCAAAAAGGAATCTAGTCTATAAGGCCTTCATTGATATCCGTTTATAACAGCTTCATTTTTCTAGGATATCCACTTAATAAGTAAAATTCTTCACACATACTATGCAAGCATAACACGTGATTACATCAACAATACTTTCTTGCTTATTTTTGGCGTGCTATGCTGTTCATTATACACAGATATAAACCAATTAAGGAGTTAGTGAAGTTAAAGGTTTTCACTTTTTTTGACTCACTAACAGTATCCAGGTCTGCATCAATGACTAGAAGGCACTGTTCATCAGGTTTGCTTTGTTTTTAGTTACCTAACTTCTATTTGAGCTGTTTTTATAACTAGATTTTACTTTATTAGCGAGTGTGTTTCCTTCTCAAAGATGACATTTTAACTGTAGGTAAAAGTTCTGTCAGTAAGGGCTTAAAATTGAAATTTAGCGGAATTATTCTTGTATTTTGTTGTTTTTTCCTTAAAATACAAACTTGTTGCAGTAGACGCATTAAGAACTTTACTTAACAGAATGACATAATAAAAACCATGATTCTTGGAATAAAACAGTGATCAAATAAACATTCTCATAAGACAATCTCAGAGAAGTTTAAATTATTTGTGAGAAGCTTCTGGATATCAACAGGAACAAAGAGGCTTCCTTATGTCCACTTGTTTCAATTCTGAGCGGCGTTTAATTAATTATACTTTTGCAATGACACATACTTGTGATCTCTCACACCCTATACAGAGAACAGTAATGCATTGATGCATTTTAATTTAACAATTATTCGTTTGAATAAACCAATAACAGGAGTTTGTGCATGTGACAATATTGCAGGAATAGTTAGTAGAAGATTGAATACTTCGCTAGCCAGGACCTATCTTGCAGCTAAGTTGGTTCCCGTTTATCGGACGACGTGCTCTTTGGTGCAGTCACAAGTTGACAGATACTCAACTGATGTTAACTCTCTATGTACAAATGTACATGTATCTGCGGTAGCAGTTATATCAGGGAAACAGAAAGGCACACCGATTTTCTGAACATGAACCAAAAAGCCTACATCTCAAGGAAACACGCGTTTCTAACAGTGTCATTGCCACACATCTCATCGATATGGGTCGTGAAGTGGACATCATGAAATCCTTTAAAATTATCAGTAGACAAAATGATTCAATTCTTCTCAAATTTGACGTAGCAAACATTGTCCAACCTCTAAAATCCGATTTATGTGTTCAGACAGAAGTAGTTATCAGTCTTCCGTTGCCCTGGTAACTGGATGTCTTTACTCTCTTCAATTTAATTAGGTAATCTTTGGCTTTAACCTCTTCCCAGTTGGATATAGTATAACTTTGCTTGTCTCTTGTTTTTACGATTTGAGTTGAACTCATCACTGTACATACTGTTGTTCTTGCTTTATTCAAATTCATAAAGGGGAGTAATTGTATGAAATTATTCTTTACTCAATTGGTTACTTACTGCTGACTGGTCACCTCGCTACTCCTTTCAACCATTTACGGAACTGAAATGCAGTAAATAGTATTACAACTAACGGAATGACATTCATAACAAGCTCGTCAAAAAATTAAACCAGTGTTTAAAACAAAATTACTCGATAAGTGACAGTCTCTATCGTGTTCCACTGTAAAGATACTTCAGAACTCATTAAATAGCACTTCCACTGGATGTACAAGAGCTTTCAAGGTTGTGAGCTTAGACAGATATTCTAAAGATGATCCAAATAAACCAATCGTATCATAGCTTTCAGCGTGCATACTGAAGCCCCACCCGTAACGATTACAGAAACACTCACAGAAATATCTACTGTAGATACAGTTTTCTGACTACTTTAAACACTTAATTTCTAAGAGGAAATATCAGCACATTTTCTTGCCAGTGCTAAAGAGTACCTTAGGAGGAATCTCACTGCTCGTCAACTTGTTGATTACGACTTTAGACACCTGAATGATCGTGAATCGCTTTCAAGCTACCTATGACATTTTTTAAGCAAATGACTAGTAGAAATCTTACTAAATAACTGAGAGGATGAAGTAACAGCATTTCTGTCCTTCAATACTTGGATCAGTTCTGAAGAAATATCTCTTTAACCTTCTTAATACTGATGTGTATCACTTTCAGAAACTTCAACTTTTTCAGATAAACAGACTTGGAGAGTTCTGTGCCTTATAGTTTTAATATTTGATGCATCCGTTACCAATAATTAACTGTTATGAAAAGGGAACAGATGCTAATTTTTGTGCTATGCGTTAATTATTTACAACTTACCAGTATTAAACGCAAGACAATCTAATCACTTCTTTTCGAATAAATAGCTCTGAAGATCACGGGCATCAGGCATGCGAATTATCTTATAGGTAAAATCAAAACATCAGTGCACACTTTACACATGGTTGCAAACATACGCCGTGTATTATTCAGACAACCTTCTAGAAACAGATATCAGTAAATCAAATTACAGAATGATGAAATTCTATCAGTACACCTTCTAACCCATTTAAAGCAGAAATAATAACTTGCCGTATTCTTTTCATTTGTTTTTCAAGTTTAATCACTGGTTGATATCAGTTAAAGGACCATTGGAAACCAGGGAGTACTGGGCAGCTGTTTCGTTCCAGTTTAGGACCCATCATCCGTACGTACCCACCGGGTTTCGAATCCAGGACCTTCCGGCTACAGCCACTGGGACCCGACTCAATAGCTCATGTTTTCATTTGTTTTTCTTTAGCAAGAAATGTTTAGTTGTCTATGATTTAACAAAACACAAATGAATGGCTTTCTTGTTTGCCAAAAACGGACTTAAAGTGAGTATAATTTAATAACCACTGTGTCATTTCACATTTTTTGTCTACAAAATCAACGGGAATAACATATCTGATATCAAGTCACAGACAAATATGCTTGAACAAATAATATGTAAATATTTGCAAAGAAAGTATTTCTTTACTAGGTGGTTGGTTACAATTGACATCTGAAATATTGGCAATGTCACAAAGATGTTATCTAGGTGAAGTCAGTATAATTTCTGTTATAAATAAATGTATATATGATGCACCGGAATATTGATTTTTACAAATATTTTTTCTACAAATCATAAATAAAATGCATCTTTAGCCACCAGTTTTAATGAGTTGGTGCTAAAATGTATCAAAGAGTTTTTCCGTAGACATCATTACAACTACTGTTGCCGGCATTATTACTACTGAAAATTTCAAAGCAGTAAAAACATTATGCAAACGACACTATACACTAATAAAACATTGAACTTACATTAAAAATTCATTCTGTACATATCAGTTGTGATTTACTTCTTGATGCATTTTCTGTTGACTTATACCTCTTCATTTTCGTACTCTTCATATTCAGACAAAGTTCTCTCCATTTCTTGTATCTAAATATTTGTCAGTCATTAACCTGTCCATGTAACTTGATGAAACAAACCACACTTCATATTACTTATAAATCCTTTTCAGTGACAAACGCAACATTACTATTACAGTCCATACGATTATCAATTCAGTCTTATCGTGTTGATTACCATCTCTTGTAAATTATTTCTGAAATACCTTACAAATTCTCAGGCTTTACTTTGGTAAAACTTTTGTGCGTTATTTTGAGAATTACATTTGAAAGAAAACTTACTACATAGTGCAGTATTGTCTACAGCGTAATAAGTTTCTATTACGGGTGACTCACCTCTACTAAGATAGTGTCGCCCTTCATACACAGACATATTCCAAATATTTCTTATCAAATCTGTCATCAAGACACCAAAATTGCTATGGCAAAGACATCAATAACTCATCTGAGGAAATTCTGTCCTAAGCACTTTCTTAGGTATCTAATGTAATCAGGCAAGCATCAGCTGGCTTTCACTGGTGATAAGTAAGCAGTCTGTGACCAAGATGGACATACTTACGCATAAAAAGGTGGCACTTCATATTCTGGTTAGGGATGGATATGCTTTTTATTGAAACGTAGTTCACCTAAGCAGAAAAAAATTTGTTCTAAGTTTCATTTCTTCTTTGAAATAAAAATCGAATTAACAGTCTAGAGCTCTCCGGAGTTTAGTGATTCTCCCACTAACTTTGGTTTGTAATAAAATCTATATCGACGCACTAATAAAGTGAATGCAGTACAACCAGAACTTTCAGCATTATTGAGAAAAATTAGTGAAGTGTATTAACTTTCATTTGCGATCTATCCACATTTTTTAAAATTTCTAATATAGATTTTATCAGAATTAATTAATCAGTGTTATAATCAACTAGTCTGATGAAACTCATAGCTACCTATCAAAACATAAACAACTCCGTATCAGTGTATTCTATAACTTAAATATGTTTTTAATCAGATCTCCACCAGTTTTAAGTTTATTCATCTAAATTACATTAATTTACATAATTTATGCTACACACATACCTCTCAAGTGATCTCATCTACAACATCCCCAAACACTTGAGTTTCTATGTTTCAGTACTAATAGAAAAGTAACTATCAAACTTTTGACTCTACATACGTTTGCTGTGAAATATTCGAAAGCCTAAAATAATATTTTTTTCCATGGAATAGTTGTGTAGTGTAATTGGACTAAAGTTGAAATGAACACCAGTATTAACAACAAATCGACAATCAATCTGCAAGGTTAATGTTACCGCTGACAAATAAGTATGAATTAAAAGGTATGACGTTATTATTGAGGCAGCAGCTGATTGAATAAAAATCAGAGAACCTCAGGAATCCACCAACTGAAAAGTAAAACTAACAAACTGAAGCTTACAAGTTTAGACTTCCTGTTAAATGCTGACATTGCGGCAAAGACATACCTGTATCACAGCCACCCTGCTAAAAGTATTATAGCGGTAAATAATTCCCCAAAATTATTGACCACAGCAATCATCATTGAACATTGGATGCTGTTTTTGGTCAACTTGTTTAGCTGAAGGCTTCCGGTCAAGCAACCTTGCCATTTGGTACTCCGTCGTGTCACGTGCGTGCACGATCACTAGCTAGTTAAGCACTCGATACGGTTTACTATTTGGTGCCGAAATATATCACGTACTTTGGTTGATCAATCTTGCCTTTGGCTTTATCTTCGGCACACGAGAAACGAATACTATAGAAGTTGTTGGTATAAGATCTTGCGTCAGTATACTTCGTACAATTCGCGAACGTCAATACCGTCAGCCTCTAAACTGGTGAGCCCAACCGCGAACTTCATCTTCAATAAATACGCAGACAAATCCGGTGAGTTCGTTCCTTTTTGTGTTTGTTCTTGTACCATATTGTAATCGGCATACATTTCATCATGAGTGATCCTAGCTCCAAGGTTATTCGTATTCGCTCAACCGCCAAAACAATTCAGCTCGTACCATATTGGCCAGATAATGCTGAAACATGATTTCAGATAGCTGAGCCTGATTTTAGCGGACATGGGTTAACTGATCAACATTCACAGTTCCTTGCAGTTGTTCACGCCCTACCGCGGGAATTCAGCAAGTGCGTAACTGTGCAGATGTCGAGTCCAGACGTAAGTAACTCGTACGAGTTGCTTAAAGCATCCCTCCTCGGGAGAAACGTTCTCACGGATCGACGACGTCTTGACGAATTATTTCGTAACATTGAGTTCGGGGATCAGTCAGCCGTGAGCATGCTTGCAAGAATGGGAGAGATTACTGGCCAAGGTCAGTTCGACGAAGGACTGTTCAGAGAACTCTTTGTATCTAAACTGCCACAGTCAGTTCAGACTGTACTTATGACACTTCAGGGTGTTCTTATGGATGATTTAGCTGTCTCTGCAGATAAAATTCTTGAGATAACTAAACGGCCAGTTACCGAAATATACTCAGTTACCAAACGGACTTCGAGTAAGGATACTGCAATGACAGAGTTATGCAACTCCATCCAGCAGATGCTTAGGTCAAACAAGCCTAGCAATTCCTCCTACCGTCGTTCTAAATCCCCTCAACGACGAAACGCACGTGGACGATCCAAGTCCAACACACGTTCTTTCAAAAATCTTGACTGGTGCTGGTGTGGTGAGAGATGGTTGCTAGCCAAATTGGTTGACGGTAATTGAGGTCAATGTTAGTCATGTGAAAACAAGGTCAAGATGGACAGGCGGATACAGTTAACATATAGATGAACTGACACAACCACAAGAGATGCAAGTTTAACTTTGTGTAGGAAACAACCGATCGACAGACTGTATTTTCTACTAACATTAACCTACAATAATGTACATCAAAATCTATAAATATGTGTTGATTTTCTGTAATAAACGTCCTGTTGCCTGGCCCTTGTCTTCTGTTGTTACACTGGTATCACAACACCTATGGCCAGGAAGCGCAATGTTGTCATAAACCTTGTAATTTCGGCAATGTCTCAAAATCTGTGGGAAACTATCCCGCCGGCACGCGTTAGCGGCAACCGTCGCCGGTGGCACTAGCCGCTTACTTTACATTTATGATGTGATCAGCCAGACTAGATATTTAGTCGACACGGGCGCCGAAGTCAGTGTCCTTTCTGCTACAGCAGCAGATCGACAGAAGGAACCTACCTTCAACTTACGGGCTGCAAATGGAAAACCAATTGCAACCTCTGGTAGGAAATACGTCTATCTGAACGTAAGTCTACGCAAACCTATTCAGTGGATTTTGCTTCTCGCTGACGTCACAATGCCCATCATTGGCACGGACCCACTCAATCATCATGATTGGCCCGCAGACGTCAGCCGAAAACGACTGACAGAGAGTACTACTAGACTGTCTGTTGAAGGCATCACCTGCGTAGGTCCCAGCTTGTCACTCGTTAAGATGAAAGCAGTCCTCGATCCAACTTTTCAACCGATTGTTGACAAATATCCTGAACTTAATTGCTCGTCTAACGATCTCCCGTGCATAACCTGCAGTGTTATGCACTACATCATAACCTCAGGACAGCCCGTGACATCTAAAGCATGACGACTGGTTCTTGACAAACTGAGAATTGCTAGAAATGAATTCGATCATATGCTCACACTTGGCATCATTCGGTCATCGAATAGCCCATGGGCATCCCCACTGCATATGGTACCGAAAAAGGATAGCAACGATTGGTGATCCACTGGTGATTACCGCCAAAACAACCCCTGATTGCTACCCTTTGCCTCACATACACGACTTGGCGGCAAAATTATCTGGCGCATCTATATTCTCTAAAATCGACTTGGTTAAAGCGTATAACCAAATCCCGATGGCAACGAAAGATATTCCGAAAACGGCTATCATCACGCCTCTCGGAATTTTCGAATTCCTACGTATGCCATTCCGTCTCCAGAATGCACCACAAACATTCCAACGCATCATCAACGAAGTATTTCGCGGTCTCGACTTTGTATATGTATACTTAGACGACTGCCTCATTGCCAGTCCAGACAAGGAAACTCACCTTAGACACTTGAACTTGGCATTTGAAAGGTTACGCCTACATGGTGTTACTATCAGTATTCAAAAGTGTCAGGTAGGCGTCGACTCAGTCGACTTTCTGTGCCGCCCACTGGCTAGTAATGTTGAGGCGATACGGAACTTTCCAGAGCCACAAACAGTGTAAAGTCTTCTCACTTTTAACTGCTTGGTAAGTTATTACCGACGGTTTATACCCAACTGTGCCTCTCTGATTCAGCCATTAACAGACCTTCTTCGAGGGAATAACAAGTCTATCGAACTTGACGCGTCTGCCCGACATGCTTTTACTCAGGTAGAAAATGCTATTGCGGATGCCACACTTCTAATGTATCAGGATTCAACGGTACCGTTAAGTATCTCGGTTGATGCATCAGACACTTCAATCGGCGCAGTTCTGCAACAACTAGTTAACAAAGAGTGGCAACCATCCGCCTTTTTCTCGAGGCGTCTACAACTAGCATAACAAAGTACAGCACGTTACGCAGAAAACTTCTAGCTATGTACTGTGCTATATGCCACTTTCGACATCCAGTTGAGCGTCGTGAATTCATAATTTTTACTGACTACAAACCTCTGACGTACTCTCTGAACTCAACTTCAGATAAGTATTCACCCAGGGAATCACGACAACTGGATTACATTTCACAGTTTACATCGGATATTCGCCATGTATCCGGAGTGAACAACACTGCGGCAGATGCCTTGTCGCGCATTTCTTCCCTCACCCAAATAGCTGGCATAGACCTTGTATAACTGGCTCGTCTTAAAAAGAAGATAACCAGCTACAACATGAGTTGTCGTACACAACCCTGCACTTAGCCGAGAAACCTTTAGGTAATGAAAGAGATACTATTCTCTGCGACATTTCCACTAGTACTCCTCGCCCTATCGTGCCTAAAAGTCATCTCCGTAACGTCTTCAATACGTTGCATGGTGTATCCCACCCAGGTATTCGAGCTGCCATCAAGCTCGTAACTAGTCGGTTTTGTTGGCCTGGTATTCATAAGGAAGTAAGAGAATGGGCACACACGTGCTTAACTTTCCAAAAGTGCAAGGTAGTGAGACACACCAAAAGCCCCCTTGGTACCTTTCTTACCCCTGATGCCCGTTTCGAACACGTCCATTTAGATTTAGTTGGCCCCCTTCCAGAATCTCATGGATATACCTATATGTTAACCTGCATCGATCGTTTCACATGATAACCTGAAGCAGTACGCCTCAAGGATGTATCTGCTGAAACAGTTGTACGCGTCTATGTAGAACGATGGATCGCAAGTTTAGGGTGCCCATCCTCCATAACGGCTGAACGCAGGCGACAATTCAAAGGCGGCTTATTTTTAGCCTTGATTAAAATCCTAGGTTGTATACGATTCAGAACAACAGCCTATCATCCTCAAGTTAATGGTATGGAAGAACGTTTACACCAACAGTTGAGGGCTGGGTTATCACCCGCAATCAATGTACCTTGGACTGAA
The DNA here is from genome assembly GCA_944472155.2 of Trichobilharzia szidati. Classification (NCBI taxonomy): domain Eukaryota; kingdom Metazoa; phylum Platyhelminthes; class Trematoda; order Strigeidida; family Schistosomatidae; genus Trichobilharzia; species Trichobilharzia szidati. Next base: position 92,226,486 of record OX235273.1, read on the forward strand.
TCACTACCGTTAGTTCTCCTCGGCATACGAAATGCATGGAAAACTGATGCTAGCTGTACTGCTGCCCGAGCCAGTACATGGCACAACACTACGACTGCCAGGTGAGTTTGTCTTCCCCTAGTTTTCCACCAGCTGTGGATGACACCTCATAAGTCAGTAGGCTTATAAACGCAATGCATTAACTTGTATCTGCTCCCGTTACACCTCAGTCCGTTGACGTCTTTGCTCGCCCAATTTTGAAAGCTCCTTCACATGTGGAAACACCATGCTTGCAGAGATTACTTCTGATAGATAGGAAGATGCCTGCAAGCCATTTGGCAGTAGTGTGATATGGGGAATTTGTCATATCCGAGATTGGAAGTAGCGGCACGTTCTCGTTGTGCACTTTCGGCTGACCATATAAATGGGGAATCACGGAAGCTGACGGTCGTATTTGCTCAAATAATTCAGAAATGATAATAGATTCCTTCATCATCTTCTTAAGCATTTGTGTTATATTTCCTTCACTTTGTACAGTTTGGTCTTTCTGGTTACTTCATTTTGAAAATTTGTTATCATCTGACATGACGTTTAACATTTTATCGAGGTAGTCTTGGCGATTCACCAGGATATTGCCAATCTTTATCGAGCTGGATCAGAACCAAGTCCTTATTCCTTAAAATCTCACGTAGTTGCCTTTTGTGCTCGGCTGAAATCAATCTTTCAACATTTGGTTTTGTATTGATATACTGATGGCAGCTATTCAATACTGTAGACTTGAATTGTCCAAATGATTTTTTTGACACTGGGAAAAGGTTATTTGTCTGATGGATCAGTGCTTGAAGCTGGACTTTAATATCCAAGTCAGTCGAATTTGTCGAAATTTCACAGAATTTTGCACCTAACGACAAGGCTTGCGATTGGATAAGAGTTAATGATATACTAGAGAAGTTGAAAACGTACTTCTCTGGAGTGGCAGCAAGACGTGAATGTGGTCAGCGGCTTTGAGACTATTTGCAAGTTTCAGGTTTACATCTTTACAACATCTTCTTGGAACTGAATCCACGTAGTCCATAACATTTCTCTGCTCGTCTTCTGTCAGTTGAAACAGAGCATGTGTTCTTAGTGAAATGATTCTTTCTATATCTGGTAGTTGAGATTTTATTTCATCGGTCACATTCAGTGTATCACGTTTTAAAGAGAGATGATTTGGATGGATATGATTGCGACGAAGACATTTCCAGTAATGCTTGGGATAATCTTAATCATCAATACAGCTCTTTAGAAAACTGATTCTTCTATTCGCTATGCCAATCTTGACAGAAAACTTAAGAAAGACATATAGTACTTTCACTGTCACAGTGATCTTGCTCCGCTTCAAATTACCGAAAACACCCATTGAGTTACGCACAAAATAAATGACTAATTTTGCAAAGAAAATTTTCTTTATCGACGAAATCAACTTCAGAGGCTGTACAGTATTTCTATTTGTTGGCGACTGTCCAGCAAGCTCAAGTAAAATGTTCAGTTAGGCTCACCAATTAATTCGAAGTCGACTGTCTAGCGAGCTCAATAACATATCAGGTATACGAATAAAAATCCAAGTCAATGAGATGATAGTGTAACAATATAAAAAATACAGCAATGAGTTATATTAATGAAACGGTTACTTGAATATACAGTTAAAGTCCATAGCTACAAACTATTAATATAATCCAGAGAAGCATTCACTGCTGGAGTCGTGTCTACTGGTAGGAGCTGCGTACCGGTTGTAGAATTGTCTTCGGACGAAGATAAGAGGTTTCAGCGAAAATCGAAGTATGCAACATGGTTATGAGTGAAGTAAGTAGACAGTGTAGACCAGTGAGAAGACGAAGCGACCAACAGTGCACTGTGTTTTAGATTGTACTCGGAAGTTATCTGTATTTCAAAATGAATCGTTTTAAACAAAAGTCATGTGCAATGTCTTTAATTTCAATATCTAACAAAAAAGTGTACAATCATATAATAATAATGTATATTCTCATATAGCACTAAATTTACATGGAAATGCATGCCATTTTTACAGGCACGATCAAGTATGATTAATGTCAAATAGTAGATTGTCTACAAGTTTATAATGTTTGAACAGCTAAATATTTGATATATGCATAAATCACTCACTGTTTGAACCAGGCCGTATGGTTAATAATTGTACAATAGTCCTCCAGGTTGCGCGGAAAATCGACTCGTTTCGTATTCAACCCGTGTTTGTCAGCATACGGTAACCAACCAAATTGAGGTAAGTACAACGTTTAAGGGATAGTAAGCTGTTTTAGAAAAGTAAAGGTGCTAAGGTGAATCATTAAAGTGTAATGAAATAGGAAAGTCAATGTATCGTAATAGATGCCTTCATAAAGGAAATACAATGGGAGAATATAACCCCTAGGCTGAAAAGTTCCTTGCAATGTATAATGCTACCCATATAAGTTTTACTATCATGATGTCTACTTTTGGTTTTAATACAATTATCCACAACCGGTTGTTTATTTCATACCTTTTTGTGTTTGGTGCTTAGTAAGTGCTTCCAGTAGGTCTTCACATACAGATTTATGAACATATTATATATGTGTGCATGAGTCCTAGGAACAGATTAGTTTATAAGAAGTCAAAAGCTTAAAGAGTAAAAAGAATAGGTTTTGTGAATAGTGGAGCAAGATTCAGCAGAACACTATAGTTAGGGTTCAATGTAGGTGGTATGAACTGAAGGTAAGGTTGGTTGGCAGGACTTATTGCACTAAATTATCATGACAGTCTTTTATATGTAAACATTTGACATTGCAAAGTAACCTGTCTACACAGAACCGACAAAATTCAACATTTGGTTAACAATACTGCAGTGTGTGTATACTGAAGAAGCGTAGTTAGTCTTACAGGGAGCCGTGAAGTAAATCAAACTATATATGATAAGAGTGTAATCAATATTATAATTCGTATTATCAAAAAATACATTAAGCTCAAAATTGAGTGTTACAAGGGAAACAAGCGTGGTAAACAAGAGAACATTTGCTGCATAAATATTTTAAGTATTGTGATGACCATCTAATTTCAGGAATTGATCATGCATAATTACTAGTATTATTATTTAGTATTGACTAGTGTTCTGTAAATATTGAAATTCATTGTCTCATCACTCTATCAGCAGTTGTGATCTTTTAGACGGGTGGACATGTTAATATGTTTTCTAGGCTGTTTTTGAAACAGTCAGGCTTTTCACAGGATCTAATCTCAGAGGTTAAAAGTTTGCAATATTTAACGGTGAAAAGTTAGCTCTAGTGGTGAGTTTAAGGGTGTTGACCTTGAGAAGGTAGTCATGGTTGCGTGTCCATACGATTTAAGATTAGCCCACGTTATGTATGGTTACTGTTACAGTGCTTTCTATAACTTTGAATAAGAGAAATAAGTTAGGGGTCTAGGGCGTTCTAAGTCCAGTCGAATACATCTTCAAGGTATTCTTTTGCTGATATAGCCAATATGCGTTTCGTCGGGAATCTTTGGACACTTTCAACTTTTTTTGTCTGCCGATTTAAAGCTACAGTATAAGTGGGCACAGTATTCAAGTTTGGGACGAATACATATCTTATATATAGCCAATCTGGCTTCTGGAGTGTAGAAGTTGCGTAGCACAAAGCCAGTTAGACGTTTACAATCAGATACCACATTATTTGATGCCAGTAAAGGTAAGATCTGTATGTTACCCCGAGATTTGTGACTGTGTTCGTGTCTCCACATACTTACTTAAAATATATTGCATTCTATCTTTGAGATGTAGGAGAATCCAGATCTACTCCTAATCCTCAGGTATGAGAAGGATGTTTCCCAGTGATTCAATCGATGCGGAACTGGAGCGACTCAATTAAGTCCTCATAGAGAATGGATATCCTTAAATACTTATTGAGAAAAACGTGAAGTTAAAACAAAAAACTGAAAGAACCCAGACGGTGCCGAAGAAACTGCTGTTTATGAGCGTTGAATTTAAAGGTGATACCACAACTGAGATTCTGAAGAATCGCTTATCAAGATCGCTGAGGAAAGCCTTCTTTACGGCTGAGCTACGGATCAATTTCTACAGCTGACAGATGATCTGTGGATTCGTGAAGAATAAACTTCCTCTTTGTGCCACTTCAATGTGTGTTTATAAATTAACCTGCTAGCGTGGAGCTAGTTGTATTGGCCGCACAAAGCGCTCACTTACCAAACGCATCTCTGAACAACATCCGGCATGGTTAGCAAAAGGACAATTCAAGACAATTACTAGCTCAATTCTCGAGCACTTGGTGAACTGAAGCCACGTAGCTTCACTATAGTCGTCTTTCAAAATCATCTACAAGGTGAGGCCAAATGGTGCAGAGGGTTTCAGGTTTCACCTTTGGTGTATGGCGGAGGCACTGGCAATTCGTCAATGCAACCCCGAACTTTGTGTACAGAAAAATATTGTCCAGTCTCTTATTCTACCTTGGTCTTAACCTCTTAACCCTGTAAAAGATTTTGATTTTTTCTTATCCTTTTTTAATCTTTAATTTTACTTTTAGTTTGCTTTTGCTTTAATAATTAATTCGCTATTATCACTCTCATATGTTCCTTTTGTACATTTTCACACTGACAATAGGGAAGGTTAAACTATAGTGGCCACAACCACAGTGACCTTGGGCAAATAATCATATTTCAGATGCAAAAGAGTCGTATAATCGTTGAAAAATGCACTGAAATCTCACCAAACATTATATAACACCACATAGTTTTCGAGTATGTGTTGTAAGAATGTTTCGCAGTCACTAGACAGATGATCTATCGAAAAATGATACCATGCGCGATAGATGCATTCATCCAGGTGATTGTGTGTCATAGTACTTTGAGATTCATTGATAGTTCTTTAACCTACTTCTAACTGTAACTATAACCACAACTTCTTATCATAACTTTAAGGTATAGGGTCTAGAGATTATGTTAGCCATAACCTTTCCTAACAGTGCAGATTTTCAGAGTACCTAGGGAGGTACTCAGGGAATAAGTAGAATATATATCGAAGTTCAGAAAGTCATGCATGATTTGATTTGGAATGACAGAAGTCCTGCTAGTCAACCTGATGACTTCGTTCTAAATCACTTGAGGGCGTGGGATAGTAGAAATAGGTGTCTGGTTGTTGGCGACTTTAATGCTCCACATATTAATTAGGGGGGGGGGAAATTAACATCAGCTACTTCGTACAATTGTTTCAACAGGGAACTCATACTGGCAGTACTTGAATGCGCACTTATTCAGCATATTCAGCATATAATTTATCCGACACATACTTGGGTTTTTTTGTAATGCGAAGACAATATTTCTATATTTCTTTATGTGCTCCATTGAACGACTAGCTATCAGATTGTACTCACTAACTAATGTCAGAAAGGACAGCAATTATGTAATTTCACTATAAATCAAATTCATGTAATTTAAATAATACTTATCCGTGCCTGTACAACTGGTGTGTCCCACATAGATAGGAAATATATATTGTATTAAAAAAAACACGGTACCATCCTGAACATGATCCGTCAGAAGGGGGATGTCGGTGACATTAGGTGCCTGGCACCGCTAGGCAGTAGTGACCACATAGTTATCACTTTTATGTTTAGGATTCAGGCTGTCATACATAGGTCAACAGCTGCTCGTCCAAACGTTTGGAAAGCGAATATACCTGTAATCCGAAATGCAGTAACCCTAGCTGACTGGTCTGTTAATACACACCAGACTGTCGAGGAGGCTCGGATGGGATTTAGGAACACACTAGAGTGCGTCACTGTACCCTTTGTACCTTGGTCTACGCCTCGAAAACTATCTCATAAACCACCTTGGATTAGCAATGAAATAAGGGGGTTACTAAGAAAACGAAAGAACTTATGGGACCGGTTTGCTGTGACTGGGACGGATGAGTTTCAGGTGGGAGACCGCTAAGTTCGGAACCTTTGTAAGTGTGAGATTGACAAAAGTCGTATAGAGTATGGGAGACAGTTAGTACTGGAATGTGTGCATTATTCAAAATGACTGTACTCGTATATCAAACGCAGGACTAAAACTAGCAGTGGTATACCGTCCCTCATTAGTAACACAGGAGAGGCTGCCGAGTAAGACGAAACAAAAGCTGAGAAGCTCTCAGGATAATTTTGTGATGTTTTCTCGCCTAATAGTACCACTCAGGGGTGTAGCAAGGTAACTGATTTAGCCCCTAAAATGCCCCTAATTGTGGTAGATGAGACAGTGGTTCTGAAACTATTGCCTAAGTTGAAGCCAGGTAAATCATCTGGACCAGATGGACTTCACCCTAGATTGCTAATCTCCTTGGCGGATATAGTATGCATTACACTTATGGAGATTTTCCAGATGTCTCTGACACAGGATAGGCTACCCAGTGACTGGAAAGATACTTCTATAAGCCCCATCTTCAAAGATGGAAACAGGCAGTTAGTATCTAACTATCGGCCTGTACGTCTGACCTGCATTATAACAAAGGTGTTAGAAAAACTCATAAGGGATCAGCTCTTAGCTCATACGGAAAAACATGGCTTACTGGCAGTGGAAGAGCAAGGATTCCGACCAGAACGATCCTGCTTGACAAACTTACTGTTAGCTAGGGAAGATTGGGTCGAGGCCAGGGATAAAAACCATCTACTGGACGTTGTATTTATCGATCTAAATAAAGCATTCGATAAGGTATCCCATTTAGGTCTTCTTAGTAAACTTAAACTTTTTGGATTAGACCAACGCTTATGTTTGTGGTTTAGTGACTACCTGATGGATAGGAGGCAGAAGGTAAGGATTAATGGTGTATTGTCAGGTTGGAAAGCAGTACTAAGTGGAGTACCTCAGGGAACTATACTCGGCCCCTGCTATTCCTTTTATACGTAAATGAAGTGCCGAAAATTCTTACATCATCTTCCTTACTATTTGCGGACGATATTAAGATATGGAAAACTGGAAAAAGTAACGATGATAGGTTGGTATTACAAAACGATCTAGACAAACTAGCTGAATGGGCTAACCTTTGGAGTCTGGAAATTAATTCCAAGAAAAGCGCTGTAATGCACCTAGGTCAGAAGTCTTACACGTCGTACTCCCTGGGGGATTAACAGAACTGCCAGATGTTAGGAAACAAAAGGACTTGGGAATTATTGTTAGCCGTGACTTAAAAACAACGGCAAACTGTAATCGGGCCGCGGCTAAGGCTTTTCGAATGCTATGGGCACTTCGAAGGGCTTTCAAGCGATTAGACGAGGGCATGTTCCAAGTACTCTATGCAACATATGTCAGGCCTAGTCTATAGTACTGCATACAAGCGGTGGGTCTGCGTTTCAAAAAGGAGGCACATACCTCGGAAAGAGTATAGAGGGTAGGAACAAAATTAGTTAGTGCTATCTCACACCAACTACAAGATTGAATGGACTATTCCTTCGTAATTTGTTGAACGATCAAGGCAGATTGAAATGAGAATGTGCAATTCTACGCAGCATATGAATAATTAAATGAATGCTTTCATGTTCTTCGGTGAATATCTTAACTACCGAAGTAGAAAGCAGTGAAGTTCTCCTCAAATATAGATTTACAGAATATTACTGCTGAGGTTCTTTCTTGGTCTGCTTTAACTTCATCAGTTGGTTATTGTATTTTCAGAAGGAAAAAGAGAGAATCAATTTGAAGGTAGTTTCTAGTCTCATAAAACTCTTATTTTTGTGAAATATCTTGCCGAAAGGTTGCAAAAAAATGTTGCAATTATTTGCCTTTCAAACACTGAATCTTTGGACATAATATTATTGATCGATTATACTTATAACTATCTATTTGCCACTCTGTGCTTGTTCAACACTAACTAATATCTATAATTGTATATATTGATGGATTTACATGTTGAAGTTGACTCAAGTCAGTGAGTATCATTTTGCTTAACTGTGCTTTACTGTGATATTATTATTATTGTCGCTTGTTACCCTTCTTGTTGTGAATTATTTTCCTGTGCTGGTGTTGTTCTGATTGTTTTATTCCCTGTTTCCCTGGTTTAAAGGTTAGCGACCCACAAGGTCGCTTCTCTCTAAACTATGTTTCAATGTAACAATCCCCTTCTCAGCCGTGAGGCTAGCAACCTCACCCTGTAAACAAAGCTGCTACAGAAACTTCGGCACGATGAGTCTCCTTGCGACATAAAGAAAAGCTTGTGTGGGGACATGGAATATCCGCACCATGTACGAGATTGGCAAAGCTGCCCAGATCGCAAACGAAATGAAAAGATATGGAATTCAAGTACTAGGGATATGTGAAAGCAGATGGAACGGGAATGGACTCATCGAATTGTCAACGGGTGAGTCAGTGATCTACTCCGGTCACCCAGAGGATAAACACATGCACGCCGAGGGCGTGGCTATCATGATGTCACCAACGGCAACGAGTGCCCTGATGCAATGGGAGGCAATCTCGACCAGGATAGTGACACACCACCAGATTCAACTCCAAAGGAAGGAAAGTGACAATTATAGAATACTATTCACCCACAAACAACGCAGACCTCGAAAAGAACGAAGAGTTTTACAAACAACTACAGGCAACAATAGACAATACTCCAGTCAGTGACATTAAAATTCTAATGGGAGACATGAACGCCAAACTGGGACCAGACAACACGGGAAGGGAACTCATCATAGGTAAAGAAGCTCTGGGAGAGATGAATGAAAATGGAGAACTCTTCGCCGACTTCTGCGCCTTCAATGAACCAGTGATTGGTGGCAGTGCATACAAACGCAAGGATATCCACAAAGCTACATGGGTGTCACCAGATAGGCGAACCAGAAACCAAATTGACTTCATCTCAATGCTGCTCAAGGAAGTGGAGGCGCAGCCTACTGGACACAAAAGTAGGAAGAGGAGCAGACGTTGGCTCAGACCACTACCTCGTACAAGGGACAATCCAAACCAAATTAAAAGCTTTCAGAGAAACAGGAGCTGCAAATAGACCACAAGCCAAGTTCAACACTCAAAAACTGAAGGACCAGGACACAAAGGACATCTTCACTGTAGGCATAAAGGACAAAGCCGAGACAAAAATCAACACTGGCGAAGAGGTCAGCGTCGAAAAGCACCGGAACAACTCGAAAACAGTGTGGAGTCAAACCTGCATGGAAGTTATAGGCAGAAAGAAGAGACAAAACAAACAGTGGCTCACTACGGACGCTTGAAGGCTTATAGAAGAGAGAGGGATGGTGAAACGGAAGATTCTACAGTGCACCGATGAGCAACAAAAACAGGATTTGAACACAAGCTACAAGACACTGAACAAAAGAGTAAAGAAGAGTGCCAGTGAAGACAAAAGAAAATATCATGAAGCTGTGGCAAGTGAAGCGGAACAAGCTGCAGGCGAAGGAGACCTCGCAGTACTCTACCGAACAACTAGGTTCCTATCGGGAAAAAGTTCGACACAAATTAAGCCAGTGAAGGATGACAATGGAAAGTCACTCAACAAAGAGGTGGAGCAAAGGAAACACTGGGCTGAACACTTCAAAAGACTCCTAAATCGACCACCACCTACAACGCGCCCAGCAATACCAACAACGGAGACAGAGCTACCAGTGAACACTAACCCCCCGACGAGAATAGAAGTCCTGATGGCAATCAAGATGCTAAAAGCTGGTAAAACAGCAGGACTAGATGGAATCCCAGCAGAAGCGTTGAAAATGGACCCAGAGACAACAGCGGACTTGATGACGCCACTACTGGAGAAGGTGTGGAAAGAAGGCAAAGTACCCGAGGATTGGAATAAAGGATACTTATTCAAACCACCAAAGAAAGGAGACCTAAGTCAATGCAAGAACTGGCGCGGAATTATGCTCCTGTCCATCCCAAGCAAAATACTAAGCCGCATCATCCTCGAGAGAATCAAACAAGCCCTGGATGGAAAACTTCGACCGGAAGAGGCTGGATTCAGGAGAAACAAGTCATGTATTGATCAAATCGCCACACTACGGATCATCATTGAACAAAGTTTGGAATGGCAGTCACCTCTCTATCTCAACTTCATCGACTTTGAAAAGGCCTTCGACAGCGTCGATCGAGAGGTGATTTGGAAACTACTTCGCTACTACGGGGTGCCGGCGACAATTATACATCTCATCCAACAGTTGTATGACAACGCTGCATGCCAAGTAACCCACAACGGGAAGCTCACGGAATCCTTCGAAGTGAAGACAGGAGTAAGACAGGGTTGCCTACTATCGCCAATGATTTTCCTGATTGCAGTAGATTGGATAATGCGACAGACAGCGGGCAATGAGGAAACAGGCATAAAATGGACTCACACAAAGAACTTGGAGGATCTGGACTTCGCCGATGATATATGTCTGATTTCCCAAACTGGAAGATATGCAAGTGAAAAGTAACAAGTTGGCAGAAGAAGCATCAAAGATAGGACTCCAGGTGAACATAGAGAAAACGGAGGTGATGAAGATTCCTGGCCAACACCAACAGCCACAGCAACAACAACAGACAACAATCAGCATAAATGGGAGGAACCTGAAAGAAACTACCTCCTTTACCTACTTGGGAAGCATTGTTTCAACTACAGGCGGAACTGACGAGGATATCAAAGCAAGGATCCGGAAAGCAAGGCAAGCTTTCATTACTCTCAAGTCTGTGTGGAGGTCAACAACATTCAGCGTCAAAAATAAGATCCGGATTTTCAACTCCAATGTGAAGTCAGTGCTACTATACGGATCAGAGACTTGCACTGCGCGTCATAAAGAGCATCTCAAACAAACTACAGACCTTCATTAACAGTTGTCTTCGCTCAATACTCAAGATCAGATGACCAGAAAAGTTCATCAGTAGGGACCTGTGAGAGCAAACCGACCAGGAACCGATTGCGCTATAAATATGCAGGAAGAAATGGAGATGGATTGGCCATACTTTGAGGAAACAAACCATCAAGTGACATCACTAGACAAGCCCTTGAGTGGAACCCGAAAGGGAAGGGGGGAGTTGGTCGTCTCTACGAGGGTGACTTGGAGGAGGTCATGTGAAGAGGAGATGAGAGCGTGTGGGCAGACTTGGAGCCAGATGAAAACTCTAGCAGAGAACCGAACGCAATGAAGACACGCGGCTGAAGCCCTATGTTCCTCTAGGAATTAAAGGAAATAATAATAATCTCACACCTTCCTTATGACATGAGGATGGAGCATTTAAATCTCTTCCCATTATCATACCGAAGGAGGAGAAGCGACTTAATTTTGGCTTACCGTATATTCGAGGGTGATTTAGGGATTGACCTTTTAAACCTTTTCTCTTCATCTTGGATACATTCACGGGGTCACCAGAAGAAGATGCTCAAACCGAGGTCGAATAAAATACGTTTGGAGTTTAGATACTCTCACAGAGTTGTCAACGACTGGAACTTCTTATCTGATTCAGTAGTAACAGCTCCATCAATGGACGCTTTCAAAATGAACTGGATCTCTGCAGAGATATATATCGCGAGGATTAACATATGCAAAAAGAGCCTTCTATCCTTATAATCTGAATCTGAATCCCTGTGTTTGATTGGCTCTTGTAGGTCAATTTTTGAAAGACCTTGGCTTTGGCTATGAAGCTCAAACTTCGCCAGACAATTTTTGTCTGTTCAGACCATAGTTAAAGAAGATTTACAGCATTATTTTTTTGGGCTGGTTTGTTTAAGTCTGCTTCTCATACAGATTGAATGGTAAAGGTACGAAACTGAAGGTCAGTACTCTGTGTTAATAATTCCAAAGGGTGACTGCATTATATTTGTATCAATAGGATGCGGACCATAATTTAAATTATGGGATATTGATATCTTGGTTGACATTTCGATTCATCATATATATTTATTTCAATGAGCCGTAATCTACTCCCAGAGGAAACATATGAAAAGCGTAGGTTTAATGTAGGATGTGTTTAATTTAGAGTAAGTGTATTATGAGCAAGTCATGAAGTAAGTGTGCACGATGTGGAACTGTCCTGCTTCCAACACGCCAAACTTACTGTTTTCCTCCATCTTTCCGCATGTCATATCTTCTTAACAAAGCTAACTTGTCTTTCAACTTATCCCATGTTTTAACATAATGTCCCAGTTATCCGACGCACCTGGAAAAATTGCCCTACTTAATGTCATTTTCTAGTTAAATGCATTCCTCTTTTTGATTCTTTCCTATGTTCAAGAAGACTGATCAAATCTGTTTTCTTTTTAGGGTATTCTTATCCAGGCTGAAATTTCCTACTAATATATACATAAATTAATATATTTTTGCTGATTAAATACAATCGATTCCCCGTTTAATTTGATTTTTCAGTGCAAGATGGCTATGAACTCAGTCTTTACACAAGCAGTTTTCTTGCTGTCATAACTAATATTAGAAAAAAGTTAGTCCCTGTGAGCTCATATAAGTCGACGATACACATTTTCAATATCATTATTTTACCACTCGAATTCTTGACCGCATTTCCACTTTTCTGTAGCATGTAGTAACTTTGGCACATACTGGTCTTTCTCCTCCCAACTAAGTAAATATCGGTGGAAAAACAAAAGCAGTTCAGATATGGGACTTATAGGAAAGTTCACAAATTACCTAAAAAGTCTGTGATTCACGAAGTCATTTTCAATCCATCCCGTTGGCTTTTTATAGATCATTCAGCCGACTTTTTATTTCGGTGATTACTGTTGAAATCTTTTGTCCTAATGGACACCACTGTAAAACAGGCTCTTTAGATTCATAATTTGATCCAGCATTTTCAAACATCCGTAGAGAGGTCATATGTGTACATGCTTATTGACAAATTCTCTTCATTAAACTTTACGTATAAGCTGTAATATTTAGGGAAGGGGCGTGATTTCCCTCTATTCCCGATAAGCAAAACTTACTATCAATCTCCTGTATAGCGTAGTTTTCTCTGAGACCAGTTAATTCACTGATATTACGGGCAGAGCTGGTTGATGGGTGCTAAATTAATCATTAGTATCCTTGTCATTCACAGCTTGACAAGATCTGATGCAGTTTTTGGAATATGTGAAGAGGCCGGTATATTCAGTCCCCACATAAGGAAGGTAGGCTGACAAATACTGTCAGATCTCCATAGTTCCAAAATGTCCTTAATAGTGTAATTTGTCCATACTTATTCCCTCTGAAATCAATTGTTTCCGCTAGGCACGTTCAAATTCATGTAGCAAGAGCAGTTTCCAGGAAAGATAAGTGAACCATTGTGCATTCTAAACGTCTTTGTTTTCTGGGCCTGTTGATCTTCCCGTTCAGTTAGACAATAAGCCACCACAGACCTAGAGACCCAAGACTGAGTAAAGCTAATTCTTCATAATTTTCATTACTACCAATAACTTCGATGGATTTAAAAGACATTTGGTTTTCATACATCAACTAATACTTCAGTTAATATATAAATACTGTTTAAAAATTAATGATGTGAATTACAAAAGTGAAGTCACATTTGGTTGGTGAAATTTTCATAGGCAATTTTTAAATAACATCTTTAGAAGCTTTTCGTTTTATTTTTTATAGCTAGCTTAATAATTCATTGTGGCTCAAGTTTCCAATGACGCTTCATGAAGGCCCGTTGCTAGTTGGTCGTGAGAGGGAGCAAAAGTTTCTACTTTCCCTTCTAAATAAAGTATGTGGGAATTGTAATTGTATATAGACATTGCTTTTTTCAGAGAAACCCCTTATCTACATGTCTTGTTATCAGTGGTCCTCCAGGTTGTGGGAAGTCGTCACTGATTTCTTCAACATTTAAAGTTCTTGAAGAATCTTGTGGGATGCTGTGGGTGCTAGTTAGTTGCTTAGAAAGTTTTGTGGGAACTCAAGGTGTATGTGGCTCCACACCATCAAGATATTTGCTTGAATTGATTTTGCAATCAATCAAATGCCGTTATCTGCCTACTAGTGATGTATGTGTCCGTTGTGATGATACTTCCAGTTTTGTGGATAATCTATGTCAAATCTTGCTAACTATTGCAGCCGAACGAAATAATGGCCCGAGTAAGTTTAAACAATTGGTAATTCATTATGTTCAGTATCTATCGGTTTGATTTTCGAGCAAGCCGAGAAGCTCTGTGATGGTGAGTCATTAGTACTCCCACTAATTGTCGGCCTTGGATCTATTGTGAATGAAAAGTTATGCTATACAAATAGCCTTGACACACCTGTATTATTTACTGTACTTGTGACCAGATTGCCATGGGAAAAATTCAATTTTGGGACATTTTATTTTGAGCCTTACGTCATCCCTATTGAGAGTTACTCACGTGAACAGCTAACAAGGTTACTTCTTTCTCTGTCACCGGCGGGCGCATCGGAATCTCGTTTCAGGCGATTTGTTGATCTATTGCTCACAGTTTGCTTCCCTGTTTGTCGCAATGCTGGAGAGCTTATTCACTTAATGAACGTAAGTACGTTTTATATTCACTCATCTTCTATGTTAGATAAATTGGCGTGCTTTTGATGAACCTGTAACTAAAGGTCTAGTCGCTCCAGATGATGAATGGGGTCAGTGGAAATTGGCTCAACCATTTCTAAAGAGATCTCTGGCAACTTTGTATTTGCGTCATTATGCTGATGCAAGTGTTGATTCAGTATCTCCGAAAAATGCAACGAGACAAGATTTTCTGGAATTACCATATATGACAAGATTTTTGCTTATAGCTGCGTTCATTGCTTCGTACAACCCCCGTTCATCTGATAAAAAACTATTGTCTAAGGTGAGTATTATCGTATGGAATGAATTGTTAAGAGGTATAAGCTCCTATCTAGTTTATTTTCTCTCTGAGACGGTGAAGCTTTGAAGTTGTTGGAAATAAAGCTGTCAGTGAACTTCTGGGTTTATATTGAGTACGAATTTTGGCGAGTTTTTGACGGCTTTACTACCAACAACTTCATTTCTCAGTTCACCTCCTCCTGAGTTCTCCTTGCTGAAGCAATAATACTAGCTATTGTCTGTTTATTCATCTAGAATTCTGAACGGTTGAGTGTGCGTAAGAAAAAGCAAGAAAAAGAAGCGCTTAAGGTAAGTGGTAATTACTTTTTATATCAACGTAGGAATTCTGTTTCGGGGGTTGTGTTATATTTTGTTTTTATTTCATGTTATACTTCTGATATATATATGTCAGAAGTGAACTCATAAATCATCAAACATTCTGTTTTCGAACTATTCAGCATTAATTTTGGTTATTTAAAGAAGTAAAGATAATGTAAGCGGTGGCATCGGTCTCATAAAGGTTGTTGAGTTCGCAATAAATGCATTTTGATTAGGGAAATTGTCTCAACTGATTAGTATAAGTAATATACTGATACCCCACTAGTAAACTGATAGACTATTTGAAAAGTGTACATTTATCAAAGATTGCTAAGTTTTATGAGAACTATAATTTATGGATTAGGAGTTCCTAGGACAAAAGACTTTGCTGTGCATTTCTATGTATCTCATATTACGTTAGCGTTTTGTATCTCAGTTAAGTGATAAATACTATTGAGTTCGCATCATCAAAGTGAGAAGTACTTTTACAGACTATGCGGGTGATTTTACAGGTTATTCAAGCTTAAAAACAAATGGGCAGTTAAGTACGTAAATCCAGTTACTCGTGCGATCGCCTGTGAAAATGTGACGGGCAGGATTTGTAGTCGTCCATTAAAAGAAGAAGAAGCACATATCAATCTGTTTTGCTTTTGATGCCACCGCTATGTTGGTTTGACTGTCAAAGTTCGCGCTTACTGCGTTTAAGTGATCCTAATTTTGTACATCTGTTTGCAGTGAAGCTTACAAGTTAATAAGTAACTTCATATTTTTTTAGTGCTATTCAGAAGAGTTTATTTCTTGAGTTGCATGTTTCACCTTTCCCTATGGTATTAAGTACAGTAAAATTAATCTTAAAATCTAACTTTAAATTTTTAGAATCAAACAGAGTTCGCCGGACCTCGAGTTTTTCCCTTAGACCGCTTGATGGCTATATTTTACGCGCTGGTACAAAATGAGTTTAAAAAAGTACCATGTACAAGTATTCTAATGAGTCAGATAGCCAGCTTGACAGCTTGTGGTCTTCTGTCACCGAGTTCACAGGCTCTGTCTGTTGGTAATTCATCTACTGTTGGACTAGGTACGGTCGGTGGTTCAATCAATTCTGCATCTGATCTGGACCCATTGGGTAATCCGAAATATCGTTGTTTAATCAGTTTGGAAATGGCCAAAGGTATAGCACAGTCAGTGGAATTTGATTTGTTAGCCCACCTTACAGAGAATTTTAACATTTGAGGTGCATTCATATATGATTATTCCGTGTGCCAGTTTCTTTGTACTCCTGCTTTTGTAAATACTTATAATTTCTAGATAATTTACTTTTTTACGTTTGATAATTATATAGTGCTATGAAGAGAATTGTGCTTTTGATTGACAAATCCTTGCGAAAATTTCAGGTTAAAAAATTTATCGGTCACAGTTTAAAAAAATAAGGGTTCTTTACTTGTCACCTAATCAAAATCTCAGTCGTTTTTTAGATATCGCAGCATCAATGTAAATAAGCGGAATACAGCAGTGATCAACTTTGGAAATTATTAATTATTAAGACCACATTTTAGTCAAGTAGGCTGATTTAAACACTAATTGCCCATCATGCTTGTTTCAAGTGAAAACCCCTTCAGGTTAAGTATACTCAAACCAACTTGGCGTCGCTGACAAGTGATTTTTATAGAATAACAGCTCAAATCTATTGGTAGCAATGCACTGTATTGCGTTGAAGCATATTCAAAGTGAGATTTTTTGGTATGGTAGGCAAACTGCATGTTGTCTTGAGTGAACTCATGTTCGTATGTGCTTAAATACAGTCTGTGGATATTAGAGACAGTATTTTTCTATGTGCACTGAAATCCACTACAGCCGTTAAATTTTGTCTGAATGTAATATTCTTTTAAAGGTAACAATAAAATTGGGGTACCACAATCTAATTATCACATACGATCCATGAAACTGTAAAATATCAGTCAAAATATATGTCTGTCAATGAAAATGGGTGTATTCTATTAGTAATCTCCATGAATAAAGTGAGTTCATGATCACTTTACGATATGTAGCGATTTATATTTTGCGATACATTACAAGAAATCAGAATGGGTGTGAAAATAAAAAGCCCGTGCTAACAGTATATTGATTGGGGACTAGTGAGTAATCGATATCATGTCGTCTAACCCTGAGTAGTGACTGAATTCTATTGGTATATTTTGCGATGTGGTTACGAAGCTGGATGACTCGTTGTTGTGATGCACTCGGAATTTGGCAGTCCATTACGGTTCTACGGGGAGAGTAACTGAGGCCTGAATGGCTTTGATTGTACTGGGCGAAAAATCGGATCAGCAATAGCATAACAATTTCTTCCTCATGATTACTGATGAGTGCCAGTAAAGAGAAAGCTTGGGGCTTCCTGCTGACTGTCTCTAAATATTTACCATTCCCAGCTCTATTAATGGTCTTCTTGGTTAAACTTCTCTAGGAAGTAATACTAAAGATGACATCGAAAGCCTTCACAACGAAATGCACAGCTACAAACTATCCGAGTATTCTTAGCCTGCAAGGCAAATGTTCATTATCATATCAGCACATTTGTTCATGTTAAGATAGTTTCGGATTGGTATTCAACAAGAGCTAATATCTCCTTCCAATTCTTAACGATTGTCTAAACTCGTAGGCTAGATATATCTATGACTTACCACCTAATGGATTTGAATGCACGTTATCTGCGAAGATTACAGCAGAGTTTTAGTTTTGTAAGAGAAAAAGAAATGAATATGCATGATTAATATCTTTTGGCAGTTTTATTTGAAAATTTTGCATGCCATATTCCATTTGATTTTGGATTCATTATGCATTTGTATTTTCTTTCATTTGGCAAAAAAATTTTCATGTATTTGTTTGAAGCATTGCATCCACTTCTTCGGCAGTTGATGAAAGGACGAATTCATACTGTTCCTAAAATTGGGGACATTAAACGAAAAGTTTCTCTAAATATTGCATTGTTTTATAAAGTGAGACTTTTCGTGGCATATAATACTTTTTAAAAATGTCAGTAAATAACTCGCGAAACAAAAGTGTAAGAAATAGTTGTTTTAAATTCACAGGATATCTGTGATGTGATCTGAAGGATGTTTGTTACAGTGTAATTCAGTAATGGACGAATAACATGAATACTGTAATTATTTAACGTGAATATTTGCTACCGATGAGATGAAACGCAATAATACAATAAAAATTTTCATGGACGTTTATGGATTCCGCCCCAAACTGTTAGATGAGAATTTCCCAATCTGGTCCATAATTTTTAAATATCTGTCTCAAATAAAACAATACATTTAGGCTTATTTTTAAGGGATTGACATCCAAGTAACAACCTTCCAGTAAAGCTATATCATGATTTGACTGATAGTGAAATCTCATAGATGTCTACTCACAGAACTCATAAGATTGGCTGTAAATTTTAGGCATGTACGATATTAGGTGGTTCTCCTGAATTAGTAGTAAGTTTTCGATTCTGTACACGGTCTCTGGAAAATTGACAATAACGGTGTAACACCAGATGATATTAAATCATATAACCTTATCAAAACATTGTCCATTCTTCTGTCTTGACTGATTATTTGTGTCTCTCTTTGAGGCAATAAGAACTTTAATGGCTGTATATCTTTTCGAGGTGCTCTTTTGATCTGTGTGTCAGCAAGTTCATATCAACTTGGAGATCAAAAAGTTCTGTTCACTGTTTTATTCTAGATCGCTTCTTTTATGAAGTTCATTTTTTTGTTGTCGCTTAGTACACAATGCAACGTTAGAGCATTCAATCCGAATGTTTTTCTAATGAGGGAAAAATAAATGCACATCAGACAAATTGCTTTCAAGGCTTATACCGAGAATTCAAGTAAGAACACTAAGAAAATAACATGAAATCAGTTCAATACTCAATCTTTCTAAAGCTTACCAATGTTCTAATCATATTTGGTCTTTGGTCTCTTAGATGTTCCAATGAAGCACCGATATCAATCTCCTTTATGCCCTTAACAATACGGTTTAATGCCAAGTCCAATAGAATATACGCTCCTGTTCGTCCACAACCATCACTAATACACAATGAAATAAAAAAATGACAATACGCCTTATGTGAAATATCGAGAAGCATAATTATATGTATAGTTCTTTCTCGTAATAGTATGCCTAATTATGCTGCCTGGTCTCTAATTGCTGCATGTCACGATGTAAGATGACGACAAGCGTGCGTGGTATAATAGAATTTTCAGTTAAATATTGAGAAATCACGGTATACATCGTAACTTAACTGAGTTATACAGGTTAAAAAAGCTTGTCGGTTAGAATTTGGGAAGAAGTGTATTTAAGTGTAGTCAAATCGCGCTTCGAACTCAACATAGTCGCACTTTCCTCTTATGTCTTAGGTATTTTCTCGTTTTACTAATATCATTCATTCCCTCCTATCCCTTCTGTCAATCGTTTGTGTACAGATATACTCTACTACGATCATCTAAAATCCTAGGTTGTACTAGCATTTGTTCAGAGTACAATCTGCAGACTGTTGCTCCACTTTATTTTAGCGTTATTTCTACATGAATAAGATTGTTTTGACAGAAGGCTTAATGAGTTTTCGGGAAGTATAAGTGCGATGTACTGATGGTTAAAATTGAAAAAGAAATGTGATTCGACGACTTCACGTTAGTGTTATGGCGCTCTATAAAATGACCTACGAGACTAAAATAGCTGGGGGGGGGGACTTTTCATCTCAATATAATGAGTGTTACTATATTTATTTATTCTGAGAAACATTAATACACCCTCTTAGGCAAAATTGCTACTTTCTATTGACGATATTATCAATAATAAAGTGAAATAAAATACCTTTCCACTTACCTACAATGAACCAAAATAGGGCTCATCATTCCGCGGAAGGATCGATTGACTTTTCTGAAATATGATAAACGCATAAATAAATGAGTCATGTTTTTTTTCAAAATGCAGTACTCTTTTAGGAAATCATGTAACGGAATGTAAATGTAGAGAAATATGTTCCGTGCGAATGCATCGAAATGTCTCACTCTCCTGTACTGTAATAATTAGTGATTTTGATGATTTCCGCAGACAGGTGGAAAATAGCATTGACTTCTTGGCAGAAAAACTTCAGGTGGCTGACTGAATGAGAGTTCGCAATTAGCTATTTCCAAAATACACATTCTGAGCAGAAAATTTATCACGGCTTTCTTTGGAAACCCAAAATACTCAGGTTGCAATATGTCATCTACCTGAAATTGTAAATGATATCAAGAAAACAAGCAGCACGGTGTATACCGATGATTCATTTGGGTATTTGGAGATCAACGATGTACTTGGACAGACTCAGCTCAGGGAACTTTTTTCCTTGTTTGCCATTTGTGGCATCTAGCGTTGTGTTTTAAATGTGTCTAGTTTCCGAAGGAAACCTTGTATTTTATACAGATGACGAACGTGATTCTGTATGTTATCATTTCGCCAAAGTCCTTAACTAAAATTAAAGTGATTGAGAATAACTCCGGCCTTTGGGCTGGGTTTACTTGGGTACATCACTGATAAACTCAGGTCCAAACAATTGAAACTAATATCCGGGTGTTTGGACAACTTCGGTCTGGCTACCAAGCACTGCTGTGGTTGATGTGTGTGGTCTAAAACTACTTTTGTCAGTCAGTAGCATGCTAGACGAACAGGAAACCTTGCTTCGCGCTTACTAACACGATATTTTATTCACCAGCTTATATGGTAATGCTAAGTAGTGATTAAGAATACTTATTGACTTCATTGGTCACCTTATAAAAACACAGAAGTAAAGTTCAATGTATTTCTTTCCTATTAGTGAAATCACGTATTAATAATTACTACTTGAAACTCTAGTGAATGATATTATCAATTCATACAAGTTTCCTAGGCCTTTTCTATAACGCATAATAGTACTGTCTACAAACCTACTACCGTCTTGGAAATTTGGAAACTAACATTCTCCTATATTAACATTGGATTCATGACTAAGAGAATCTGGCAATGGATTCGATTTCCTTTAATTTTCAATATTTGGAGTTGTGGATTGCTTAAACCCCATCATACCAGCCAGGTGTTGACAGGTCTCCACTAAGGCTCCATTCTATGATAATGACTTTTCAGTGAGTAGAAATTTTGTAAACAAGGAATACAGCTTTCTAATGTATACAACATATAATGTTGTGAAGATTTTTGCTTACCGACGGAACTCCAGTATGGGTTTACTATTGTCCTTTAAGCTTTCATCTTTCCATGTAAGGTAATGGAATTGTGTGACAGTACGTGTTTCATTTGTCGTCATACTTTTTAGGTAGAAGGAACGTATAATGTAGTTTTCACTCCAACTATGTTCAGAAACAAGATGAACCTATCAACAAAAGTGAACATATATATAATTATGTAAGTAAATAAATGCAAATACTATGGCATCCATATGCTACCCATAGGAGCAATAGCAAAGGAAGTAGAATTACCTGGATTTCATACTGATTAAAAAGTGTTTGAATATGACCTTATTGAAGTATCTCAGATGGCGGATTCATTCTCTGGGAAGAGTTATTGCTAAGAACTACCATGGTAGAGTAATTACGTTTAAATTGTATTCATTACTGTCCACCGTGAAATTCCGCAACTACTTTTATTAGAACAAGACGTATAAGCGAACAATATTGTTTTCAATTAGATCTAATTCACATAGCATTATGTATGAGAAATCTAACCAATGATGATGAGTTTGTGGATCAGATTATAAAAATTGGGTCCAATTTTTGCAGATTTCTTTCTTGCTAAGCGTGAAAAGGGTCCATTGAAACAAGTAATAGACAAAATGGATTCTTATTTTCGTTAAATGATGATACATTTATTATTCTTGATGAGAAAGCCTACGAGAACGAAATGTTGATAAAATTTAATGATGCACACCCATCGCTCATCTTCACTTGTGAATAACAACTTAATGGTAGATTACACTTTCTTGATGTCCAGTTGAACAGAAGAGAGGATGGTTCACTCAAGACAAATGTCTATAGAAAACCTGCGTCTGTAGGACAATATACACATTTCTGCAGTTTTGTACCAATCCGATACAAAATCAGTTTCGTCAGATGCCTCACGAATAGAACAAGAAGGATCTGTACAGATAATAAAGAGAAACCAACAACGGTTAAAAAGAAACAATTGTTCCTGAAACTGCAATTTAATGCAGACGTGGCTAGTGAAGTCCTACATCTAAGATTATCGAGAGCAATAGAATGGACTTATACTGCCGCCACCCTGAGTTTGTCATTTTCCAGCCAACCAATCATGATTGCTCAAGCGAAAGACAAGCCACCTACTGTCACTTCTATGTGTATTTACAAATCTAGCTGCTCCTGCGGAGAAAGCTTTATAGGGTGAACAACTAGACAGCTCAATAAACGTATCACTGAGCATCTCCCTTCATGGTTCGAAAAAGGGCAAGTAAAATCTATAAGAAGTTCTATTTTGTCTCATTTGATTGATAGCGGTCACTAAGTGGACAGAAATAGTGCCTTCAAAGTTATCTATCGCATTCCATCGAGCCTTTCGAACGGAACTCGAATCCACCTTTTACACATAGCCGAAGTTATGGGAATTCGAGAGAACAATCCTAGTCTTTGCATCCAAAAGAAGTTTGTTCTACCTTTGTCTCTCCCTTGGCCTAGGTAAATTCTTATTAAAACCCTCCTTCGTACTTTTATGATATTTATTTAAACTTTGATTGTCTGTCCACTTCACCTTTAGAATTAAGTAATTTTTAGATTTGACCTAATTTATTTATTGTGTTGTCTACATATACACATATTACTACCTTCGTTATTCTTATCGCCATCTGCATAAAGCTTATTATCATTATTTTTTATCATTATAATCATCGTTATTACTAACACATTATTATTATTATTACTATTTTATCATTATCATTATTTTTATAATCTGATCCACAAACTCACCAACATTGGTTAAATTTTTAATATATAATGCTATGTGAATTAGAGTAAAGCCTGAAGAAGATCTAATTGAAAACAATATTGTTCGCTTATGTGTCTTGTTCTAATTTTATAATGGGAATATTTAAAGATTTGAAAACTACTTATGTATTATAATCAGTAGGTAGTTAATTATATGCCAAAAAATCCTGAGTTTAGTGGTCTGTTGAAACTTAACTTTCAGTAATAGAACCGGCCAGACGAAATTACATACCTGTTCCATTGACATGCTTTGTATTATTGGGTTCAGTAATCGGTTGAAGAAAAGTAAATGGTCAATTTAAATAATGATGCGTATAAATAAGTGAAACAGAGGGATATCAATTGTTTATTTATATATAAATTATGTCTAAGCAGCTATAACTCCCGAAGGAAGGCTTAGTGATGGATGGCTATCGAAAACACTTAATCTTTGAAGTAGCTGTCAGTTATGCACTGGAAAAAGACGCAAAATTTTCATTCTTAAGGTCAAATGTATATGAAGTTTAGACATAATTTTATCGTATATTATGTCACATGAAATGCTTTTCTTAAACGGCGTATCACTGAGAATAACACGCCATATAGTAACCTTATATTAGGCAACACGCACTATTAGACTTCTTTGTGGCGATAAAGTTGAATATTTGAAGAATGTATATATGGCTGGATACCGGTCTCTTATGCGAATTCATCCGTCTCACCGCATCGGGCAGAAATTTCAGGATATTACAGATTCCATTCTTATTGAAGCATATGGTTGGAGTGTATTTCGGCAAGTACTTCGTCATTAAACGATAGATGAATGTAGTGTGCTATTGTGATTTCAATTTGAGAGGGTAGACTTCAAAAGATAAATTATTATTTATTAACTGTTTTCGCCCTTTTGTATCCTTTTTCCAGTCTGGGTCAGTGAAATATCTGTAGAATACCCATAGGGTATACATTTGGTGTTTTCTTTCATTGAATATTGAAGTTTCGGACGTTGCACCCCTAGTTCAACTTTGGTTTTCACCAATAGTATTTTGAACAATCAAATAACAGTTTAACGAGTTCTCAATGAATATCTGTAATGTATTCCCTAGCTCGAAGAATTCTGTTTGGCAGATGGATTGTTTTTTCTCAAATCTTGATTCATTTTATTCGTTATCATGAATAACATAGATTTCTCCACATTATCTCCGACTCCATCTACTTCAGTCTGGTCAGCGTGGTAGTATCATCAGCTCATAAGCTGGTACATGGAAAGTCTATCCCCGGTAAATGAGCTCTAAGAGATCACCTATCGCTATTGTTTGCTTTATTCGTTCATGTATACATAACAGTATCAAAAATATGGATTATAGAAATATGTAGTAAACATTTTCATAAATCAGTTGTACTTTTCACATGGTTATTCTTTCAGTAGGTCACCGGCGGAATGTAAACAGATCACCTTACGTTTTATCAATATTCTCACCCAGGGAAATGATCAGTAGCGAATTTGACGACGTAAGATTGTAACATTATTAATATTTTCCTAAATGTTGCATTTATGCGTACTAGAGAAAGGTTATTAGATACTAGGTATCTAAATCATGATAGAAGGAAGTAAATATCCTGGACTACTCACTACCATACGTTTAAGGAGTGGCGTTTTGATATTTGTATTTATCACAACTGATTCACAAAATTCAATCATCTTATAATCAAGGTGTGAGAAATATCCTTAAAACATTGTCATTACACATAACTACGAGTGATAAGGTGGGTGTATAGTTTAAAATGTACAGAAAACTTACTTCAAAGGAACCGTAAACTTGAGTACCTTCATTTGGCCAGTATTTGACGGAAGCATCGTTTGGTTCTAGCTGATTGACTTCATCCATTCTCTTCAGTTCATCATTACGTTCCAAGCAGACAATCACAACACATCCTTGTTCCCAGACCATTAACCAAAAGTCTGGAATTGATTCGATTGTTGGCGTCATGGTTGCAATGTAGACGGGATTTCTTGGATTGTTATCATACTTTTTAGGGAAGAAATAGTAGTAAATATTAGGATAATGCAAACTCTAATGTAAAGCATAATCAGTGAATAATACATCTTTACTGCACACATGTATTATTTCAAGTTAAAATTTGCCGGAAACATGGTTGTAAGTTCTGCCTAGTACTAGGTAGACCGGTATGGTGGCGAAAACCTTTCGAATGTTTTGATAAATTCTTTCCTGTCTTAAGTATTTTCCGTCATATTTTTCAACACCAGTCTAAGAGGTATCTTTAGCACTGACTGACGAAGACATCGTTGTGATGTGGTGCTGTCGAGGTTTGATAAATAAAAGTCGTGTGAAGCACAAGGCGTAAATGCTTTCTGGTCTGTGAATAGTTGGCCATATTGTAACAGCCAGACTTGGTAACAATACCTATAAAAGCTACAAATCATCAAAATGCCTTTTTCCAATATTTTTTTATTCCTTTACGTTCCCAGTGGAACATAGAGCTTCCAGGTAGAGGCTTGAAGTTTCGGTAGCAGTGGTGTTTATTTTTACGGGATAGGGTTGCTAGCCTCATGCCCAACCTTCCCTCTTTACCAGTCTCATTACTGGCTTAGCAAGGTAAGGGAGTGCGTCGGCCGGGGATCGAACCCCGGACTACATGCATGGTTGGCGAGCATTCTACCGCTGTGCCACCTATACAGCTGAAACCTTTCAGAGCGTGGTCCGACTCTTTAACTATGAATTCATCTTTATTGAAAGTATGGTAGCCTGATATTCATTGTTAACAATGGTTATGTTTTCAAGAAGGCATGGAGGAAAGGGGACAGTAAAAATTAGATCCGATGTTGATTTCTATATATCAACTGACTGTACGAATTAGTGATATGGTAATCTACTCAAACATTTATCATTCTTTGATCTACTTATTTATAATTCCAACTTTGATCTTATTGATAATAAAACATTGTTAGTATTTATCATCATGCAAGCTAATAATTATAATGAAGTGCTACTTACTAGCAAACTTGCATTGATGTAATCATTGTCTCCAGACCGAAGTTTAACGCGAGATTGTTCATCTAAAAAAGTTATATACAGAGAGAAGAAACCGCGTTACGTCTTGAAAGTATAAAATACTACTGAACAGTATTCAAGAAGGCTGTTGTTCTAGAATAGTCTTAAACTAATGAACTACCCCACATTCACTCATAGAATCGGGTAGGTATCGTCTACTGAGCCATCACTAGCATTTATAAGACATTTTGATTTCCACGGATATTTATTCAGAGATTATTTAATTTGTTTGAAAAGATTTTCATACTTCATTGAGTGGCAATCATCAGTGAATCAGTTTTTGCAATGATGTGTTTTTTTAAAAAAATTTGAGGAAAGTACCTGGATGGCTGACAACTAGTTGTGTATAACCTAATTAAATTTGCTTAACACCTGATATTTGTAGGGCGAATTCTTTACTCTTTTCATTGTATTTAGTTGGACTTGGTCTCAGCTTCATTGTGATCATTTTAACAGCATAACTTTCCATGAATATTTAATAAAGTTACATATAGTTTTCCAGTTCCATTTTCCACTTTTTTAATACTTAAACAAGATTTCTGATCATTTGATCAGTGTCACATTGAACTGAGGAGACATAATGTTAATCGATTAAACAGTTTATAGGCGCCATTTTAAATGTTAGCTCATCTAATAATCTGTTTCAACTTGGCAGAATTAAGTATTTTCTATGATAGACTACAAACTTGTCATTATCAGGTAAATAACTTACATGGTAATGGAGCCCCTAACCGATTTCTAAGCTTGTTTTTAGGGTTCTCTCCTTCTTTGAATAATACACTCTCTTCAGATACATATTTGTCTATGGAATTCCAGTCAGCTATCAATCGATCACGATCACGCAAATGTTCTTCCATATATGACTGAAAGAAAGAAAGAAAAGCGTGTGTTTAGTTTAAAAAGTTCTAAACACTAAAACATAACCCATTATTCCTATAGATATTAACACAACAGTGTAGTAGTTCAAGTTGACAGATGACATTTGTATAAAGAGTGGAAACAATACTACCAAAGTAATAGGATACTTCAAGGAAATAAAACAGCCTATAAAAGAAATAACTATTGTGTTACAATTGGAATATATCTGCTCCACTACGATCGGTTTCCATCGCTATCATCTAAGGTATTTAATAATAAACTTCATTGGCTACGTTAACCACAGACAGGAGACCTACGACGTTCAAACCGGTATCCACTGTCGTTATGGATTCATTCTTAATCTTAGTTTCTCCACTTTCTGGTTTATCCAAACTTAATCGTACTTCTGTCTAAAATAGACTTTGTCGTTGACTGTAAGTTACCCTACGTAAACCAGCCACTTCGGGTACTGGAAGTTTGTAGTTTTACTGACTTACTTGTTTGTACTGCCTAGCTAGGGTCCTAAGGCTCTATGCCTAATTTATTCATCATTTACGTGTTATTTTCACCAAACATGGGTAATAACACCAAGGTTATGTTGGTTGAATACTTGAAACCTATGAAGACCTTATACCTAAAGTGCTCATCCTTCCATACAGAGCATGGCAGTATACTAGATTTGTATCTGGAAATCTAATGTTATCTGTACAACAAGTGAATCGATTTAACGAAAACCGAATGAGTCTTTTTTATACATATTGAGATTTCATTAGTCATTAACTTAGCAGGGTTAATGTGCCCCCTTGGTAAATAAGATAACTGATGCGCTCCACCAGTTCACGCAAAGTACTCATAATGGATACTGAAAACGACCAGTCGTGAAGCAATATGTCAAATGTGAATGGTGAGAAAAAATTCCCCAGCATTTTCAAATGAACGCCATTTTTCCAGACGACTAAGTACCTTTTTGGTGCCCTCGTTCAACACTATTTAGTGTGAATACTTCATAACAGCCCACCATACGATGCGATTCAATCACGACCGTTTATATATAATACTTTGTGTAAGGAAATATGCTTAATATACACTGAAATTACACTTATTGATTTTCAGAAACAAATGTCATCTTTGGGCCAAGCGCCTGCATATATGTATAGTTTGCAGGATCTGACTAAGGTTAAACATCCAGTCGGCAAACTCAAGCAAAGGTTTGAAGCATGCCTAGTTTTATTGTTCTTAAACTCCAATTATTTTCTGTATGGTCACTGTGCAGAAATTACTCAGGGGAATTCCTGTTTCATTATTACAAATCAATTTAGCTTGAACACTGAAACAATCAGCGTTTGAGAACAGCAAAAGAGAATCAAGCGTGAATAAATAAATATCGTTGAGATCCTCTAAAATAGTCTGTTATCTTTTTATTTTTCATCTAATCTTCTATCCTACTTTAAACATTAAATGTTTTATTTTTCTAGCTATCGATTAGATGAAAATAGTACTTTTCAGTGAATTAAACTAATATTAAGTTATGTGATGTGGGTAAAACAATTGTTGGTGCTATTTGGGATAACCTTAGATTGCCAGACTGATATTATTGCGAACGGCTGATGTTTGAAGTTGAAATGAGAGCCGAAGTTTTGGCAGGACTGCAGTTAGTGGTATTTGGATTACTAGCCTGACACTTGACCAGCTAAGTTACTAGATCCAACTGCTTATCTGTTAAGTAGACAGTGTACTAGGAGAAAATGAAAAATGAATTTCCCACTGAGATAAGATAAAATTAATAAATATATACGAAAAATCATCTAAAGTTGTCTACTGTTGTTTGATAATGTATCTGCGCGATGATAACTATACATTTGCTCGCCCTGTACACATCTTGATGAGACGTGAAACCGCCTTCAGTATTTCACAACTTGCCACTAAGAAATGTGTCCTGGATGTATTTGTACGGCAATCTAATTTAGTAATAGTCTAAACCAATCAGTCAGGCGACCGTTAGCAATAAGACATACGACTACAGATTATTACAGCAGTAGCCATAATAGGAACGCAAGCATTTTCAAGGCGTATTCTGTCATAAATGTAATGTAATTAAAGAAAATAAGGTTTCGCTAGTGTATTTTATTTTTAGGCTATTAGTCTCAGTGTGGAAATTAAGTGAACTGGACATAGATAGTTCTACTAAATAAGCGGGAACACTGATAATATACATAGTTGCTGAATACTGTTCATGTTATCTTAGATTTCTTTGAAATGATGGAAATCAGAGACCAAAGAATGATCTACAAGTATCAGATAGTGTACATTCTAAAGATGCATCAAACTCTTCAAGTAAAGTGATAGATGAAATTATTAAGTATTGGTTTTGTAGGGATTTTGTTTGATTACATGGAGGATTTCATCATGAGCTGACATCAGTTAGAGAACCACTGGAAAATCTGGAGTACTGGACAGCTGTTTCGTTCTATTTTGCGACTCTTCATCAGCACGCATCCACCGGGGTTCGAAACCAGGACCTTCTGGTTACAAGGCGAGCTCGTAGACCGTTGAGCCACTGGGACCTGATCCAGTGGCCCATGAGTTCTAACTTCTGCCAATTCATGACATAGCGCGATCATTTCACAATGTCTTCTTCAATGAGTTACTACCTCATCTTCGACCTGCGTACCCTACTGGTCACGGCTTCCCAAACTAGGACGAAACAGCTGTCCAGTACTCCCAAGTTTTCTAGTGGTTCTCTAACTGATGTCAGCTCATGATGAGATAAAATTATCTTGATTAGCCCAATGGAATAAGAAAGTGACCAGTAAGATTATTCTGACCTCACATTGGCACGAACTATACTGAAGGTTTAGAAACCACTAACTATTCCTCTGGTGGCTTGAGACATAAATTTATACTCTGACCTGATTCACTTGAAAATATTTAAAGTTCAAGTTTGCTATCTTAAAGGTAGGGATAGGATTTAAGCAAATGAGATTTCAGAGGTTAGAAAACATAGTTCTGTAATTTAAGAATATGAGAGGTTACATGTACACATAGTGAAAGTTTAATCCCAGTCTAAAATTTTCAACAAATAACCTAATATGTATCGGTTATAAGCATATTTAGGAAAATTATTTACATCACATACAACGACTAGCATTTTGATATTGACTACAAACGTTCGGATTAACAATATTTATTCTCCGCTACGGTTCAGTATACTGTTCGTTTAGGATTCAACAACAAGGTAAGGCATTTGTATTCAACATTACGAAAAAGTGCACAGTAATTGTTCTTCGAAAGTGATGATTGTTAGTCAATCAAAGTACTGAAAAGAATCATTGTTAATTTATTGCTTAGAAATCACGCGTACAGATTAGATTATACAATATCTCAGTGCTAAAGTTGAAACACTTACGCTACTAAATAATAAACTTACCAAAATTAAATGCCCAGTTGGAACATCAATACTGCACTGGATTGGTTCATTCGACCTAAACATTTTAGAAAAACACCAGTAAAAAGTCAACTGACTACGAGAGAAAAATATGCTGAACTCATAAATAGCAAACTTCAATAAATTAATTTGTTAAATTTGGCAGTTCATTTAAGTAAATGTTCAATCTATGTCAAAAACTCTGAACAATAAATAATCCACAGCTTATATTCTCTGGTTCGCAACGGTCTGGTTTATAAAAAAAGTGGTTTGTCAGCGCTAGTGTACATGGAATATACATTAGAACATTTCTGACCCTTATGAGAGTAAAGAAATCTCAGTGTCTGGGATGATTAACACTTGGGTTTCATAGCTGATTCAGCTGAACGCTGAGTCGATGGTACAAGGATTTCTTGTTTGAATCATGTTTTACGTTGACTCAAGTTAGCAAGGAACCTGAAGACTGGTTTGTAATAGATCAGTATGTGAATTCGACCAATGATAAAGTGAGTCAGGCTTCACTTACTAAAATTTCATTACGAAGAGAAAGAAAAACCAGTACCCAAAGGAGAATACTTGTTGGAATAACTCGATACATACACATTCAGCTATTAACCATTTCGGTATTCAATTTGTTTTTCTTTTGGTCAGTTGTAATAATACAGCTATTTGTAAAACAGTATCCCTTCGTTAAAAATGCCAGTTTGTTTCCAACAACAAAATCAGTGGAAGAAATCTAAGACTGTGTTCACTGGCCTATCTGCCCTAAATAAATAAAGGCGTTAAATTGGTAGAATAAACAGAAAAATCGACTTGAAACCTAGCACTGACTCTGTAGGTTCAAACTACCATATCCAAAAGGATCACAGAAACAGATTATTAAAATAAGCAAGAAAGATATAACTGAGAAAAGATAGAATAAGAATGACTAACTAATTGGCGTGGAACTAGAAGACAAATTGTTTGAACTTGTATCTGTGCTCAAAAAGGCGGACATTTGTATCACAAAATCACTAGGTTTTGTAGTGGTTATCCGGGAGTTTCATGAATAATAAGTTGCATTGAATGGAGAAGGAAAACTATGCCTATAAATTTCCGGATTTTATTTGTTATTAGAGTAGCACGAAAGTTTCGATGAAAGCCATTCTAATTCTGTGTCAGGGGCGATAAACTAAAAATAATGCAAAACTAAAGGGTTACAGTTACTCCTCTTTCGCATGACGATATCCCTCTCCAACTATTCAAGAATATTAAGATAATACTCCGATACATAAGTGAAAACGTTTACTGTTCATATGAGTTAACTGTGTTGTGTTGCTGTACCTGGACTCATCTTAATCACTACTCAGCTGTGGAGTTTAAAACTTTCAACTAACTAATTACTTTGTGCATTTTATCAAACAAACATATAAACTTTTCGAAAACAAGTACAAATCTGTCAGAACAGGTCAGTTTATTTTATGCCGCATAAGGAGGTAGTGTATTATCTACCCAGTGATTTGCGAGTAAAACTTATTTTTCATAATTATGCTCATATAACCTCGTTTAGTTTACTAGACTATTTTAAGTCCGGATATAGATCCAGGGTTAGGTGTGGGGATAGAAATTCAACCCAATCTCAAAGAAGAAATAAGCTTATTCTCCTCTGGAATCGGGAAGTTGAAATGATGGGGGATGGTAAATGCCTTTAGGAAGCCAGTCAGTCAATGTGTCTTCTTTCAGTAAAAGTAAAAGAAAACATAGGGATATTGTTTCAACAAATCAAAGTGTATTCAATAACGAATAGGTACATGGAATTGTTTTATGTATTTTTTAAACGATATCTGTGTTGAGAGCTGTCTACTAGCCAAATTGGTAGACAGTAATTTACGTCAATATTTACGTTCCCAAGATTTGTCGTGAGAAAATGTGAACAAAGATTGATTCAAAACCGACCACAGCAGACTTTGCGTAGGCGGATGCAGTTAACATATAGAGGATTTGACATTAAAGAAACAGTCACAAATAGATGAAAGATTAACTTTACGTGAGAAACAACAATATTATAGTAATGAATGAAATAATAAATATGCGTTGATTTCCTTAATAAATGATCTGTTGCCTGACTCTTGCCTTCTGTCGTTACATATCTACTGCCACGGCATTTCTGTATACTGGGATTGACCAGGATTTCCCAACACTTAGTAATTAAACATCGATAAATGTTTTATCAACCGATCCATCCAAACTACGACAAACCTGAGTTAACCGAGGTAATTATTCCTTTTATATCATGATTTATAAAAGAGATTATTGGTTTTACGCACTTTCTTCCCAGTATAAATGAGCCTACAGTGAGAATAATACACTAAGTGGATTTATTGAGTTATGCGAAATATACTCAGGGCTATTTTCATACTTTTTATATCATCGACAAGGGTGATAACGACGCAAACGAGAGAAAATAGAAATAGCACCAGATCAAAACTAAGGAAAGTGAATAAGAAAATCTCTTCCCCAATCCACAGTGAAGTTTAATGTAGTTTTCGATAATCTATTATTCCCCCTTTTATTCATATCCCTACTTTTCGTTCTAAACTTTTACTTTCCAAAATTTTTTCACTCCTCCCCTTATCCCCTAGAAATTCCTAATAATCACGGGAAATATGACGTCAGTTATCCACACTACAATACTTCATTTTCCACTTCCCTTCTTTTTTCAGACGTCTTTTTTGTCATCCTACATTGCTTATCAAAGCATTGTTTTAGTTGAAAAGCTGTCGTAATCAACTCTTACAACTTCCTTTACTTTGTATCCTCTTCGCTACTAATCAATATTATCCTTTTTTCACTCCAGTTATAACATGCATCAACTATGCGTAGACTATGATTTTGAAATGGAAACCTGACAGGCACAAACACTTAATCAATTCACGCAATACAGCTTATGGAGTTTTGTCTACCCTTTATTATATATTAAGACAAATTAATCAAAATAAAATGTTGAAACAATAGGAAAGTATGTTTAGTGCGAAATTCTGACTGCATGCTTTCAAAATTTCTGAAAATTCAAATACATCATCTCAGTATACTGTTTAAATGGTTACAGTAGTGATTATGCTAGACGTATACTAGACATAATCGATAATCCCTAAGTTATGTAAGGTCCCTAACTTTGTAAGATAAATAATTTGGAAAGACAAATACTATTGCCATGACCAATTTGTAACAACACACAAACGTTTAACTTGCTACTGACATGAGAACACCACTTAGAAATTTCCATTTTCTACTGTTCACAGTTAGAGCAGTAATCAATAGCGACTGGTGGATTTTTACTAGTTCATGGGAAATCTGATCATTTCATGACTGATATGGAAACCTGTGAACACATTCTTTCAACATGTTGGAAATTCTGGTGATAATATTTTAATAATAATAATAATAATAGCGATAGCTTCTGCGTCGGTGGCACAGTGGTTAGGACTCTCGCCGACCATGCACATGGTCCGGGGTTCGATCCCCTGCCGGCGCACACCCGATATCTATGGTCGGCCTGAATTTGGGCTACCGATATCCATGCTGAAAATTCCATACTTGTACTGAAAATACGGTGTGGAATCAAGCTGTAAATCAAAATAAAATAAAATAACTTTACACAATATGAACAATTTTCAGAGTAGTTTATTGCATAATATTTTCTCTGCATCCAGGATTTTCAAGTAAAACAGCCATCTCCAGTACATCATGTGACTCAATGCTGTTTGATTTGAAAAATAAAATTTTCCTTTGGTCCCCCAGAAATGCGCAGCGGTGGATTGAAAGCCAATTAAAAATGTGCATGGATACATTCGACGACCGACACAGATAAAAACAAGAATTACAGAAAATCAGATGCATTGTGTCGGATGGAAATTCAGATAGCCCAGTGATTCAAGCAGGCTACCGTACTGGGAATCATCGACGCTGACAAAAATGGTAGCTGGGCACGTGCTTCGTGGCAGAAAATTGTCGAAATAAGTATGCATTGTGACCAATAAATTAATTGCAGCTATCCTGCAGTCCGACGTCATTTAATATTAAACCGTCAAAGCCAATTAGCTGGAAGACATATAACTCTAGGGCAATCATCATCAGCATAACACATCTACAAATTCAAGGAAACTTATATTCTCTCTAGGACTTGAAACTGGATGATTCAGTGTGGTCTAACGTTAGCAATACATCATAATTACTTAGACTAATGGCAAAGTATATTTCCATAGGTAATTAGGTAATACATATTTCTAACAGTGTAATTCATAATTTAAAACAGTCAATCATCTGAATTCCTTATACAATATAAAGATACATTATGATCATACAAAAGATTTTCCCTATCTTGTTTATGTATATATGTCACCAGATCCAAAAATAAAATAAAATTCTATAAAAGTTTGTTGGAAAATTAGGAACTTTTCAGTCACCTAAAGTTCTTTTAGGAGTACTTACTTACTGATTCAACATAAAGACGTCTGTATAGGCATATGATGCATCTTTTTCAATATTTTCAAGTGATTCAGATATATTTTCTTCTGTCGTCGTAACTGATTCCGAGGGAATAATTCCATTGTTGGATGATATGCGTCGTACAACCCACATAGAATCGGTAGACAATAAAAGTTCATTGCCTGCTGCTAGTTTGCCAAAGAACCGATTATTTTGTAATTCGTTAACCCTTGTTGTAGATGTATTATTCTCTAATTCCATGATTTAATCCAATTTTTAATTTGTATGACTAAATGTGTATACTTTTATTGACATATATGTTGATGAATAATCTTATTCCAACCAATTACAACCAATTATTTGATTCCAGCCTAAGAATCAATAGAATTAATCAATTTTTGTCCAGAAGTCTTAATTTTGATTGGTTAGTTTTTCTATCAACCGTTTGTTTATGTGAACTGAGCACACATATACTTAAACATTGGTCTCATCGAAAATCTATTGGTTAGTTCATGTTTCAACATATATTTTGACAGACACACACATTTGTCATTTAAACAACATGTGTGGTGTTTTCAAATACTGTATTTAATTACTCTATTATTCACATGGGTAAAACGAGTATTATTTTTAACTCATTTTCGTAAACAAAAAACTTATCATTGTGTGTAAATCATTGAAATATAATCATACTTTATTTGATCTGTTCCACAGTGCTCAAACTTTTTACTGACATTAATTCATTTTCGTAAGACCAGTACTTTTAAATATTAACCTTAAGATTAGTTGAAGTGACGAAAAGCAATTGAACGTGAAATGCGTGTATCTTTCCTTGAGACATGACAACTCTGTGCTTAAGATGAGCTTTTTAAGACGTAGAAGAAATCTCCTATACAGTCATTTTAGGTTTTAATTAGTGTCAAATATTGGTGACCTCTCCATCGGCATAGGAGTATAGGTATGTAATATATACCTAACTTATATTTAGCGAATGATCACTTCAACAGAATGATTATATTGTTTTTGTCATTAATAAAATCATCTGTGGATTAGGTGTTCATGAAATATTCCACAGATGAACAAAGCGATACGAAGATGCAATTTGTCTGAATCGTGTAATGTATTTGCACAACACATTTCGAACAATCAGATCACACAACGACCATCCGAAACAGAAAAGCATTTTAACTTCCCGGCATTTCAGAGCCTTGAAAAGGCTATGGGAAAACCCTAATATAACGATTGCGAAACCTGATAGAGGTTTCGGAGTCGTCATCATGATCAAAAGTGATAGTTTATCGGAAGATTTAATCGAAAATGGACCACTTTATAGAAGATATGTCGATGACATTGTAATCATAAGTGATAAGCCTTGTTCTGCCTCATCAATTTCAAACCGAATGAATGAAGTTCAGAGTAGCATATCACTTACGTCTGTGGAAGAGAAAGATAATTGTTTATCTTTCCTAGATATATTGCTACTTCGACGGCCTGATGGATCAATAAGAAGATCTATTTACAGAACACCTACCTGGACAGGACAGTATCTTAATTATCACAGTTTCTGCCCTGTTTGGTACAAAAAAGAGCCTTAGTGGGGTGCCTTTTCAGTAGAATCCAATGAATATGCACTGAAGACACACTTGATGATGAAGAACGAAAATCGACAGAAACTCTGGTTGATAATAATTATCCAGACAAGTTCATAAGGAGATATAATGTAGTCAGAACACCAAGATCCACTGTCCAACTCGCTGATAAGAAAGACGTCTATATCAAGCTACCTTATATGGGTGACCATAGCAGCTTGCTAACCCAACAAAGATTGAATGCTGCAGTTAAAAAGACTTTTCATGCAGTTGAGATCAGAATAATTGAGAATTTCAAGCCCATATATCCATCTAAGCCCTTAGAACATGGGAAAAATGATGTCACATCCCACTGTATTTACCAAATTAAATTTACGTGTGGACACATATACATATGGTGGACTCATCGATCTATGCAAGTAAGGGCTTCAGAGCATATTCCTAAATGGCTTCAGAAGCAAATAGAATCTCCAGAACCCATTAGTGGTGAGATTAGACGACCTAGCTCATCTATTGCAAAATATATTATACAGACCGGCAATAAAATTGATTTTTACGCGTCGTTTAAAGCTATCTATAAGACGTGTTTGGGGCGTATTCTAAAGTTTGTGGAAGCCCTAGCAATTAGGAAGTTTAAACCACCTTTTTGCATTCAAAAGCAATTCGTAATCACACTAAACCTCCCTTGGTAAACTTTGTTTTGATACAATATCAGATGTACTATTACCTGTGTTATTTGGTCCAGTCATCTTCATTGTTATTTTGACCTTCAATATGTCCTTTTAACTTGACCTAAATTTATTTTTCTCACCTCTTATTATTATTATTATTGTTCCCTTGGGTTCCTAGTGGAACATAGGGCTTCAACTGCACGTCTCCACTTGCTTCTGTCTTCTGCTGTTCTTTTCACTTGCGTCCATGTTATTCCATACTGTTTCATCTCCTCCTCACACGATCTCCTCCATGTCACCCTTGGACGTCCCACTCGCCGCTTCCCTTTCGGGTTCCACTCGAGGGCTTGACGCGCGATGTCACTCAACGGCCTCCTCAGCGAGTGTCCAATCCATCTCCACTTCCTCCTGCATATTTGTTGGGCGATTGGTTCCTGTTTCGTTTGTTCTCATAGCTTCTTGTTTGTGATTCTTTCTGGCCATCTAATCTTCAGTATGGAGCGAAGACAGTTGTTGATAAAGGTCTGCAACCTGTTGAAAATATTCTTGGTGACCCGCCAAGTTTCTGATCCGTAAAGCAAAATTGACTTGACGTTTGTATTGAAAATCCGAATTTTGTTGTTGATGGTGAGTGACGAAGATTTCCAAATTGGTTTCAGGTTGATGAATGTGTTTCTCGCCTTCCCGATTCTCGATTTGACATCCTCGTCCGTTCCTCCTGTGGTTGAGACAGTGCTCCCCAGATAAGTGAAAGAAGTAACCTCTTTCAAATCCCTCCCGTTGATGGTGATTGGCACTGGATGTTGCTGCTGTTGTTGGTTGGTTATTTTCATAACCTCCGTCTTGTCTATGTTCACCTGGAGTCCTGTCTTTGCTGCTTCTTCGACCAGTTTGTCGGTTTTCGCTTGTAAGTCTTCGATTTTGTGTGACATCAAACATAAATCATCCACGCGCGAAATCCAGGTCTTCTAGGTTCTTCGCGTCGGTCCAAGATATCCCTGTCTTCTCGTTTCCCACTGTCTGACGCATAATCCAGTCCACCACAATTAGGAATATCATTGGTGATAATAAGCACCCTTGTCTGACTCCTGTGTTTACTCCAAACGCTTCGCTGAGTTTTCCGTTGTGGATCACTTGACATGTGCCGTTGTCGTACAGTTGTTGAATTAAGTTGATGAATATTTGCGGTACGCCGTAGTACTCGAGTAGTTTCCAAATTACTTCGCGGTCAACGCTGTCGAAGGCCTTCTCAAAGTCTATGAACCTCGCCTAGATTACTAGGTCACTAGTATTCTAGCCGGTCCCAAGCCCGGATGAAGAGGGAGGGTTGGGGCGTGGTGCTAGCAACTCCACCCCCAAAACTTAACCAAATTGCTACTAAAACTTCAACGCACAAATATATTCAAAATTCTCACCTCTTAACTCTTTATTAATTTCATATATATTCCTATGACAAGTCCCTGTGTGATCAGATTGTTCGAAATGTGTTGACGCGCAAATACATTACACGATTCAGACAAATTACGTCTTCTTATTGCTTTGTGCAAATTCATAAAGGGAACTAACTGTTTCAAATTCAGTAGATGTTCAGTTAAAATTGAATACTCACCAAGAAGAAACACTACTATGCTGTGATTCAGACAGTTTATTGCTCTGACCAAATGATTTCTTCGATGAATGAATTGATTCCTCAGAATGTGGAGATGATAAATTTTCATTTGATTCACTTTTAATTTTATTCTGGAATAAGTTTTGTTTTTCATTAAAAAAAAGAATAAAAACAAACATATTTTGAATAGTGTATCATGTTATTTAAACACTGTATCGATTTACAGAACAGTTTAGCACTGGAAATGTTAGAATAAAAGCCATTAGATAGTTCTTGGTGTTACCACTCCTCTGCACAAAAGCATCTCAGTCAACTTCATCTTAGATATTAGTTAGTGTAAATCAGCCTATCAGCATCACAAATCCTGAAAGGAGGAACTAGATATGGCATCAGAGTTCAGATTAGTGAGCACTGTCAGGCCTTTGAAAAGTCAGCAGCTGCATATACATAGTTTATGAATGGATTATTTGTGAATTTATGCTTTCCTAACAATTCCAGGGATTACATATTATTATCATCATCATCATCGTGAAATTGATTTACTAGACTGATAAATCACTGAGCAGATTTTTGATAAAGGGATAAATAACTTCGTGTGATCAATTTGTAATAGCAGAGGACAACAATAGACTCGGTAACGGAAGTGTTTTCGGAATTTGGTATCTCTACATGGCGAAATTATGTACACCTTATTTCCAAATCGTCATTTGCGCAGACCTTCCGTATTGCACTACTTCTGCCCTTCGTAGTGTGTTTCTTTGTCTTCTTTCGCGTCTTCCATGTTTTGCTGCAATGCTGAATCATTTGCTCTCTTTAACGTCAAAAACTGACTATTGTTCCATCCCATCTTATACTTGTTCCACAATACACTTTCTGATATGATTCTAATTTGCCTTTACTGGCTATTGTATGCTTAAATTAATGGATTTATAATTGTAGAGACTGAAGAAGAATTTATTGAAAACAATTGTTCGCTCTAACTATTTTGTTCTGAATAAATTATGGGAATATTCAATTTACCCGAATCTATCTCTCTGCTGTTTTATATTTTTTGCCTCTGAAAGTCTCTTTATAAGCGACTAATAAATCCTATCAGTAGCACAGTCCACAAATTCATGAATAAAATCAACCACTTGATCTTGAAATATGTTAATTTATCATCGATTTTATGTTTCTTAAATAAGTTGTTATACATAGAAACTTCCCTAACTATATAATGTTATATATATACGCTTTGGGTTTGGAAACAACAGTTTCTTAAACAAATGTCGAACAGTCACGAATTTCTTGTTAATCGAAAGTTTCAAAGAATCTATGAAATAAGGAGTGGAGAGTATGAAATGTTTGTCGCTCTCTAGGGTAGGCAATATGAATGACATTTCAGAACTCCTATTGGTTAGTAGTATTTGCTTGGTGAACATTTGGAAGTCATCAACACTGTTGTAGAGATGTTGAAAAAAAATCTATGTAATGGATAATGATGATTGAAAATGAAATGAAATCCCGTAGGATTCAGCAGTCTACCAGCTCAGCTGAATGCTACATCCCATTCAGTTAATGTATCTGAGACTGAATCCCGATTACAACGAAATGAAAAAAAACGTTCTGCATGGTCACCAAGTGTGGTGTAAGCTCAGAAGACTAGGAAGTGAATACAATTACCATCTGGTCAGTGCCTAATGTTCTATTATTGTTAATTAGAGAACATAGTTTAAGCAAGTATACATTTTTGGTGATTTCTTTCCAAGCTTTGCAATTGTATATTGAAATTATTCAAATGCCTATGCTGAATTAAAGTGCGTCAGTGGTAATAATGTTCGCCAGGTCCGAGTTCGACTCCCAGCCGAAGAACTCATAAACCTCACCTAGTTTTACTAGCTGATAGTAAGCCTGGAGAACAGGAAAGTCTTGACGTGAGGCTAGCAATGGGACTTCGTTGATACAACACCACCGCTACTCAAATTTCAAAGCTTTAAGCCTTATGTTCCATTTAGAACGCAAGGATTGAAAACACAATCCTGAATAATTTTTTTGTGTAATTATAAGAACTTTTTTCGAAATTATCGAAAATATATATTATATATATGATTACACTTTATTCCCTAACTTTCATGACGATAACTCTTATTGTATGATCTAGAAAAGATTTTTATGAATAAAACAGCTTTTTTTCTTTTCACCTAAGGTATACTTTTGCTCATAATTTTCAATCAAGTTTATTGAAATTAAAGTATTTACCCTTCTTCTTCTTTGGCAAACTTGAACTAAATAAATCAGTGTGAGTATAACGACTACACCAAGTATTGACGAGCAGAGAATTATTGTCATTGTATACTTTTCCCATTTCTCTCGAATACTGTAGTCTGAGGTGCCATCATACACGGGTGCAGCAGCAACAGCATCAAATCTAGCGCTTTTATCAACTGTAGCCTTTTATAAAACAATGAGAATAAATGAACCAAAAATTATAAAAAACACAGTGTGATTAGCAGTTGATAGCATAAGAATTATATGTAAGGTAATAACCATAATACTAATCAAAATGTGAGTGACATCTAAGAGTTGGATTTCAATTTTGTTATCAACAAAGGCAAATTATCATCCATATCAATTTGTTATCTAGATATATCACATCAGAGAAATAATGTTATTTACTAATTCTAAATTCCATTGTGGGTAAAATTTATTTTGAGAAAAAGTCTCACAGTGTTATACAGTGATATTTACTGATGACGTTTCGAGCACAATTTATTGCTCACAATCATATCATGTGCACAAGTTCTATTCTTATACTAATGCTAAACTTCTGAACATGGAAGATTAGTACACAGTTTTGATCCCTATTAATTATCTTATTTGTGTTGTTCATAATTCAGATGATTCTTAATAATAAATTCTATCCGAAACATCATCCAGCAAATAATCTTTAGAAAACAGAAAGATTGAGCGAAGAAATATTTACTTTTCAATTAGATCCTCATCTCACTCTGGCTCTACTCTAATATACATAGCATTTTTATTACAATACACAACAGTTTACCAAACAAGTGGCGATATGTTTGTTAACAATAATTAGTCAGTGTCAAATGTCAATGGGTTGATAATTAACGAAGAAAATCAATACACATTTAAAAGGTAGAAATGGTTAGAATAAATTAATTTTAGAAGGATAACACGTAATTAAAGATGAAGTGGTCAGAAAGTGGTTATCTACCAGTTTGACTGCAGCTGCGGAGCCAGCTACATTGGGCGTACAATTAGGCAGGTTCATCATCGTATTTC
This sequence comes from Trichobilharzia szidati, assembly GCA_944472155.2. NCBI lineage: Eukaryota > Metazoa > Platyhelminthes > Trematoda > Strigeidida > Schistosomatidae > Trichobilharzia > Trichobilharzia szidati. The sequence goes on from OX235273.1 coordinate 92,268,532, forward strand.
CGAACATCATCCAACATGATTAAGCAAGGGACAAACAAGATCTATTCGTAGCTCTATTTTAGCACACCTTGTAGATACTGAGCATAAGGTTGATGTTAATACAGCATTTAAAATTATCTATCGCATTCCTACTAATCTTAATTTTGCTCTACGAGTTCGTCTTCTACAAACAGCTGAAGCAATAGGAATCCACCTGAAGAAGCCAAACCTGTGTGTTCAGAAGAAATTTGTGCAGCCACTTTCCTTGCCTTGGCCATCGTTACATGAAGTGTAAACCGGACTACTTCGCCCACCTCCCCCTAAACCTTTAAAATTATAAAAATTATAATTGTCTAAATTATTTTTTCTGACCACTTCATCTTTAATTACGTGTTATCCTTCTAAAATTAATTTATTCTAACCATTTCTACCTTTTAAATGTGTATTGATTTTCTTCGTTAATTATCAACCCATTGACATTTGACACTGACTAATTATTGTTAACAAACATGTCACCACTTGTTTGGTAAACTGTTGTGTATTGTAATAAAAATGCTATGTATATTAGAGTAGAGCCAGAGATGAGGATCTAATTGAAAAGTAAATATTTCTTCGCTCAATCTTTCTGTTTTCTAAATGTCTAAATGGGTTTTTTCTATATTGAAATAATCTTTAATCACTGTATGCTATATGTTATGAAATTACACACTACTATAGTGTCCATGTTTTATATTTATGATACGTTCTCTTCCTTTGATTAACACAAGCAGTTATTAATAAGCCAATACAGCAACTTTTCACACAATTATTGTGTCATAAAAATACTGTTTTTAAAGCTGATGACAGTAGTGACACCATATCTACTCAAACGCTTCTTATATCAGGACATTAAAAATATGCAACAATAGCGATAAAATCACCTTCAGATGCTTCTAGACAGCGTCTTCTTCTTACCTTTCTACGCCTTTATATCAATGTGTGTAAAACACTTCTGAGTTAGCATGCATTTCTTTCAAATACGCGTCTTTTAGAATATTCACCATATAGGGCAATATAAATGCATACATACACTTTCAAAGATGTGACTGTTTATAACTAAGACGGTAGTAAGTGCAGAACAATTCCAAAATCAGGCTAGGAGAAATGAATTGGTGAAAGATTTTCTGTCATAGACTCGATACACAGTCCTACAGGAGGTCAGTCGCGAGCCCAAATAGCAGAGTAGTAACGTCTCTGACTGCAGCACTGGGAGAATATGAGTGTCTTTAAGATTGCAGATACGCCTTTCTGACTCGTGAGTGCCAGCAAACACGAAACCTAGGTCTCCTTCTGATTGCCTCCAACCATCTAATAACAACAATTCAGAGTGCACTGGTAGCCACATTGAAAAATTAACTGACAGAATTCAGTCAGTACCAAACAAAGGACTAGACTCATGATACAAGTTACTAACTAGTGTCCAATCAAAGTGCTCAGTAGACTCTATTAACTTTTGCCATCTTATCCGACGTATGTAGTCCAGTATAATAGCTTCAGTTCATTTTGCACTAATACGTACGCTGAGCATTACACTTACAACAGTGTTGTACGACCCAATGTAGTGACTACTATGCACACCTTAGACATACTTTTTAGTCAAAATGTATAAACAAATGGCTTTATTTGTCATCACATGTGATGGGGATTCCTATTAACTTTGGGCAGTGAGTGTTTATGGCGTTAAGAAAAGCTGGAACTCCCTCACCACTGCATTCTGAATGGTGTAGTACTCTCCTATATGGTTTGACTACCTATAGAGTCTAACAATCGTAGAAAACACGTGTATAATATTTTTGTTATTGTGAAATCGGCTTAGGAACCAAATGAGATTCTCATAAACCGATAATCTAGTACTAAAAGCAGTACTTAAAATGTCTAGCGTCGAACTATTGTCTACATGTGGAACACAAATTTTATTTAAAGTATTCACTTAATAGAAAAAAAGTCTCCTTTTGCAAATGAAAGTTATTAGGCAAATTTGCAATCATCAGAATTTTGTCAGTTTGTCTCTAGATAAACTGCAAATGCATGACTACACCTCCTTGTTGTTATCACTATTGTAGATTGTTACTCACCAGTTGTGGGCAACACCTAAAATTCGTCATTTTTATTAAATATGTAATTACATGGTAAGTCAAGTTTGACTAAAGTTGTGTGATCAAAAAATGAAATACTAGAATAATGGATGATTCTCTCCAAAAATGTTTGAATGACTTTTCAATTCCAACTAGACTAATTCACAGAACATTCTGTAATGTGTAGTGATAATGAGAACTTATTCAGGAGAATGATTCAACCATAGTCCAAATAATTCAGTATTTACTTTTCCAATGTGGTAACAAAGTGTTCTTGTCTTCAAAAAGACTACAACTTATGCTGAACTTATTCTTCGTGCATCTTTGGCTTAGTTAGCGGTAGAATGCTCGCCAACCATTCATGTAGTCCGGGGTTCGATCCCCGGTTGACGTACTCCTTTAACTCGCAAAGCCGGTAACGAAAGATGGTTGGTCATGAGGCTAGCAACCCTATCCCGTAAAAACAATAAAGCACCACTGCTATCGAAACCTCGAAGCTCTAGCTTGAAGCCCCATGTTCCACTGGGAACGTAAAGGAATAAAGCAAAATAAAGGACTTGTTCTGTAATATTATACGTCCATTTATGGTTGATAAATTCCAATAGCCGTGTTTATAACTGGTAAATTGTAGTGAAAACGTCTTCGTGTAGCTGTTAGAGAAGTTTTGTGTTATGTTTTAACCGGACATGAACTAGGAAACAATTGTACATTCAGAAGGATAGAAACTTACTCCACGACCGAATCCGACATCTTCAATTGTATAACCATCAATGGAATGAATTTTAGTAACTGTAAAGGAAAATTTACGTGAATATATATATATATACCACTGAATAATCACCTGCTTAATCAATTCAAACAGTTCAAAATTAAAAACAAGTGTTTATCACCAATGGAATTTGGATAATTCTCAAAAACCCTCTCCACCTGTGTTACAGAAAAATTACTATACGCAATTCATTCATTATTCTTACATATATTTATTGATCTGCATCTAAATAATTCTGTATTTATCGATTTGAAGGAATTACTAATGATAATAAATTTGTTTTGCATTTCATGAATGACAATATAAATAAAATTGAGTACAACTTTTGTTTATATGTTAAACCTACAGAAATAACTTGTTTATCAATGGAAAAATTGGGAATATACCAACCAGATATGTAATGAATCAAAAATTAATTCACTCAAGAGAAGTTTACTAGCCTTTATTATCATTTAAGCCAATTTCACAGCTTGTTTGTTCTGCAGTCTATCATCATTTATGGCCAGACATCTATGTAGTACAGCGTCTGGTTTCTGAATCCTCAAAAGTCAGCATTTCTTATCACTGTTGAGTGAAGTGGACGAGTGTCTTAGGACTTGTGAGTAATGGATGTTTTCCTTGAACTCCTAAGGTACCAAGAACTTAAAAGGGGTTTGTGAACGGAAAATGTGTCTCGAAACAGCTATCTGGAGAAATACTTCGTCCTGGAGGTTATCTTTTCTAAGTAACTTTCGACTGAAATCAAACATCCTCAATAATTGAAATCTTATTGCCTGATTCTGTTTTGCAGAATCAAAATAATTCAAAAAAACCAATTTTTCGACAGTTTAGAGAGTGATATCATTATAGTAGTTTGTGGGATTAGCAGAGTTGAGATTGTTTAACTGTTTTGAGTTATTTTAATCCCGTACAAGATCAGTAATTTTTCATCCTTCTTTTTATCATCAGTTGATAAGTAATGTCTTCTGTACTAAACATTTTATCCCTTAGACTCATTTACTGATGTAATACTCCCTACTAGTGAGGCTCACTTAACTATTTTTAGTAATCACAAATATCATCAATATCTGTTATTCTCCATACATATTTACATGAGCAAAAATTAGTGCATTTACACACAGAATAATACATGTTCTATTGACTTACTTAAAGCATTCACAATACGATCAGCAGTTATACCAGCATTTGATGGAATGTGGAAGTATAGAACACGTCTTGATTTGTCAAGACTACATGTGAAAAGAGAGAAAAGAAAACATCGAAGAGCAATTAATTGTGTTCGAAACGTCATCCAGTAAATAAAACGGTTTCACTGCACCTTATTTTATTTATTTCAAGGCTCCACTTATCAAATAGCTGTTTATAGATCATTTCAGCATTCACAGGTAACTGTTTAATAACTATACGTAACACTGTTCATCCAACTAATAATTCACTTTTTATATCTACAATTAACCCTGGTTTTCATTATTTAAACGTTTAAACGCTGGAATCTTGAGTAAATTTAATAATTTCCAGTTAGGACATTCCAGCAACTGTCTTTAACTTCATCAGATGTGTTACTGGAATCATTCAACTTCGACTTTTACAGTTGGTTAACTCTTGCATCTTACCTACTGCGCTTTAACGCTCCCCTTTAGTCTTTCCTTGGCTACTTAAAAAGGACTATGTCATATTGTGCAGGGTATTAAAGGTTATCAGTAGGGCAAGTGGTTTGCCGCTTAGTCAGCTCGTTACTACTGTAGTTGATAGACACCTGAACTCATGTGAGAAATGGTCTAAATCTATATTGTCGGACTCTCAACACCCTCTCTATTCTCAACTTTCCCTTTGCTGTATCTCATCAGGTAGGACTAGAAGTCATTATAAAAGATTATATGCTCATAAAACCAAGTATAGAAATTCAACGATTCCCTGTATGGCCTGCGTCCTATGTGATAGAGATAATGTTAAGTGCGAAACCTACGGCCTACTATGTTATTAGCAAAATTAATCGGCTCTTTTATCCTCTCCTATTTGTAATCTATGGTGACACTATTTCAACTAAATTATAATTTTAGCTATCAACATTATTATTATTTTACATAATTTTGACTTTATCGTCACTAAAAATACCAAAAAAGCTGCTATTATCAATCCTACAGTATTAGTCTTCATTTTTTATTTTGCTGTTGTCGAGTAAATTAGATGCCATATTGTACCTAATACTAAGAATCCTACACTGTATCATGAGAACTGCTTCGGAACAGGGCAAATTATTATTACTGATTAGAAATGACATGTATTGCAAGTAAAAATAAAAGATTATAAAAATCTGTTTCCTATGTTGAAATTTTGTCTAGTTGAGTAGTTTTACAACTATTCAGCTGTGTAATAATCAATGTTTCTGTTGGAAACCCATCAACACTATAATGTAAGTTTATTGAAATTACGGTGTGGTCGTTGATAAACCTACTCACCAGTTGAATAAGTGAAACATACTTTTCAAATTATTCATGCGTATAAATTTGTTTGCATAAAATAGGTAATCAGTTATTTTCCTGATATTCACAGGATAAAATTTGATCGGAATTTGAAGCACCTCTTTAGAATTACGAATAACGATAAACGGCAGATAGAAGTAAACCATTGGGAAGAAGATGGTTGCAATGATCACTAGAAGATGAATATTGCGATGAGTTTTTTTATCGACATAAAGGAACACTTCAACCAAGGTAGCAATGGGTCCCATAGAATCTTACAGGAGCTGCAGAAGAACAACTAGAATGTAAACAACAGTGCACCTAGTTAGCGATTTTTCAAAGAACTAAAGTAAATTTCCAAATGAGCAGAGGATGAGATCGATGACGTTAAAAGAGGGTATATTTTCAGATAAACCGAAAACGGGCACGCTACATATAATCGGTCTTCTTACAACTACAGACTAGCTAGATAGTAGTTGACTATCTATCTATTAGTCAAGCAGCAACCTGTTAGATCAGGATGAGTCAGTTTTTGCTACGTGACTTGTAAACCAGACATTCGACCCTAATGAGGATTAAGAGTCAATTCATCAGTGCAATTTTGTTCGTACATGCTATCTATCGATCAGTCTGTCTAGACAAATTCCTTCTTCAAAATAATCTACAAATTGAACAGCAATCTGCTAAAGGCAATACCTTTTTGTATTGCTGAAGCTCTAACTATTCAGATAGAGAAACCGGAGCTCTGCATACAAAGGAGAAGTATTAAACCGTTTTCTACTATCATGGTAATGGTGTTGCTGTTTTTCACTTAATCGAGGTTTTTGTTATTTTTTAACTCTTTATAACTCTTCTATTTCTTTTTAACTGTTACGTCATATAACCTTTTCCCATGTTTCTGTGTCCATACTGATTGCAACTCATGCATTAAACTATTTTTCTCATTACGCAACTCAACTATATTTACGGAACTCTTTTTTATGTATTAATTATACTTAAGAACTATAATTATGACAACCCATCAATTTTTTTACTATCCTGTTTTGGCGAAAATTGTATACATGAATGTGATTGTATAGGTAAGGAAAATGAATTCACCGAAAAGAGCCTCTTCCCTGAACAACTTGTTCTGCTTTTCCATTATTTCATGCTAACCAGTCAAAGCGTAGTTTTAATATCTTCAACCAGTAATTTGTTGATTAAGTAAAATAACCACATAAATGGTTATAATTTCTAGTGGTATTTTGCATATGACTCTGAATTCGTGATATGATAATGTAAGAAAGGTCACGCCATTCTAAAAGATTTCGCTTACATCTTCGTTACTCAGCCAAATCTCTAAGAATTCGTAGGGAAAAGCTGAAACTTTGTGTTCAATCCAACCTCTTATAATACAATGGATTAAGTGTCAATTTATTTTCCTGAGTTATTACATAATAAATTCAATATAGTCTTTTTATTTTTTGTGAGTTGAAGTTTCTCTAGAAGTTTGTTAGCTTTCGTGGTGTACGGTCACTAGCCCCACGCCCAACCCACCCTCTTTACCCGGGCTTGGGACCGGCTAGAAAACTAGCAAGCTAGTTAACTAGGTGAGGAATACGTTAGACCACCGATAGCAAGACTCTAGAAGATCTGGATTTCGCAGATGACATATGTCTAATGTCACACAAACTCGAAGACTTACAGGCGAAAATCAACAAACTGACTGAAGAAGCTGAGAAGCCAGGACTGCAGGTGAACATCGAGAAGACAGAAGTAATGAAGACAACTAACGCAGCAACAGCAACAACAACCAGCACCAATCACCATCAGCGGGAGGGATTTGACAGAGGTTACCTCCTTCACTTATCTGGGAAGCATCGTTTCAACTACAGGCGGAACAGATGAAGATGTCAAAGTCAGAATCGGAAAGGCGAGATATGCCTTCATCAACCTGAAACCAATTTGGAAATCTTCTGCACTCACAGCATAAGGAACAACATTCACATTTTCAACACCAATGACAAGTCGGTCCTTCTGTACGGATGGGAAACTTGGTGCATCACAAAAATGATTTCCAACAGGTTGCAGACTTTCATCAACAGCTGCTTTCGCTAGCTCCATACTGAAGATCAAAGGCCAGCTGGCCAGCTACAAGAAACTGTGGCGATAAATAAACCAACCAAGAGCCGATTGCTCAACAAATATGAGGGAGAAAATGGAGATGGGTCGAGCATACATTGAGGAGGCCATCGAATGACATAGCGCGCAATGCAGTCCATCGCTTGAGTGGAATCCAAATGAGAAGCGACAAGTGAGTCGTTCTGGGGTGACATGGGGGAGATCGTGTGAGAAAGAGATGAGAGAGTTTGGGCAATCGTGGACCCAGATGAAGAGGATGGCAGAAAATAGAACAAAGTGGCGGTGCGTTTTCGAAGCCCTATGTTCCACTCGGAACGCAAGGGAATAATAATAATAATAATAGTCTTTTTATGTTTTGTTTTGTAACCCATTTTAGTACTTTGTTTTCTGGTTTCTTATCAATTTCTTCCAAATGACTATTCATCACTAAACTGAGTAGTTATCAACTCACTCGATTGTGTAAGATTATTTGCTCTTTAACACTCATTGTTATACTAACTGTACAGCTTTGAAGTGAAGTTACTCTTTTCTGACTTATGTGTTCTTAATTATATTACATGGGAATTTTCTATACATTTTCAAAAGTGCTGATTTCTATTTCTTACGAACACTAGTAAACAAAAGACCTACTTCCATGCAATCTTACTGGTTGTCCGTTAATATCCATTATTATAAGTAAAGTGTGCTTGTTGATTGGCCCCTAGGAAGCAACAAGTGACGTGTTATCTAGTTTTTAGCTCAGAGTGGGTTAGTTATCTCGATCAGGTTAGCAATTTCACTGCTACGATAAATGACTGGTTGTCGCATTGCATTTCGAACTGATTTTAGATCTGTTGGAGGCAGTCGGTAGAAACTGATGAACTGACCTTTCATCTTTGACTGCAGCAGTGCATGAAGAAAAAATCTACTCCCTTCACATTTCAGATACAGCTTGCTGGTGAGCATCATAAAAGCTTTCTGCCGACTATCTCCAAGTATACTATATTATTCAATTATTGTTTGTAACCTTTAAAGCGAAAAATACTCTCATAAATTACAGCAGTTGATTCCATAATAAATAGCTTATATGTAAAAGATTAGTCTGGTAATAAGTAGGTAAGTAATTGTAAGCTTTATTAAGCTTTACATTTGCATATAGCCCGATTCACATGGCTTATGGCGTTTCTACTGAGATCGCAACTAAGCCACACATGCTCAAAAGACCCTATGACTTTATGCACTAGGTTATTCAGCTACAATAGTCAGTGTTCTTCTTCAAGAGGTATTGGTCGTTGCTATTGCTTTTGGAGATTCCGACCTCCTCCACTGTTATTTTACACGACTCAGTAAATGCATTACTAAGCTAACCCTCCCTGGTGAATATTTCATTAAGAATGATATATATATATATATATATATATATATATATATATGAATCAAATATTATTGATAACAATAATATATTTCAACTGAAGACAACAAATTGTAGGCGTGATATATACATACATGAGGAAGACAAAATTAATTGAATTCTATAAAAACTCGACCTTAATCGTATTATTTTCGAAAACCAATAAAATTAAAACTTACAAGAAAAATGAGATTGGTGATGTTAACTTCAGGTCATGTGACATCTTGGATAAAATCGATTCGGCTTTTTCATTACTGATTCTATGATGAGAGAGAAAGAAATGCTTTACGTAGGATAAACTATATTTAGAAAAACAAAACAAAAGGTTTTCATCAAAGTACATTCAAAAGTAGGCATTTATCATCTATCCCGGGTTTTGTACACTTAATTTTACTTGTAATCATCAAATAAAATTAACGAATCTCCGAAAAATTTCACAAAGTATTACTCATAGTTCATTGAGTTTCAGAACACAAAATACTACCATACTGAAACATGAACTTCTCAAGATTAGACAATTAGACAAGCATTAGAAACACTGAAGGCGGAATCAGATATTGGGATGCTTTTTGCTGACTCAGAAGAATATCACATCATTTACATTGGGAGAATAGGAAGAAGGCATACGTCCAATTTTCTGAACATGTACCAAAAATGGCCCACGAATTCTAACTTCTGCCAATTCACGACATAGCGCGACCATTTCGCAATGTCTTCTTCGATGAGTTACTGCCTCATCTTCAACCTGCTGTACCCTAATGGTCACAGCTTACCACTAGGATACAGCAGGTTGAAGATGAGGCAGTAACTCATCGAAGAAGACATTGCGAAATGGTCGCGCTATGTCGTGAATTGGCAGAAGTTAGAATTCATTGGCCATTGGTTCGGGTCCCAGTGGCTTAATGGTCTACGAGCTCGCCTTGTAACTAGAAGGTCCTGGGTTCGAACCCTGGGGTGCGTACTGATGAAGAGTCTCAAATTAGGATGAAACAGCTGTCCAGTACTTCCAGGTTTTCCAGTGGTTCTCTAACTGACGTCAGCTCATGATGAAATCCTCCATCCAATCAAATAAAATCCCTATAAAACCAATACTTGAAAATGTACCAGAAAGCCGACGTCTTTTTGAGGGAACAAATACTTTCAACAGTGCCACTGCCAGACATCTCCTTGACATGAGTCATGAGGTAGATGTTGCGAGATCGTTCAAAATTATCCATAGGCAAAGGAGTTCAATTCTCCTTAAGTCTGCAGAAGCAATCTCCATCAAGAGCCTGAAACCCAACTTATGTGTTCAGAAAGAAGTAGTTATCAGTCTTTCTTTGCCTTGGTAACTAGATGTTTCATCCTCTCCTTCATTCGATTACGTAACGCCGAGAATTCCACTGCGTATGATTATTATTGCTTGATATAAAGTGATTGTTATTATTATTACCATTGTATGCATACACTGATTTTTTGTTTAAAAATGAACTCTTTGTGTAAGTATATTAAAACTGTTTCTGTACATAAACTTAATAATGTCATCGGGCTGTAAGCAGCTGATGAGATGCCAAAGAAATAAATGATGGTACCATTTTATTCTGCACAAATTGCTGTTCTTGCTTTTTAAAATTCATAAGAGGGAAATAAACGGATGAAGGAATATCATAGTGGTGAATGTAAATCGTTGAAAACCTTCTGAGTAAATTTTTTGAGAGTAAAATATTCCCCTCTGACGACATATGGCATAACATACACTGAGTAGCAGGTATGTTCTTGTATTCGATCAAACAAACAGCCTGATAATTCGCATCTTAAATAATGTTTTTGGTAATAAATATTTGACTACAGTTCGAGTCATCATGCCTTATAAAAGCAAAACCACTGAATGAAACGTTGGCAACACGATGCTCATCTACTCCTTTTTGGCAAAAGCAGTTTATCTTATTGATATAAGTATAAAACTTGGGCACTTCATTTATATAAATGAAGTAAAAAGTTGTGTGAGTGACTTGGTATGATTATGAGCAATAGTTTGTGCTCGAAACGTCATCAATCACTATGTGGTAGAGTGCGCTAGCCATTGGTAGATAGTAATTTACGTCAGTGTTTACGTCCCCAAATCGGTCGTGAGAAAAATAAGAACAAAGACTGTTTCAACCTTCAATCACAGCAAACTTTGTGTAGGTGGATACAATTTGCAGATAGATAATCTGAACTTCAATAAACGGCCACAAAGAGATGAAAGATTAACGTTCAGCGAGAAACCACCAATCACAACTCTTTGTTAATAATCTATAAGCATATTATCTAACATCTGCCTGGCTTTTGTCTTCTGTCGTTACACTATTACTGTATAACACTGTGTGATTTATCAAAATAAAATCTAATCTGTAATGCAGTTTATCTTATTTGCAAATTTTATCTAACCACATGAATTTCAACTTAAAATAGACATAACTCTCCTCAGTGTTACAATTACTCCATACTAAAGAATGGTTATCATAATTAAATTTAAATTTGAATCTTCATTTCAAGGATTCTCCACTGAGGGTGCAAGAAGAAGGAATCAGTTGGTAACAAGTTTCATTGGTTCATGTTTTGAAATGTCGTTGAACGACTTGATGTAAGAGTGGTTGGCTTCAGTGTGTTCATAGACGTTTTGTAAATAAAGTCACCAGTTTAATAAAATCGTCTAGGTATCATATTCATTTTTGAGTGCAACGACATAGTTACATTTTTTTGATTACAGCTTGAAACCACACTGTATTTGTGGTACAAGTATGGAATTTTCAGCATGTGATATCGGTAGCCCAAATTTTGCAGGCCGACCATAGATATCTGGTGTGCGTCGGCAGGGGATCGAACCCCGGACCATGTGCATGGTCGGCGAGAGTCCCAACCGCTGTGCTACCGACGCACATGTGTGTGTCTGTGACTTTAAAGTCAAAACTGAATTGCAAAGCACTTTCAAAATCCATAGAATACAGTCAACTCAGAAAGTATCAATGAAATAATGATTTAGTAAACAAAGATCACAAAATACTACTGATAACAATTTAATTCTTTATTTAAGCTAAATCTACGGTAAGAAAATTAGCCACAGTTTGCTTAAATGATACACATGGTAATTACCGTTGACCATTAAACAGTCCTTCTTACTTCTTCATTGGGTAGGTCTCTTAGGGTGAAAAGAAACCACCCCTTACATACAGCATAATTTTGCTTAATTATTTTTTTCAAAAACTTATGCAGAATCCTAATTCCAGAGATGGGTGTTTTACTTTTATTTATTCTTAGATGTTTTAATCTAATAGAGTGTCAGGTTGTACTTTTTCTCAAGGAAAAATTTTAGCTCTTTTTAATTAAACTTCACTTGGGAGAATTCTGTCTTTCTTTTATGTTGTACTAATGACCTGAAATAATAAGGATCAATACAACATCTCATATGATTCAAGTAATCAATCGGAGTTGCCATATGATTCTTTTCTTCATTTTGCTTAGCTGTCTTTGTGTGTATTTGTTTTTGCTTTTCTTGTTGGAAATTAAACTTAATCATTTTTATTAATATCATACATGAAGGATTATGCAAATTCTTGTAGAGAGTTTTAATTTAATACAACAGGTTTTATTAATTCAGGTTCTCTAGCCGATGTTAGCTCATGATGGAATCCTGTAACCAATCAATCAAATCCCTACAAACCAATACTTGAAAATCAATGAGATGCTCACTTGCGACCGGCCCTATTCAGGGGTTCTAGTGGGATGTCGTCACTAGTAGGATGCAGCAGGTCTGGTGTGAGGACAAATACTCCCCGAAGGCATTGGCTAGCGATCGCGCTATGTCGTGAATTGGCAGAGGTTAGAATTCATGGGCCATTGGATCGGGTCCCAGTGGCTTAATGGTCTACGAGCTCGCCTTGTAACTAGAAGGTCCTGGTTTCAAACCCTGGGGAGTGCGTGCTGATGAAGAGTGCCAAATTAGGACGAAACAGCTGTCCAGTACTCCCAGGTTTTCCAATGGTTCTCTAACTGATGTCAGCTCATGATGGAATCCTGTAACTAATTCAGGTTTATTTGAGCATATACATATGTATTCACTGGAAATAAATTGTTTCACAGATAAATACTTTCCGTGATTGTAGTTGGATGCTACTGATTTTAGCGGAAATCAGAGGATGTGAATCTCAGCCATGATATTATTTCATTGATGACCATAAATAATACTTATGCTGAAATTTCTCCAATACAAATGCCAACCTAAAACCACCACATGTATTTAATACACTGACAACTGAAGTGGTACATAATTTTATCATGAGCTGATATTGGTTAGAGAACCATTGGAAAACCTACTAGTGCTGGACAGCTGCTTCGTCCTAGTTCGGGACGCTTCAGCAGTACGCACCCAGCGGGATTCGAACCCAGGACCTTCCGGTTACAAGGCGAGCTCATAGACTATTCAGCCCCCGGGGCCTATGAATTCCAACTTCTGGTACATCTTCATCCTGTGTTTTTCTAAGAAGGTTAGCATGCATATAGTGTCACAAATACGTAAATGGATCATTATTATTATTCCCTTAGGTTCCAAGTAGAACATAAAGCTTCGACAAGTCATCTCCTTTTCATCTGGTTTACTGAAGTCGTCTTTAGCTGGCCCCACGATTGCTTATAAGCTTTCATCTCCTTCTCACACGATTTCCTTCATATCACCCTCCACTGCCCAACTCGTCGTTCCCCTCTCGGATTCCACTCAAGGCGTTGCCTGGCGTGCGATGTTATTCAGGGGTCTCCTCACCGTGTGTCCGACTCATCTCCATTTTTTCAGAATAGGCTGTTCATTGGTTCGTTCCCATAGTTGCTTGTTGCTAATTCTTTCTAGTCATATGATATTCAGTATGGAGCGAAGGCAGCTACTAATAAAAGTCTGGAGCATGCTCGAAAAGTCTTTGAACACTGACTCAGTTGACATTAGTGTTGAAAATCCGGATCTTGTTTTTTATGCTAAGTGCAGTAAACTTCCATACTAATTCACACTAATGAATGTCTGACTTGTCTTTTCGATTCTGATTTTGACATCCTTATCCATACCGCCTGTATTTGAAATGATGCTGCCTAGAAAAGTGAAGGAGGTGAACTCTTTCGAATTTCTCCTGTTGACGGTGATTGGTGTTTGTTGTTAATTGGTTATCTCCATCGACTCTGTCTCGTCTACTTTCACTTGAAGTCCTGTATTCGTTGCCAGTCTCTCCTGCCAACTTGTTGCTTTTCGCCTGTACACCATCGAGTTTGTATGACATTAGACATAAATCGTCCGGGAAGTCCAAATCTTCTAGAGTCTTCTTATGGTTCCAACGTATTCCTGCCCTACCAATCCCCACAGCCTACGGCATAATCGAGTCCACTAGAATCAGCAGTGTCATAAGAGATAGCAGGTAGCCTTGTTTTACTCCTGCCTACTTCAAAGTCTTCGCTGAGATTACCGCTGTGAATCATTTGCCTGCAAAATACTATTCTAAACTTTCTTTAGATACGCGTCAATACAGTTTCTAAAGTGATGATACCAATAAATCCATAAATCTAGCTTTTCACTAACAATACAGTAGAAACCATGATTACTGTAACAGATAGAAACTAGAGAACTAATTCCAATTCAAAAGATGCATAAGCAATTAGTTTACTATCAATATAAGATTTAAATTTGTCCACTGAGGTCAAATATGAGAACATAATAGTATTTGATATTACGTCTCAAGCGTTATTTATTGATCGTATTCATATCAGTAAATTCCCACGACTTCTTAACTTGCTTTGCATATATTTTTGAATATTTTTAATGTAAGTATTAAATGTATCCAAGACAGGTAATGCATTATTTCAATTGCATGGTGTCGAATCAATGAGCAGAGATTCGGTAGTTAGTCTCTCCCTCCACCTAGTTATATTAATTCCACTCTATCCCAAGTTATTATGTGATTACATGCTAGTAAATGCACTGCGGTGGCCAATATCTTTTCTAGAATATTTTTTGAGTATACATAAAAATATTTGATTCTCCTTATAGCCTGCCTCTTGAAGTCTATGTGTATAACACGATTCCCCATTCTTTTCAAAAGTAGGCAAATTAATCTATTCTTTATGTTTGATGAATAAATTGTGAAGATTCAATCTTCCTCCTAGACAACATCTTCAGCGATAACTTCAAAATGACATCAGCCCTACGAATGAAACAACCGCCTTTCCTAACGACTGCAACAGTGCTCGGTTGTCTGCAGAAATTCTTTCGGCATTGTATTTGCTTGTATTGGTACTGATCAGATATTTGACGTTTTGGTGGTGTTTTTTTTAATTTTATTCCTTTACTTTCTGAGTGGGAAGTAGGACTTCAAGTTGGAGCTTTTGAAGTTCCGGTAGCAGTGGTTTTATTTTTCCGGGTTGAGGTGGCAAGCCTCACGCCCAACCTTCGCTCTTTACCAGCCCTACTACCGGTTAGCGAGGTCTAGGAGTGCGTCGGCCGGGGATTGAACCCCAAACCACTTGCGTAGTTGGCGCGAGTTCTACCACCTAACCTTTGGGGTGAGGCGCATGCATATAGTGTGCAGCCTTCTTCAAACCTTAAATACAGCAGTTAGGTCGCGCACTGTCCTATCACCCTTGACAGATCCGGCAACAAAAGTCACCAGAACACCATCAGAGCATGTGACAGGCTAGGTACACCAACAAGAAGAACTGTCAGAGTAACTCCTTTTTTATTGACTGTTAAATGTGACACATATCCAGATGTCTGCTGATTACAAAGCAATCTGAATACTCGGGTTTCAAGTAGTGTCTGAGATTTTTAGTGTTTCCATGGGTCTACACTTTCCCAGTCGAATTCATGTCCGTAATCGTCTATATGCGATTATATATATATATACATATATATATATATACCACCAGCAACAGTTTCAGTAATCTGGATGTCCAGCTTTCAAGTTTATTCTGATACGATTTAATTACGGAATGCATCTTTTTCTAGATAAATTTCGCATATCACTCATTTGCATTTGTTGAGAATAACTTCTCGAGCATGTAGTACTATAAAATTTAAGCATAAATCTGGATACGGGAAAATAGAGATACATAATTTAATCTCCTTTTTTGAAACTAGGTGAAACGATTGAAAACCATCAGTCTATAGGTAAAATATTTAGTAGCTAAGCATTTAAGACAGAGTTTCATTGAACACAACATTCTCAGTAATTGTACCAGTAATATAATTAGCAGCTGATTTTGCTATTTAATCACGTTGTGATAACTTACGGACCATCCAAAAATTTTATCCAAATCCATCTGTGTTCCAAATGTTTATATGGTCCAGACATTAATTTTTGTGCACGTAATCGGGTAATTGAATTGAATGGGCTAATCATTTCCTCTTGTCTCTGTTGAGGTTGAAATTCCAGAGCTGAATTTTCGTCTACTGACTCTTCATTAATACCTGAATAAGTTGTTTGAGAATGTTAGATGTATATACCATTTAGAAAAATTTACTTCAATAAATTTCAAATCTAAATGAAAATAAACCATTTATACTGTATGTCACATCAACAGCTGCCTTCGCTCAATACTCAAGATCAGATGGCCAGAAAAGATCAACAACAAGGATCTCTGGGAGCGAACCAACCAGGAACCGATTTTGCAACAAATAAGCAGGAAGAAATAGAGGTGGATTGGCCATACTCTGAGGAAACCATCAAGTGACATCACTAGACAAGCCATTGCTCGAGTGGAACCCGAAAGGGAAGCGGCGAGTTGGTCGTCAGTGCAAGGGTGACTTGGAGGAGGTCATGTGAAGAGGAGATGAAAGCATGTGGGCAGACGTGGAGCCAGGTGAAAACTTTAGCAGAGAACCGAACGCAATGTTCCTCTAGGAATTAAAGGAAATAATAATACTGTATGTCACTCACTATATTATAAAATATACAGTTGTTGTTGTTGTTCATGCTGTTATGGTCTTAATCTGAAAATTAGAAAAGTCCATTGAACAAGTAACACCTTTTCTCATTGGTGGATTCCTAAAGGATCAAACTTTTAAATATTATAGATATGAATCTGTATGAATGAAATCTGTGCTAATGAATGTCTCTCAGATCACAATGTGCAACACATATTTTGAAGTCACCGACTTCTCTCTAAGTGGAAAGAGAGAAATAAGACTAAGCGTTTCATTCATTGGCGCTAAAGATATTTCATTTTGGTCAGAACTCTTTTTCACATGAATAAATTGCTCATGAAATTCTATTGCTACATATTATACTAGCACTTCAGATGAGAACTAAACTATAGGCACAAAAGGTGTGTCAATGGACTTAGCTACTGAATGGGAACAATCACCATGTCTCAGATCATGATGTGATGCTGTATGCTTGTTGGCATTTTATATCAACTGCATCATAAGTTGTTACGACACATCCTTTTCAAAGTTTTTGTTGGTAAGGAAGTGTTTGTTTGATAAACTTTCTTATGGAATAAATTAGAATTTAGAGATATGTTAGTTTAAAAATATTTAAATAGAAATCCCACAAGTTTAACTGCTGTACATTTAGAAAAAACAAGGTATTATGATTCTTGGGTAACTTTCTTGTAGTGCCTACAATCTATCGCCAAATAGTAGCAAAGTCAAACATTCATCCGTTTCCCCATTACTGACCTCATATGATGTTCTATGTTCAAGCCGACCCAGCTTGGATAGTCAAAATAATTTACTAGCGAACCAACTTAATTACTGATATCACCTTACAGCAATATCTCATTAGCTTATGCAGTTTCTATGATCACATGTGGCACGATTCACTTGTAACTTCCTAGTGAATTATTCTTGCATCAATCAATATTGTATAATTTCAATTTTTATTTCCTTTCATCTTCAGTTTTGAGATGACAACACTAGCATACTTTTCTTAATATAAAAACTAACATTTAATATGGAATTTCTTTTCTTTATCCCGATCTGACAGAGACATATCTAATTGAATCAACAAACTATCGATTTTTCAGTGTAAACACTAGGGACTGGTGAACATTATCCACATTGCATATATAAGCTGATAAGTATTGAAATGAAGATGAATAAGTACTGAACTTCCAGAGTGAAAAAATTATGAACACGACCTGATACACTTTAAAAAGGTAAAAACTAGAATATTCTGATATGAAGTAAAAATTGCATATTATTGACAAAAATGGTTTGAGAAGCTTAGATTCTATTGGTGGCTTAAACATTACTTGCGATACTTCAATAGTGTCATTCAGTGGTCAGTAATGAAGGAATTCAACAATGCACTCCTTAACCTAACTTGAACCGATCGATATGATTCTAATCCAACTCAATCTTTCGGCTTCTACTAAGATCTACATCCCATTTATCAAGCATAAGATACTTTTATGACCAAAAACATCGAAAACCGGTTTCAGTGTCAATGTAAACAGTGAACTACAAAATCTTGGGTACTTCTACCGTTTATCATACAGTACTAACCACGATAAGTGTTGTCTTCAAACAGGAAATTTACCGTTACAAAATATTTACAAAAATAATTGAATATCTCTTGTTATATCACTATGATACTATAATTATTATTATCATCATCAAAATAATATTCGATGAGTAAGCAGACATTTTATTACAGACAAACCGGAAGTGAGTATAAAGCAGTAACAACAACAACAACAATCGAGAGTGTAATATAAATATCATCTGTATAATTAGAGATTAAATTTCTGTGAAACTGTCTGTAATCATCTATAGGAGAATTTCAAGGAGGGACAATGTTAAACAAACAGTCATTAATACCCAGAAAAAACGTATACTACACAGGAGTTATTACTGTCACCTCAACTGCATGCCTCCATCCCAATACTAACGAAAAGTCTCTGGAATCACCAAACACACAAATGGAATGATCAACTCAGAATTTTGCTTTTGTTGTTGTTTAAAATGATCTAATAAATGGACATTAAAAAGAATTCGTAGTCGCTTATATTTCATTTTCAAAAACAAATCGTCGTTTTTTGTACGAATAATGATAATTATGATGATAAACATTTAAAGATTAGAATTTTTAGAATAAAATTGTATATTATTTGAAAAATGAGAATAATTTGTTTTGAATAATTTTTGCAAAAATAATAATAAAATATTATTTTAAAAACATTGGAATAGCTATTAACAACATTTTTGAAAACATTTAAATAGCCGCCCTTACAAAAGCTGATTATATTAGTTGGATTATTTAAACGAATTCTGAGGTAAGAGAGCTGACTAAAATGTTATCTCCCAATGGTTTTTTTTCTTTTTAGATAATTTTTTAATGTTCCATCCTTTATAAAATATAATAAACGTGGTAAAATTTAATTCTATCTAGCCATCAATCACCAACACTGACTTAACTTCATCTAACTGAGGTTCAATGCCTTCCTTATATTGCTAATAACTGCTTATCCTCAAATAGTTTGGATGATGCGTTGAAAGTGTCATCTACTTGATTAATCGTAACAAGTGACTTATACACTTGTGTGTCTATGTTAATATTAGAAATACTTGTGCATTATCCTTGTTAAATGAATAGGTCCATTCATCGTAACAAGAATCCATGGCATATAAACTAAAATCTTTTTTGACTGAAAATTCTCATTTTTTACATAGATGGTTCTGCATAGGTTACTCATTTTTTAAGCTTGTCTATAAATAGAACTATGGGTTCTGAATTAGAATTCCAGAGAAAACATCTTCATATTGAGATGCAATCAGCTTTAAAGTGTCACTGCTAATTGTTTACAAACTAATGACACCAGGATATAACTTAAGACAACAGCAACGCATTCGTTTGCAAATCTTTTATTTCAGAAAGATAGATATAATTAGAGTCCAGTGAAAATTACGAAATGAGATTATAAGTGTGAATGCAGGGCATAGCATCGAATTTTTCTCAAAGCCTTTCATTATACATTTCCAGCAGAAACGCGGAAATCGGGGGGATGTCTCATAGAGTTAAGTCGTAAATGAAGAAAATCACTGTAATTTACTATTGCTTCTCACAAGATGATAATACGTTTCCGAATCTCTGCAAACTTATTTTCCTACTTTTAATTTCAAGTATGAATCGTTTTTCTAATCTAATTTTACCAGAATTTTCACTTAGGCATTCAGGAAATATAACTCTTTTGTACCTCCTTTTCATTATTTATTTTCTGTCCAATTTGACACTAAAAGTTTGAGAAATAAATTAACTGAATGTAACTAATTGCCCAAATAATAATTAATGTTTTAATGAGCGGTCGACCGGTCTACTATGAAATTTCTGTAAAATGTCGAAACCCAATCAAAATTCGAGCCCAAGGTCATTAAAGTCACTTCTGTTGATATATATATTAGGAATTAAATGAAGCAATCTGAATTATTTACATATTTATACTAGGTAGGGCATGAATTCATTTGTTTTCTTCGTTAGACATTGTGCAATAAAATAAATTGTATAAATCATTGAATTCCCAATGGATGACAATAATAAATTAGTTTCAAGGTATACCATCATCAGGATTTGGTACATTCCTAGTTTTACAAAACAACCCCGAAAACAATCAAGCCATAAATTGCTCGATTTTTGAAACAAATCTAACAAATTTTAAAAAATTAAATTAAAATTTCAGGAAAGTCAAAATCACAAGTCAGAAAAAAAATAGAAGGTTTAGTTAACAATGAGATAGGAGAATAGATTGACACTAATCATTTAACATGCACACAGAGATCACTGAAGCATTAAATCAGTATCTTAAAATGACAAATTTGTAATTTGTGTATGATATATATATGGAAGGCAGAGGTCAAGTTCAGCATATTATGAATATAACATATTAATTTACCAGTCAATAAATAGGATGAAAACAAACTCAATACATTCTGTTTTGTTTAAAAAGATAAATCTTTCAGTAATCATTAGTCAGAGTTTTCTGTAACCATGTCATAAATCTACTTGACCGATGGTAATGCGCTCATCTATATTTGATATTTTTAAGAAGCGACTAAATATAGCTTGGTAGTATTCTAAAATCTATACTCAGTTTTATTTTCCAAAGAAAACATTTCAATCACCTCCAGTTCGGTGTAACTGGTGTATATGTAACTCATGGAAAATCCAAACAGTTAACTCCACCTTAAAGTCACCGTCTGGAAAGAAAATAGAAGCCTTACAATCATACCATCCATCTCACACTAGGATGATTTTCAGTGATTCTCCGAAAGATATCTATTTCTGATAAACCTTGACTTAAAAGGCCTTTAACACTTTTTTTCTTCACGTTCCCCAGTGGAACATAGGGCTTCAGGCTAGTGGCTTGAAGTTTCTGTAGCAGTGTTTATTTTACAGGATGGGGTTGCTAGCCTCATGCCCAACCTTTCCTCATTACCAGCTTTTTATTTCTGGTTTAGCGAGGTAGAGGAGTGCGTTGGCCGGCGATCGAACCCCGGACAGCTCGAGCGTCCTAACCGACGCACAGACCAAATATTTAACTGTTTGCTTGGTATGTTAAGTTTGCATTATATTTAAGTCGATAATGCCGGAAGACTATGCTGTACAGCGATATATGAGCAGCAGCACCATAAAAATGATTCATTCTTGTTTTTAAATCCCAAAAGTTTTGCTAAATTTTGATATAATCAGCTTTATTCAACACAAAATATCCTTACTACACGAAAACAAGAAAGTGTTGAAATGATCTCTGAAATTAAAATTGCACACTATTATGAAAGTACGAAGTGAAGAAACTGAGGCTTACAAATTAGTTCGATTCTAATATCTGCAGGATTAGTATTCACTTTCAGAATATTGTCCTTTTTAAATGGTTTCCACCGAAATTCGCTGTTCACACACTGGTCAGAAGTGGGATTTTAGAAACTCGCTTTCACGTGTGGACTGAACATAAAAATGTCGACCATAAAATCATTCAGATTAACTTCACTGATATCTGAGGGACAGGACTAAACTATTCACAGTTCTGTTGAACAATATTTAACAACTGATATAAAATATAACCAGATTACCATGAAAATCATTTAGGTGAAGGTTTAGGCAACTTAATAAACTCATTATATGCAGTTACAAAAGAAGTTAAATCGGAGCTTTAATGGGAAATGGTTAAGAAAGTATATTGCTATAGTTAAGTCGCAGACTCAACATACTAAGTGAAACTTTTGTTTGATGCAATTTGAATTTCCCTGTTGACTGATTGGACCGAAGTGTTCGGCCTCTGTTGACAAGTCAGCTCCCTGTGCGGATGCTTCAACAATGTCTGAGGATTTAACTTGAATTAATTTGGTGGATGGTGACTCGTAGTGAAATCTAGGATGTGCATTTCGTTCTATTTGGAATTCGTCATCTGGATTTACCTACATTCCCCAGTGAGTGATGGTGTTCCCATTGGGGCTCGAACACAGTACCCATCATTTCAAACGCCAAAGCGTTATCCAGTAGACCACTTGGGTCTCGAGAGCCACCTCTTGTGCAACAGGTATCAGTTATTATTTAATTCACTTTTGATTTCCCTTTTGATTGACTGGGCATAACACATAATTTGACAGTGTGAGCATGACACGTTAATTAAACTCATAGTTTCTCAGTTATTCTTTAAAAGTCTTAATATGTTCAACTAAAATTAGTGGTTTATTCTAAAATCAATGTGGAAAACGTATAATAAACCTTGATATCCCTCAAATGTCTACTTCACTCTGTGTAATTCTATGATCTAACTGAATCCCTACTGCAGTTTTCTAACTATTCAGCCCCAATATAAAGTGCGCAAAAGCAAATGCTTACTAAGCAAGACCAAAGTCTTTATCAGTTTCCCAAATGTTTATTATCGTCTAAAAATATGAACTGACAAAGATTAAAATCTCTGTATATTCACAGTTTCTAAATCTATTTGACTCTACAGATAAGATATACGTTGCTACAAAAAAATTTACAGCAACAAATTTAAAGCTTTCCAATGGTTCCTTATTGAGTTTTTTAATTTACTCACGTGTAATCAGAAAAAGGAGTAACATTGAAAATACTTTTGTGACTCATGAGAAGAGTATCTTTACAAGGGTAAATTTTGTTTGAGTTGATTGATTTTTATTTTATCAGGTATGTGACATATCTTTTATGAAACCTTAGTCCCCAGTATTGTCTATTGTTATTTTTAGAAAAATATGTGGCTAAAGGACCTTGTAAATAATTTATTTAGGAGTTTTATTTGCATATACATGAAAAAAGATAAAATGGTACAGAAGTGAAAAAAGGGTGAGTTATTAGGAGAGATAGAGAGAGAGAAAAACAAAGAGGTGGAAAAATGAGAGAATAGGAAAAGTAATGCAACGCCTACATGAAACCAGTAGATTATGTCTGATTGTTACTGGTTTATCTCATCTGTCTGCCTACACCGTATTTGTCATAGTAATCTCATTCACTAAGCTTAGTTTGACCAATTCATCATAGCATCTTTTTTATAGACGCATTGTGTATATCGATTCATCACGCATATTCATAACAGGATTTTAATGTTTCTAACTCTCACCTATTGCTTGATATAACTATGATACAAAATTATATCCTAGGAGTAACTGTTTCCAGTGTAGATAGTTCAGACAGCATTTTCTCTGCGATGCTCACTCTGTATTGAAAATGAGTCCTCTTTCTTGTCATTCGTTTTTTTGTTGTTGCAGAAAACAGGAACTTCTGAATCAGGGCAAGGAATTTCAGTGATAAGTACTTTCCAACCTTCTATACATCATAATGTGGTAGCTGGTCTTTATTCATTTATTTAATTTATTCAGATGATACATAAAAACTAAAATTAACATACATCAACTTTTAATAAAGTTCAGTGTTTGTTGTTCAATAATTCTAGATACGTTTAATAAAGTTCTGATTAGAAATCGAAGCCTGTAGAATTAGTCAGTTTTAAAAGAAAACTGAATCCTCCATACATATTCGGCAGAAAACATGGCTGAAGTGGTTAAATATATTCACGTCTGAAGTTACAAGATAGCTTTGTGCATCAGATACTTTAGGAAAACAAAAACATGGAGACAGTAGTAATGTTATCAGTTAGATAAAAAAATGTAAGCTGGAGATTTAAACACTAAATTATTACTGAACTGTGTGGTAACATCCACTGGTTTCCGTAAAGTTTTCAGCTTATACCTGTCTTAACAAATCTTATAACTACACCAGTTAAGTCTATGAACCTGATAGCGTGAAAATTGTAATAAATTACCAACTGCGTTCACAATACTCACTACCATTTTTGTATATGTACGTATACTACTGACTTTTATGTTTCAGTAGTATTTACATCACTGTTCAAAGATTAAAGGGTTATTAATAATCACAAGTATGTTTTTCGTTCCCCTCTACAAAGCAGAACACGAAGACCGTTTTATGCTAGTCTGTCTGCCATATATTACGATAAATTGAGGTCAAATGAAAATATCAAGTGTTGTCTTTCGAGGATTCGAATAGATTCGACTTGGAGAACTATTGAAAAATAATGATTCTCTAGTTGACGTCAATCTGTAGTCTCAGTTTCGTCGTTGTCTTTAGGTGCAAAAATTAAAACGTCAAATGGTAAACACACTGTTATTCGGTCAATAAGTGAGGTTCAAACTGTGTGAGAGTTTTAATTTCTTCACTTTGAAGATCCATCTTAGTTACCACTCAATGATATACATTGGTAACTGTGTTCGTCTAAGAGTTATATGATTTCAAATGTCCAGAAATACCCTAAAAGTATTTCTGTTTGTTATCACCTCAAGATGAAAAGTACGTTATAATCATTTGACTGTTTACAGACAACTGGACTAATTATTAAGTGAAATATACTTCTAGAAGTTCGAGGTGAAATAAAAAGCCTAATGGCGACATTGAATGATGGCAGCAGTGTTTAAATTATGAAATACAGATGACATTGGGAAGAATCCTCACGTTATTATTTAGTGTTACAACATGTTCACCAAAATGATTTCAACCAGTATTGCAAACCTCTTTTGACTTTCATATTCATTAAGCCTGAAATCTATGCACTCACAAAGTGAATTGTTCTTATCATACAACAAAATAACTTACTGGCTGGTATTAGATTGTAATATTGATATAATTTCGGCTCCGTTATCATCTCATTATCTTTTCTCTGTGATGTATCATCCATTAATTGATGTCCATCAACTTGCTTATTCTCATAGTTTGACTCTCCTCTTAAATTTTCCGACAAAGGTATCATTTGTTGAATTCGTTGACTGAAATCGTTCATTTGATTTTCATTATACATTTCTGTATTCATTGCTTCATTTTTACCATAAGCATCCATCCACTGGTCATAATTTTCACCACTACTTCTAGGCAATGGCTCATAATAAGAGCTTGGTGTTTCCAGGGGGTTATTAAATATATAGTTTGGATATGCTCGATTTATTGGAGCTGCACGTTTTACATACTGCCATTTGAATTGATCGTCAATAGCATTACTCTTGATAGGTGTCGAGGAGTGTAAGGAGGGTGACATTAGTAGAGAAGGTAGTATATGGATGAGTTCTTTATCTACTTTCTCGTTACTGTCATAGTTGTCATATCGACTGAATATTAAGTCTTCAGCAACATCTTCATTATGTCCATTTAAACAAAACGACTTCGCATCAACAAAGTTTGTCTGAGTTCTTTACATTAAAAAAAAAGAAAAAGAAAAACGTTATTGAACATAATTTTTAATGCAATAAGTAACCAGAGCAAAAGCAGGGAAACATCTAATTATCAAAGGAAACAACAGCACATTAACTCTATTCAAGCCGCTTATTTATGCAAACACAAAAATAGATTATAATAATGAGATATCTTTAAAGAGTGAAGTCTACGTCGGATGACCAATCTAAATGTGAGGTAGTAACGTTTACAGTCTGAAGAAAAGCTATGTCATTGCATGACCCAATTAAGTGCCTCTCAAACTTACGGATTGGAGCTCACTGATCATACTGCTAAACTTAGCTACTAAATGGGTTCCTGTCTGGTTGAAGTTAACGGGAGCTTTGGTCATCATACATTTTACATGAACTGTTCAACAGATCTTCCTGGCTGTGTAAGCTTAGTTTATAAGAATAACCTAGTCAAAATAAATGTATAGGAAAAGTTGTAGTGTTTCTGGATAAATCCTGATTGGTGGTAAAACCCACTAGTGGCCTTTACTTTCATAAGAAGGCATATTAAAGCAGCTACTGAAGTAATAAATGAGGACAGATTACTGCACTATGAGATAGGAATTTTTCGACTTATTTTCAAGGCAATGAGTGATATTATTGCATCCCATACAGAGGCTCTCTTACGATAATCCTTTCAAATTAATGACATATTTTGTAAACAATTCACAGTGAAGTATACTTTCTAGTGGATGTTAATAAATTCTTTTTATTGACCCTGTAAACTAACTTTTCTCAAAACACCTGTCTGACAGTCCTGTAGTACAATATTGAAAAAAACAGTCACCTGGTGTTTTGGCAGTAAAACATCACGTAGGCCAATAACTGCCCTAAAATCTTGATTATTTATCCATAACCAGTTATCATTAGAATGCTAAAAACGCCGAAGTCTTATCGAATGGCCTAGTCAAATAAGACATCAACTGGTTGTCTGGTTACATTGGAAATTTTGGATTTTTCCAGTATTGTTTTATAGAACTTTTAGAATATGAGCTTTAACTAAAAATGACACAATAATGCCTGCACTGAAATTTCACTCTTCCGTCCACTAACCTTTAGGAGTTAAATATAAGCAGCTTGTTTCATCCTTTATGAAACTCACTTGTTATATGCATGGAGAAGTCTGTACAGGTCTTCCAAGTGTCAAAGGAAACTGATCAACTTGGTCATGTAAATGCTAATTGGAAATCATATAAATTTCTAGAAATCTACAACACGTCTCACTGTAAGGAAAAGTACGACTTTATTTGTATTACACTGCACTGGACTTTTTGTACACTTTTGATATAATATGAGTGCTAACCAGTACTTACATTTGAATAATGACCAAAGAGCATTAGAACATGAAGATAATGAGTAGTATTCTAAATAAGTTTTAGCTGTTGACAAAATCAGAACAATAGTCTAGTGTTTCATACACTTCACTACATCTCATATTACATTAAATGATGATGAATGACTTCCTGTAAGTATCCCAGATAAAATTAGGTGAACATTATTAATTATCACACGAAGCTTTTTACAATGTCAGTTATAATACTTTTATAGTATTATGAATAAAAATGAAAATAAACCTGAATAAGAATGAAATTTATCCTGATTGATGTCATCACAATGTCAGAGTATGTCAATTAATATATTGTCTCATGACTCCTACAACTATTTATGCACTCCTCGGTGAATACTACTAGCCGATATCAAGAATTTATGCAACAATGGATGATGCATTTAGTGGCTGAAGCCGTTTGGTTTATTCTACTGACAATGAATACAAATCAGCAGAATGCAATTTATTGTGATCTATGAAAAAAAGATGGAGACATTCATTCATCAGACGCTCTTTACAGAGATAAACACAATAAACTTGAGTAGGAGAAGAACTGTGATGTACAGAGAAATAGGTGTAAAAATGGCTTTCATGCTGGACCATCGCATGTTTTACAAGCTCTAAATAGTCTAATATATCTTTTGACTTTAGAATATTCATAGTTTATCTGACCGCAAGTATACCAAACTAAGTCTGGTAGCCCATTCTGTAGGCTAATAATTCCAAGTAGCTGGTTTGAATTCTACTGCAACACAAGTTCTCATTTTATTTGCAACAGATACTCAGTGTTAACTTGCTTTAAGAAGAATTTCTCACTAGACGATCTACACGCCAGAACTATGTTTTGCTAATTCGGAAATAGCAGTCTGGTCGTTAGATATTCTCGATCTGACTGAAAAGTACTGTTGTTTAATGTGAGTTGTTTCCAACTATAAATACATCATTTGGTAACCTGCATTGTTCTCTCTCTTAGCTTGGCCTGAAACAAACAAGCAAACAATATTTCTCCTCTTACAAGTAAAACGATACTAAAATGTTACAGTTTCGCTCATCAGTGAAAATCGCGTTCCTTGTCTCATATATATGTGACACGAGTGAATTTTGCATTTTTGACACCGCCACTATTGTTCAACTTAGCCACAACGTCCATAGTGAAAAAGCGGAAAAACTGTCCTGTAAGAACAAAAGTGGACAGATGAAATCAGCACTTGTATAATTAATTAGAAGATTTCTCCATGAACTTTAAATGTAGCAAAAAATACCTCAAGCAAACAGGAATCATGTGCAGTGTATATCAGTTGGTGAAAACCTGTCGGTGTAAAGAAGTATCTAAATAATATTTATGAACTAAGAATTCATAATGCACATTTTGCGGGTATTTTACGCTTGCACACCTGCAGAAATAAATAAAGGAATGGCTAAGCGAAATATGACTGAACATTAGATTAAGCCGGTTGTGAACTTCAGAATTACAACTGTCTGTCTTATTTTTACCTTGAAAATAAAAGACGTCCAGGAACTAATGAACGCAAATCTTATCTGCAATATATTTATTTCAGAGGATGCACCACTTCACATTTGGCCCGTAATGTAAACTTGTTGTTATTGTCTCAAAATATCCCTGATTACTTGGTACATTCTCAATCCTTCTTTCCTAACTAATCACTACTTGTGTCTTATGGAGGATTTTGAGTGGATTTATTGCATATCCCCGTTAATTGTGGCGCCGTAGTCCATTGCTATAGAGGCTTAATGATTAGTTATATGCTTTCTTTAGGTGAGATTTCGTTTGAAATGTTTTCTGACATACATATTACCTGTGGCATAAAATTCTTGAACCACGTCACATTCGCTCAACTTTTATCAGAAAATATCGCTTGATGCTGATATCTACACAGCATAATTCATTCAAAAATGCAGTATGCTCAAACTTTAAACATATTTTCTTCAATTTTTATGGAGTCATGAGGTTATGTTTGGTCTAATTATTAGAACGTGGCAGTGCCCACAGGATAAAACAGGTGGCGCCACTTCAAGAAAGGGATATGGCATATAATCGCGCTTTAATTTGTAATTGGAAAATTCATCCCATTGTGCATAAATAGCCATAAGCCATGTTCGAGTTACAAATATGCATTTGCTAGAGCCTTACTTTCAGTCTAAAAGACATTAATGACGCAATACCTATGCATAAATTGTGATCAACTGCTCTTAAGTCAGTTACGAACATCCGACAACCAATCAATACATTCATTACTTCTTTCTTAACAAATCGAGTTAGTTTCACGATGTCTACCTATGGAATTGTAAGTGTCAGAGTTACTTATGATTTCAAGTATTTGCATTAAAATCACTGAGTTTATTGCTGAAATTCAGCTTTTCAGTAAACGAGGTCACAGAGAAAGTCGTGTGTTAAATAATTACAATGTTGATCAAACCAAAAGCCAATATGTTGGTAAAAATAATTACAGGGGTATATCATAGCACTGACCAGATTATCTAACCAGGAACTAGGGACCAGCGGAGATAAGTATTACTATTCCCTGTGATCCGTCGAACATACACTGTAGACAGCTTTAGAGGGTACTTACAAACTAGGTATTACAGCCTGGCTGTCAATATTAATACGAGTATTATTACCACAACCAACACCAGAGAAAAACCCTCTGAAAAGCCCCACGCAGTGGCGAAACAGGGGATTTCAAATGCCAAAACGAATAATTGAGAGACCGAGATATCACAAAAATACTAAACATCACACTTTGAAGTAGCTTCCATTATGCAACATAAGAGTTTAGCTAAATAGCTTCCGTGCCTACTGAAACAGAAACCAACGATTTATATTTGACAAAGTGTTTGTTCGACAGTCAAATCATGGGCAGGATAAGACTGTAATGGAAGTTTCACACTTTTAGAACAAAACGAAAGGATAATATATCTGGATAAAAATAACGAAACAATTTGTACTCCTTAGCTTGTGAACGAATTATCTAAAGGTTTGAAAATGTCCAGATTAAAGAGCCCATATAATAATGGCATTTTTGAAATGTCACAGTTTTATTGCAAGTCATCATAGGCAAGTTTTATCTAACACTGAGGCTTATGCATACGTGAGAATAAAATGCCTACCAACACATGAAATGTGATTATCTCAGTATAGATGCACCGTCGACATTTCTGTATTTCATCACACTTTATAGTCCACCATCCTAGTATAATTCATCATGCAGACCAGAGCTTCTTCAGTAGAAGTAATGTTGTTTGGATTACATCAGGCAAATTCTCCAATAAAGGCTACGTGACATGCCCTACAAAATCCAAAATAACTATTTTGTGACTCAGTGAGAACTCAAATTGTTCTACAGTGTGGGTAACACCCACAGTATGGCGATACATAGAAGTATTCCTAAATTATTGGAACCTGCATATGTGTAACAATTATGTAGTATAAGTTGACAAGGTTGCCAGTAAAATTATCCTAAAACTATCTTTGGTTATGTCAAGGGAATGGAACAATCTTCAATATGTAAAATAACCTTCCATAATCATTTGGTTAATTGATACTTTTCGACGGTTCCTTCGAAATTTTTTCTTGATGGTGTGATTTGAACCTTTACTACTGTATTTGAGTGCCAAGGGGAAACAGTTCTTGGACCAAGTTGAAACATTTTGTTTGTGTTTTTTGGCTGTTGTGCTTATAGTCAGACTATTTAAAATTTAATTTCCCACAGCTTTCCTGGACAGACTCTTAAGATTACCTATATTTCTTGCATTTAAATACAGTTATTTACCACAAAAATTTCACTATAAACAATTCAAATGGTTTACTACATGTTTTCGCAAAATATTTCATGACAATAAATAACTAGATACACATCTGCTAGCTGTGGTTAACCTATCTGAAATGCCTTAAAATCTTTTCCGTTGCCGAAGTAAGTCTTAAGTAAGGTCTGAACGGTGAATTTGCTGAGCTATTCTCTCAAACACGTTGATTAGATGAAAACTCGAAACATTGTAATAAAGTCATGTGTTTCAAACAATAGAGTGATTTTCCCATCCATAATTGGTACAACATACTTAAGTAATATCGGTGTACAAGAAGAACTGGTGTTTGGTTACATTAGCGCTATTGATTGTTTAAGTGAAATTTTAATTCCTTAAAGTGTATTTACTAAGCTTAGTAGTGAAATGTCCTGTCAACTGTTGGGTAAATGATGTATAAGTTTCCCCAACTGTCAAGTACAGGTTTGCTACTCCACTCCATGTGAAACATTTTGCTCAAATTTAGCCTTCTCAAATAATACCGTTTTCTGCACAGAGCCATTATAACAACCAAGGAAAAACAATGTGTGGGACACTCTAAATCCCGTTGTTTCTACATTGAAACACATATCTCAGATGAGTGGGTATCAAGACCACTCTTCATTATAGCAGATATATTTCAAAAAGAACATACTATTTTATCTAGCCATCTGTCGCCCTTCCCTAGCGCTTACCAACACTTTCAGCACAATTCCCTTAAACGATTCCAAAGCCAATAAATTCTTAAATTATCTAGGAGCTGCTGTTTATTTCCCTAGGTTGCATTATAGTAGTAGGCGTCTACATCTTTTTTCATTTCAGCGACCGTTTGAACTGGGTAGTTTCGGTGTTGACCTACGCAAGTGTTTCTTTTCAAATTATCTCAGAGTAACTTGTGTGAAAGTAAAGAACAAAGATTTCGATGTGAAAACGTTCAGATTACAGTCGAATTCTGGAATCGGAATCCAAAACTTCATATCACCAACTAGCAGTTAGACTGATGGTTTATACTCGTGCAGAAACTATGATTAACGTAACATTGGTAAACAATGTACAGTAGTGCCTCGAACGAGTAATGGATGATTTCGATGATTACAAGCTGAACTCAAAGGAGAAGTTCAACAATACCGTCCCAGAAGTGCGAACGCTTCACTTGACCTTGAATGCATGGTCGTCGTTGGCTAACAGCACCTGTCATTATCATAACTGAAATATCAACACTATTCACCAACTAAGGAGCAAATTTCACCTAGATCACGTTTTTAAGCACCGTATGGACATTGTGTTAATAGCTCGTTAGAGTTAGGACTAGGGTTAAGGTGAGTATTGGGGTTAGGGTCATAATTAGGGTTAGGACTGATTTTAGGGTTAGTGTTAAGTTTAGGATTAGGGTCAGGATTAAGGTTAGGGTTACGATTAGGAACAGATTTAAAATTGATGTCATTTATTTTAATCTGTTTTATAATCCTGGTAAGTAGTCGTCGATCCTTGTACTGGAAACCGTAGTAATTCAACCGAGTGCTTTTGGGGAAGATCGCACGACACGACAAGAAAGATAAACGATTCACAAAAACAGCTCATTCTTTTTTCATCTCGGTGAATACATGTACGCAAATTAGCCTAACTTAGCAACTGATACTCCTCATTATTACTGGGACGTATTTTTAAGTCATGTCAGAGAAAGATACTCTGTTTAATGTGTTCTCATGCATTTTCTTGTAAATATACGTCATTTTTGTGCAAAAATTCCTCATTTTTATAATTGGTAAGCTGAAGGTCACCCGTGTGTTCCTATCCCCTGGGACGATATTGTTGAACTTTGCCGAACTCAAATCCCCAATATTTATTTCCTAAATAGTTTCGTGTTAGTAATGAAGTGAATACATATTCATTTTGGAAGTAATATTCTGTGCCTGGACACACTTTATTTTGAATAGAAATTGTTACGTACACATTTACAACCAATTTTCAAAAGACTGTCAAAATGGAAATACAAACTTCCACTCCAGGAGAAACTTAACTATGGGTCGTTTTCTTTACTAAACTCATATTTTTAAACGATTCGACAAATATATTCCTGATTTAAAGACATACAAGTAAAACTCATCTAATAAGAAGCATAAAAGCTCAAGGTAATAGTGTAGACTTTCTTCACGTATGACCACCGTTAATTTTAAATACAGAATTTGAAAAATTATTGCTCAAAAATTATCTTAGTCTGCAAGGTTAACACTATGATTAATGTTCTCACTTGGACATCAGAATTGTTGCCCTTATCAAACATTGCAGAGTTGTATCAGACCAATCAACATTTTCTGGTCTGTACGATGGAAGAAGAGACTGCAATGTAGGTTTTTGGTAAGGACCAGAGACTAGTATTTCTTCTTCAACATTGTTTTTGACACACCTTCCAAACAACGAGTCTAACCAATAATCACGGAAAATAGAATTTACCGTCATAGCATTTCTCTCCCTCTAAACAAACACTCTGATATAGACAACCTTCATTGAGAAATGTTATTAGGATAGCGCTATGGATATCACATACCAACATAGCCACCGTTCAGCGCAGCATTTTTGAGATGGAGACTTTCATTGTAGTTCACAATTATCACAACAATAGATATAATTATTGTCCATATTTGTAAACAAGGCATCAAGTAAATGTGCTCATTAGTAGAAATTCAAAAACAACACATTTTGGAAGTTGAAAGTTCAGACAAAGTGATGCATACAAAGAAGTAATCTTAGTATTCGAAATTCGATTTTCAGTGATGGTTTTACATAAAGTCGTTGATTTCTTGATGCTCGCTGCTCAGTATTGTGGGACGGTTCCGTATCTCTGTTGAATTTCAGCAGAATAAAGTTGCTGCTAGTATTAGCAGCTGACGTTCCACTAGACAATCTTACAAAGCAACCTTAGGCAAACTAGAAAAGTGAGTGGATAACGAGTGTCTTAAACATCAGTAATCAATACTGATTTTAAGATCAGACGCTTTCATTTTGTAAGTATTCGTGTAGTAAATAATGAGTGCAACCATTTGTGGTTCGAAGTTCGTGACTGCCACTGAAATGTTCTGGCATTGACCTCAGGGAAGTTTTAGATGTTTCACTTTTCCTTGATTACTTATATCTGACAGTAAAGATTCGTCAGCATCTATAATAGACTGAAGCTTTCAACAACCATACTTTCGGTTTTGTTTATCTTCACGCTAACACAACTTTGGTCCTCACGAGAGGATCAGGAATAATGGTTTGTGGTGAAAGCATTTAGTATCATTTCCTAGTTGCAACAACAGCTGGTGAGAATAGGATGGATAGGTCTTGTTGCCTCTACAATGCCGGTTTATTCTGGCTTTTTGATTTGATTATTACCAGAGGCTGATCTCTGAGCAACCCTAATGAGTGTACCAGGCATGTTAATATATTGTTATTGCGCCGTGATACGTTAATAATCCCATGTTCAGTAGTGGAGAAAGGAAGCAGAATGGATGAGATTCATCGGAATTTCCCAACGGTATGTGACTCGTAATTAACCACTTGTTCTTTAAGATTTTAGGCGCTCAGCGACGATATTAGTAAGACGCAAATTCTAGGAAATTGTGAAACGGTTATTCTTGAACTTCCTGTGTTACCATTACTTTGTATATCAATAACGCTTTCAGCAGATGTACAGTTTTTCTTCTTGGCGAATTCTGAAATAAAGTGTAGTTTTGTGGCATATTATGACAACTTATTTCGAGACAATGAATGTCCCACTCGATTCATGAGTTTTATTTCGTCATCTCTAACAGTGCCTACCATTATGCATGTGAAGTCTGACTAAGTGTGTGCTATCCTGTATTGCTTTGTTGTATTCAGAAGAAATCTAGTAATAGCATGGATGTAATTAAATAAAGAGAGGTACTCACTCAGTCTATTACAGCACTGTGTGAATTTGACTGAGGCCTTAAGCAAAATTCAAATCAGTGAAATGTTTCCATGCGGATGGGCATAATTCGCTCCATTATAAGTTGTTTTCTTCGTTTGCAACTTCTCAAAATGACAGCTTGAGTTGTGAGTGTATAACAGAAGCATTGTAGGATAACAGAATGCAGTTTAGGACACTTAACGGATTTTAAATGGGCAGTGGTTCAAACCAACCACTGCTGAGATATTGTGTGCCTAAATGATGTTCAACTTTTCATAGATGAAGGCAGTAAAAGCGCTACGTTCTAACATAGCACTAATTATATTATGACGGACGTTGATAAGATCTTCCATATATTTACTTTACAACACATGTCGCTTATCATGAACTGTATTTTTAACTTCTGTGCATTTGGTTGTTTCCTGCCATACTTGGCATTATTATAATTATTCATTTGGGTTCTGAATGGAATATAGGGCTTCAACAACACATCCCCACTTCATTCTATTTTCTGCTGTCCTCTTCTTCTGGGTCCACGATTGACCACAATCTCTCATTCCCTCCCAGCGCAATCTACTCCATGTCATCAGCTTACGGGCATCATCAATATGATAAATAATATATATACTTGGAGTGCGTATATTTATAATTATTCGGTTACACATGATATATATAAAGAAAGTTAGTTGAATAATGTTGGTAAGCTCACTTCGCATAGGTGAAAGCAATTTACGTGAGATCGCTCGCATTTAGCGAAAATGCGCGCAACAGCTGAAGGCTGATTACACAATGTAAGTACGGTAGGCTATTCACAAAAGTTTTAAAATCTCTTGTAAAGCGTTAGTTTGTTTGCTGACGATAGCGTTTTCAGCAATGTCATCTGCAGGAGGCTCACCACAGCAGCTGACGTCCGGTTAAACGTGTTAAGAAGCATTGATGAACCGACAAAAGGCAGCAAAAAGTGAACTTTTTAATTTATACACGGTTAAAAACCAGAGTAATTGCGAACTATTCCATACAAAATGACGAATGGAGCATGCCGAAGCTAAATATTACCGTCGAATGGGTCAGTGAGATTTGAAATTTAACTGTCAGCATGTTTTCATTATTTCTTAGATATCCTGACTAAAAGGCATCGTATAGCTAGTGATTTGGATTTGTCAGCATAATCAACATATGGATGGAAATCCGGATGCGTCCTTAAGCTTGTTCGCCGTGCGGATTGGGTCAATTCTATTTCGTGTGGGGTTTGATTATTCTACGATTTTGATATATTCCTCAAAGAATCACCGTCATCATGGGAAGTATGTGTATGCTTTAAATGCATTATTTCGTGGACTCTACCATCATTGAGTTGTACCGACGGGAATTGTTGATTTATATGATTCCTCGCCGCTGTGGATAAATTATCATCGCATTCTTTTCAGAAAGTAGGCTAGTTGAAGTATAAGTAGTGTCTAAAATATGGATATCTTTCCAATTGATATTGTGGTAAGTTTCGCGCTTGTTTTCTTATATTTCATTCGTGTGTCTGTTTTGTTTCACTCGTTGTACCGGGTAGACATCAAAGGAATGACTCTTATGTGCTTGAGGGGTGTTGTCATAGCTGCTGCTTTTTAATCTGAAATTATAAATAGAGGCAAAACAAACAACAGCCGTAGTCTCTAAGCCCATGACTTCTGAAGCTCTTACTAGGCAGCTGACACTAATATCGCTTGCAGATTCTTTTAGTGAGTTGTTGAGTAGCTTTTCGAAGGAGGCCAATGTGCCTGCTGGCCACTTTTCCTCTATTATGTTATCTGAGCATATCTAATCGATAGTCACTGTACCTTTATGGTGTCTTAGGTTATTTCTATTGTCGTCTGGAAATAGAGTACCACTATTAACGGTATACTGTATGTGGTTTAGAGGCTTATGGGAAAGTACCAAGTTTAGCCACCGTCGATTTAGTCACAGTTTCCCAAGTCCTAGGATTTCGCAGCTGGCGAAGCTGCTCGTGTCATCTTCGGCTCCGAATATTTTTGGAGGTAATCACCTCTGTACTATTTCTACCTTTACTTTGTCTTCTGTACACATGCTACCAAATATGGGTGGGCAGTAAGCTAGGAGTGGGCACGCACAAACCTTGTACTGAAGTATTCTAGATTCATTTCTGTAGTAGTTCTTGAGTAGGAAGCCGATAAGCCCACGTGATTTCGACACTTTTTTCGAGATATGCTCAGAAAATGATAGGTCATGTGAATATTCCAGCCCTAGGTCTAGTACCGATTTACATCTGGGAAGTTTATGTCCTTGAATTACTAGGTTAGGTTGTAGGTTGGAAGAAACTACACAAAGCCAGCCGAGTGAGGATAAAGACTACCGCGATGCATTTTCGCGCATAGCATGAGTTATCACGTTCATGCCTACAGAGGCATTATAAGCGTCTCCTTTTGGGAAAATGTGTTACATTTAACTAGTTTCAAGCTTCTTCAGTCTATATAAGCGATATTTTCCTATATTATGTTCGTATTAATTCGTGGGAGTGTCTTGACGTTTCAGGTGAATTACAACGAAGAACGGAAAGCGCCTAAGGAAATTATATATAGAAGTGACTTTTTCACTTGGGAGCCTTAATAATTTAATATTTGTGAGTGATTTTAGGTTTTTCAGTAGTAACTTGACAACAGGCAATGGTTAACGTCATTGTAGTTACTCGATGACGTTAAGGCTTCTGAATTTGCAATAAGTCCATGGAGGCAAGGTAGATATCTGTTCTGAGGAGCTTAAACTTCTTTATTTTCATCTTTGATGGAAGAAATCCTTTATTATACTTCAAAGAAATCATATGATGAATGAGACAAACGGCTGAATTTTGCAGTGATTGTGTCCATTTTGATGGAGTTTATATTTGAAATTGTTCAGCCGAAGATGTGATACGAGTGGAAATGACTTCGCCACATTGAATGTTCGAACTGCTTACCGCATCAAGGGCATCAGTTTATTTAGATATCATTGTGCGCTGGGATAGAGATATATATATTTCCTATCAATGTAGGACACACCAGTTGTACAGGCATGGAATAATACGGATGGTTCGCATGTAGTGTAAAACTGCTTGCAGTTAGTGTAAACTTTCCATCGTAAAGTAGCTTGTAGCTGCATCCTATCACTATCACACCTGCTGCTTAAATCATATTAGTGCTGATAGTTATTAGTTTCCAGATAACCAAGGTATTCCAAGCTTCTTAATGAATTATCTGTAAAAGATATGAAAGCTGCACTTGTGACCCGCCTTTTTAACTAATTATTAAATAGCTTGCCCATTTGATTTTTGTGATGTTCAGGCTAAAATGCTGAAGCATATGCAGTTACTGAATGTTATTATCCTTGAAGAATCAGCGGATGAAAAGTGGCACAAAATCTGTAACCAGTAATTTCAATGTTTGCGTTACATGTTAGCTTGATTCGCTATATATTTCTAATTTTTCTGTGTGACTCGCGCAAGTGTTTCTCCAGTTCCATAATTGTATCCCATAAGTCTCACTAATCATTTATGGTTAATCGTATAAAAAGCCAAGATATCAGTTACCTGTCAACCTGATGAATGATAGACCATATATGCTTGGAACGACGAGCAACACAACTCCCGCAAAACATGGAAGTAATACGCACAGCTTGCCAATGAGCCAAAAGCGTCGAGCTGATGTGTCACTACAATCTACTCAGGCTGTAACTGACAGCAAAAACATGCGTTACTCAAGAATTTCCACAACTACGAGGCGAAACTTATATTATACAAAACATGTGTATGACCACTACCAGAATATTGTCCATTCATTCACAGCAGCACTCGCGTATGTGACAGGCTTAAATTAGAAAGTGTCCAACGATACTTTACGTCTAAACTACTAGGATTTGACTGCGAAAAGGACTACACATCAAGGTGTATAACTCTAGGTATTGACCCACTCTGGATGAGACGATTCAGCATTAATCTAACATCCTTCTTTAAAGTTTTGCGTAAAATATCATTCTCAGACAGTAAGGAGATACAGTTTTCACCGGAAGGCTCCTACAACCTGCGTAACCAAACGTGCACAGTATCTAGCAAAAGCTGTAAAACATCACTGCGTGCAAACTTCTTCATAGTCATGTATTCTAAGATCTGGAACAGTTTGCCCCTAGAAATAAGGACTTGTCACTCTATTACAACCTTCAAACGCCTGCTATATAAACTGTTTCATCCCAATGACTATCCGAACAAGACCGCACCACTTATTTCTAAAACGCATCAGTTATTAGAATACTGTAACGCTTAGACTCATTAATATATACATTATGGCACTAAATAAACTCTGAGACTTCGCAAAAATACATGAAAACACAACTAGAATATAGGAAATGTTTACTATACGGTTATACATATTTATAAACATTTATATATACATAAAAACATTAATGTTCTTTTCATGTTCACATACTTTCTCTTTCTGGTATTCTGCTGCTGCGCCTACTCTTCTATTTTCCTTCTGGTCGAGGAAGAACAACCCTACACTCAAATTGAAGTGAAGCTGGAGTTCAGACCATTTAAGTATATTCACATGTCTCCACTCAAGCCACCGGTCCATAATCACTCAAATTCCATGAACGATCCCATGCTACCATTTGAAGACGATGGCCAATATTCTGTACAAGGAGTATTCATGATCTGAAATATAGAAGCAACTGCTTTTCAAACAGTTTTCAATGTCTTACTCAACGTACGTGTACAGTCTGTCATGCAGACACAAATAATAAAAAAAGAGGCAGCCTGTCGACGGCCGTAATTTTGAGTGCCCGCGAGTGAGATAAACAAGTGATTTGCTGGCTTGTGATTGGCCAGTTTGTCATTCGAGGTGCGGTAATTTCAAACATCATTTAACTGCTTGGTTAAGTTCGCAATTGCCAGGAGCGTTTTATCAAGTCGGGTGCATAATTGACAGCACATACTATTACAGCTCATGATAGTTTTGATAAACCAGAGGATTTATTTGCTGAATTCAATGAATTCATCCCATACCAAGATCAAAACAGTATATGTAGGTCAACCTACATTTACTGTTTTCCTGTCACGAAGATCGGAAAGCAGGTATCAAATGTCTCAGTAAGCAATGTAATACATGTAGGCTACATGTTTTTAGTTGAAATAAATTGGGTCTCCATTCCCTTTCAGGATTAATCTTGAGTTCATTTGGAATAAGCTAGTTGACCACATCAGTATTGCGAGAGTGCAGTGAAGGTAAGTAAACACCTGCTTCATAAGACTAAGTGATACATTTAATTGATATGATTGCATAATAAGTAGTTGTCTATCTAAGTTAATGATGAATTCGTTGCGATAATAATACCTATTATTGCTTTTATACTCACTATGAACATGAACGTTATTATTATTAATGCTGTCAGAACTCGTATTATTTGTCATAAAGCTGTTGTCACTTTTGTTAAAATCTTTGTTCAAGCTTTGGGAACTATTGCATAACTTGTCGTTAAATAATTTTTCATTTCATGATGCTTCGAGGGAACTACTAGATGTCGACCGACGATAAATTGCGAAGTCCCTTGAGTTTAGTGAAAACTATTTAGTTACTTATATATATTGTTTGTGAAGTGATTACTTGTAAATGCTTATGAAGAAACATTTTTTATTCAGATCATACATGTACCACTTAAGTTAATAATGCTTTTCTTAAACCTTTTCAGGCTTATGGAGAAACATATATGTGCTGGTACGCAGATGGAACCTACTGACAGTGACGGAGGACTACTCATGTGAACTATCTGTACATCTCAAATCTAATTTTTGTTTAATAAACACTTTTTTAATGAATCTGTGTTCCTTCTGTTGTAACGCGATTGTGTTCCAGTGACGTTAGTAGCACGTGCTAAGTTAGGAATTAAGGGCAAACTTTTAGGAGTAAATGCGGCGTCTGGGAAACTGTTGTTTACGCGATTACATGAACAGATAGCAACGTACTGTGTTCTGTAGCTGCGAACCGTAGGTATTCTAATGAAGTATAATTGTATTTCAATATTAGGCATTCTGTTTTTAATCATTACGATAACCGTAGTTGCACTGAGTTATAAATATAACACTATAGGTACATTATTCCCATCTTGGTTTATTACGATAAGTAGAAATCGCAAGCTCACTATCTCAGGTAGATTTACTTTTAACCTTGTTTGACTATGAATCCGAAGTCAATTAATAGGTTCCTACTAAGACGATATATAACTAAGCGCTTATAACCTCAATGTTTTCTTTTACAAGTGGACGCAGTAACTTCATTACGGCACGACATAGTCTTTTTATCAATAAGCCCCTCCAAATATCTAATTTTACCTAGCATTTTCAAGATCACGTCATATACTCCGTACCTCACAAATTACGCAAACGCTGGAAATCAGCTTTGTCAAGTAGAATACACAAACGAATAACGAGAAATACATTTATTAATGAATAAACATGTAATACATAATCAACAACACGGCAGATATCTTTTTCTTTATCGCCCAAATCCATGAAATTCCCGAAAGTAGATATTATCTGAAAAAGAATTCTAAAGATGTAGACATTGTTACCACTGTAAATGCAATAAATAACTACTTAACATGTTTAAAATGATGAAATAATCAGTTTAATTGTATACAATTACATCAGTCAATATTTTTCAAGAAGAAAAAATGGATATTGCATCTACCTGTAAACATCAAGTATATGCCATAAAATAAGTAAATACTACACGTATATAATTTCTAAGTATTTCTGTAGATTTACTTTAATGAAATACATGTACAAGAGCTTTGACAGCATTGGCAAAAGTAAACAACAAAGTAAATCAAGTAATCAACAAAACCAACTATCCCACATCATCATGTCCATGTATAATCCTTTAAACTGCAAAAAAATTCACTAGAAGTCGTTATAATATGTCTATTCAAGTAATTCGACGTTTTCTGAACGGAAAAGTACGTAATTCACCAATTTGTAAATTGGCCGTAAATTACGGCCGGATAAGGACACCATCATTTTCCGTTTATGCTAAAAACGCCTTATTACATCAACTTTTAGCAGCAATATAGGTGTAAAAGTGTGTAAAACAACGAAAAATCACCTATTTTCGAAGTTTTTTCATTAAATAAAGCCACTAGACATCAGCTGATCAAATGACCTACGGCCGTCTACAGGCTGCCATAAAAATAAAAATAAATAAAATAAAATGGCGCCAATGGATCTTCTTGAATCGACCTCGGCCCCATTTCACGCAGTAAAAGAATCCAACATGACCTTATTTAGTTTTCGTAACCACGATCAAATTTCTTTCTTGTTATAAAACTACGATAAGACTGCTGAAAAAATGGAAAATATATATAAAACTGATCTCAACATAATAAATCAATAAACTTTAAGCCAA
This sequence comes from Trichobilharzia szidati, assembly GCA_944472155.2. Lineage (NCBI taxonomy): Eukaryota > Metazoa > Platyhelminthes > Trematoda > Strigeidida > Schistosomatidae > Trichobilharzia > Trichobilharzia szidati. The sequence continues at coordinate 92,310,585 of OX235273.1, forward strand.
GGATGCTGTTCACAACAAAGTTGTATAGGAGAATTGACTTCAAGAGATTTTTCTACGGTATTTGTATTACATTGATCTGATGTCTGGGTTTTTTATTATGACTTGATGCCGCATCGTATTTTCAGCATAAGTATGGAATTTTCAGCGTGGATATCGGTAGCCCAAATTTTGCAGGCCAACCATAGATATCGGGTGTGCGTCGGCAGAAGATCGAACCCCGGACCATGTGCATGGTCGCCGAGAATCCTAACCACTGTGCCACCGACGAACATTAATAACTTATCCATGTCTCTATACTTGGTATGTTCCTGCATTAACGGGAATAAATATATATTATTATTAAATAAAAATACAAATTAGCACCGCTGAATTCACTTATACCTACATTAACCAAACTATTAGAACTCTCAAAAGCACGATAGGTTTTGGCTCTGACGGTGTATCATCCTATTTTTATAAATATGGTGGCCCTGACACTTCTTTACTACTGCTTAAAATTTTCACAATATCTTTAGAATCCCTAACTTACCCAGATATAAAGAAAACCACATTTATTATGCCTAAACACAAATTTGACTCGAAAACGGAAGTCTAAAAATACAGACCTATGAATATCACACCTATCGCATCTAGAATTATGGAGAGACTAGTTAAAGATAACATACTCGAGCATATGCTTAGATGCAGCATTGTAAACTTGAACCAACATGGATTCCTAAAATCCAGATCATGTTTAACATGCCACATATACTTCTTTAGTTTTTTGAACAGCAGTCGTGACGGACGACAAGTAGTACTTGATATCTACCTTGACATTCTAAGGCATTTGACCGTGTCGACCATTTACTGCTGATAAATAAGTTGAACTTCTTTAGAATGCGTGACTCACTATTAGGATGGCTTAAATCATTCCTTAACAAGTACTAAATAGTTAAACTCAGGTCTGTAACTTCCGAACCTAGCCCAATCACTTCTGGTGTAGTTCAAAATAGTGTCATTGGGCCTATCCTATTTGCGCTTTATATCAACGACATATGCGCTTGCTTATCACATGGGAAACCATTTACCTTTGCAGATGACCTATAAGTAGCTTATACATTCCAATGTGATGACCTAGGGTACTTCCAGAATGTTGTGCAGAATGAATTTAATAAAGTGACTGCTTGGTCGTCTGCATGGAATCTACAGTTTAATCTGAACAAGTGTGGTTGGATCTGCTTAGGCGCACCCTCAATCGACATGAAATTAACTCTTCAGTCTGCCGTTCTACCCAGACTGCGAAGTGTCGTTGACTTAGGCCTGAGGTACTCTGGTGACGTAACATTCTCTGAGTGGTTGGCATTACAGACTCGAAAGTCGAGGATGCTCTTAGGATGCACACTCAGGAACTTTCACGATAATGAAGCAAAGCTCATTCTGTACAAAACCTGTGTGAGGCCACTACTAGAATACTGTCCATTTATTATAAGCAGCACTCGCACACGTGACAAGCTAGGGATAGAAAGTATCCAACGATATTTTACCTCAAAACTACTTGGCTACGAATGTAAGAAAAACTACATCTCACGGTGCATGATTCTACAATTTGACCCACTCTGGACAAGACGACTAATTATAAACCTAGTATTCTTCTATAAGGTCCTACACAAAATATCATTCTCAGACAATAAGGACATACAATTCTCTCTTACTATCTGCGTAACCAAACTTGCACAGTGACCATAAAAGCATTTAAATCAACGCTCCGCGGAAACTTCCTCAAAATAATGTGTTCCAAAATACAGAACAGTCTGCCCCTAGAAGTTAGAACTTGCGCCTAGGTTGTAGGTTTCAGACACCATGTGTACAGTCGGCTTCACTCTACTGATTACAATATTAAACGAATTAATCCTAGAACGAATCAATTATAAGCTTACTATAGTATCTAAACAACACGCATAAATTCCCTACTTACTCTATAAACGATAAATAGACTAGTCGCATAGATGCATAAAAAACTAAGTAGAAATAGATTCATATGTTTGCTAGACGCAATGTACGACGAAAATAAACATATATGTACAAACATCAAGGTCATATTCGTGTCCACGTACTTTTTCTTTCCTCTACAGTACTTTGCTGCTCGCCTCTTCTCTTCTATATGCTTTGTAATGGAAGTTGAACAGATCTTAAGTAAGGCTGAAATTGAACAGGAATTGAAGCCACTTACTTACATATCATCCTTCAAGGTTTTGGCCGATATCAGCTCAACATCATTGGAAAATCCACTGCCACCATATCAGGATGCTGTATAACATCCTATACAAGCAGTATTTATGATGAGTGATGGCTTACAAATAGCTTTCTAAATGTTAATCAACTTGCTAGTACGGAGCAGTCATGCAGCGACAAATGGCGGCTGACCTCAGTGCAGTAGAACATATCCACCTGACAACGACCAATATTAGTCTGCATTGAGTACAATTCACTTCTGGTGTTACTTACGATGAAGATACTGAAAAATTATACAAATATATCACTTATTTTGAATTAATACCCAATTTGGATATAAATCAAGAACAAGATACGGTGCCGCACACACCAAAGTTGTACGGAGGAATCGACTTCAAGCTTTATTTTCTTCCCAAGTATTTGTAATCCATCCAACACATACTCGGTTTTTGTTAATGCAAAGATAGTATTTGTAAATTCTTAATGTGCTTCGTTGAATGACTAGTTAGCAGATTTTACTCACAAACTAATGTCAGAAAGGACAGCAACCATGTAATTTCACCATAAATCAAATTTATGTAATTTAAATAATACTTATCCATGCCTGTAAAACTGTTGTGTCCTACATAGATATGAATAAGTATACATTATATTATTATTGAAATTAGATCTCTAAACAAAGAGACTATTACGTTTAATGTTGCACCTTCAAATACTTAATTTATAATTTATTTACAATTTAACATTTGAGGTGACTGTATCCAACCGACTTTCGCATTTTACATGATTTAGATTATTTGTGGCTTGTTGGATTACTACTCTCTTCTTGTTTGAGTTGCACTTTTGTCGACTGCTGGCCACTTTGTGTTCAGAAATTGTGCTCTTAATATTTGGAAGGCATATAACCTCATATCTGCAGGTTTGTTCAATGTTTGTCTGATGCATTTTTATAGATAGAACGATAACCTTGCTATTCTTGAAAAAGGAGTTAGACACAATAGGCAAAGTGCATGAAATACGTAGAAGAAAAGCGAGGGCTGTTTTCCTGAAGTATACCGTTAGGTGTCCTTCTGAAGTAGCGAACTTATATCATGTGCTTGCATTCGAGGAGTTTGTATTTAAACTTCGGCCTTTAGGCAATATTTAACTTCTATTTGTTTTTTAGTTATTCTCTTATTTTGCAGAAGTCATTCAAACTCTGGAGACTTAGCAATAGAGTGCTGTCCCACAGGTGAGGGTGGTGCTCATACGTCCCAACCATCACATCCACTGAATAACAATCACCATCCTCCAGCCTTTTTTGTTCAAGGCCCTGGCGAAATGCTTCTTTTTTATTATTATTTTAATTTCTGTTATAATATGCCACAAACGTTTTTTAAAATATTAATTCGTCAACTCATTCAAAGTCGTAGTGTGAATGACTGCTTTCAGAAGACCATCATGTATGTTTCATCTATTACAGCATTTTGGAGAAAAATGATAAAAGTGTAAAGAAGTTAGACCACCTTTTAGATATAAATAAATGAAAATATGGAAAGCACTGCATGATGGTGCAGCATTATATACATAAATACTAGTAAGTAATAATATGTTGTTCCGAAAAATTTGACGTTTAGTTGATTTTTTAAACCACCACCATTTGGGCCTTAATTTGCATAGAGCCAGACAGTGCTTACGTATAGCATTGGGCAGTCTCTAGTGATATTTTAATGCCAGTCATCTTCAGTTGATTTGCTGCTGGAACTTGAGACTGAACTCTTAGTATACTGAAATGCTCATAATACAATGTTATCAGAGATATATGCAACAACATTTGATTATGGAAATAATTAAAATTTAAAAACTGAATGTGGATAGGTGACTCGGGTTGCGAAAACAATCATAGTGAAGGTAGAGTTTAAGATAGAGTACACAGATTTCGGGAGCTAACTGAGAGGTTCAGAGGAGTGCCATATAAGATCTCTAATTTTTAGTTTGGCACATACTCCTTCTAACCTGCTGATGATAAGATATTTGCTCATCAGTGATGAGGTTTTTGGAGTAGACGTGTTTCTAATTTCCGTTGGAAAAGGGTTCCAAATATAACGGTATCTCACAGCGAAGGAATTTGATCTGCATTTTGTACGACAGCGGGGCACTTTAAAAGATGAAGATTTATTTCTGAGGTTATATTTCTTAGGTGAGCTAAAAGGAAATTCATTGTGGCGGAAATATAATAATATATATTCTCATTTTGTACATGAGGGACGCCAGTTTACAGGCATCATCAATATGATAAATTACATATACGATTAGTAAACATATATAATAATAGTAATTTAATAAAATACATTTTTTCCTACCTGTGTAGGACACACCAACTGTACAGGCATGGATAATTGTTATTTAAATTACATAAATTTGGTTCATGGTTAAATAATGTGGTTGCAGTCATTTTGTCTATGGGAACAATATGATAACTAGTCATTCAATGGAGCACATCAAGAAATATAGAAATACTGTCTTCGCATTAACAAAAAACCCAAGTATGTTTGGGATGGATTACAAGCTCTTTAGCAATCCTAAACGTAATTTTTAGGTTGAACTTCAGTCGTCTGATCTATAGAGGTTCCAAGTCGAATATGTTACATCTGTCGTAGTGTGAAATGCAAAGATTTTCACCTACTGGACGTTAAGTAAACGCCCTTTGTAGACTTTCTAATTTGCACCTGTCTTTTACGGAAACACTGTTCATGATAGGAGGACAAAATTCAAGTAAGGGCCTTATGCATAACTTGTACAGCATAATTTTGGATTCACACTTCTTCAAGTTTCGGAATAAAAACCCAAGGAGCCTTTTGACCTTTGTTACTTGTAATTTGACATATTCTGTGAGGCTAAATTCTGGGGTGTATTTCAGACCAAAATCTGTAGTAAGCGGCAGACGAGGAATATGAATAATGTGTATGGAGATGGAAAGTTCGGATTAAATGCTTTTGGAGCATAGCACACCACAGACTATGGTCTTGTGTTCGCTACCTGGAAATGGTTGGTAGATAAGGGGATGTCTTTTAAGAAAACTAAGTTCAGTATATTGTGGTTACGGGTGGGTTTTAGAATACTTTGCGTCCACCCACATAACTTCACTGCATCTAAGAATTTACAGCAGCGGGGAGGAGCACTGATGGGCTCCTATGAAACTCCAGGGGTGTCAAAATCATCTCCAATCACTTTATAAGTAAAGTTTAATTTCGAAGTGTAATGAAAGGCTGCAGTTATTTCACTTGGCAGTTCACTGTCGTGGTTGGGTGGGCGACAGATGCAACCTAATAACAGGGTTAGCTGTTTATTTATGTAGAGTGTCACCCATAGTGCATCGCATATATTCAGTCTGGGGTCATCATAGTGTACAGCTCTGTACTCAGGTTTAACATGGATAATGCACCCTCCACCCCGCCCAGCTGATCTGTTCTTTCTGAAAAATGAGTAACCTTCGCAGTGAAAGAAATCGTCGTTCATTTCACTTGTACACCAAGCTTCAGTGATCACTAGTGCTCTGGGTTGGCTAATCAATAGTAGCGATTGAATGTATGTCATCTTGTTTACAGCTGACCTGGCAATAATAAGAACTATGTTATGACTAACCGAGTCATATCTTAAGATTTTAGCCATGTCTTGAAGTAGCTGGTGATGAGATTCAATCAGTGTCCTCAGACGACAATGAAATGCCTATGTCTGTAGATGCGTTAGGAAAGCTAGAAGTGCAGAGGGGGTCAGTTATATTTTCATGTTCCTTTAAGTTCGGGCGTAAAGAAGATTGGCTGTCAGAAAAAAGGAGATAGAGGGTTGTTGATGAAGAAGAGAATTACCTGTGCCATATGAGGTGAGCTCCAGGCAGTAATTAGGCATTGCTGTATCAGCTGTCCTATCTATATCGGGGGGGGGGGCGAAACCTGTGGAGAGTGGTGAGCATTTGTAATATGTTGGTGGTCATATTGTGAACCTGAATAAAAAATGGTAATGTCGTTTCAGCCAAACTGCTGATAGCTGGATGGGCAACCCCGTTGGGTGTGGGGATGTAAATGGATGGAGGTGGCCTACCAAGCAAGCTAAACTGGTCCGAATTATTCCGATTGACGTTACCACTGTTCGATGGCCTATAGTTAAGTGTCTCAATCTTTTCATTTATGATGGCGCGAGAGCTCACTATTTTGGACAGGTAGCTACGAAGTTCGGGTTCTGTTTCACGGTTTTCATACCTGTCGGTTTTGTGAATAATTTTTTATGGAGAGAGGTATGATATCAAGCTATGAGCAAGTGAATTACTGTGAGGCACATGTCCCTTACTCTGCATTGGCTTTGTGAACCAACTGATAGCCACATTATCCAACTTCCTGGAGTTGAGACTACTTGGGTTGGTGAAAACAAGGTGTGATTTACTGCAATGTGTCACTGGGGTACAGGGATCGTTACCAGAGGAGTCTAGATCTACGGTCGATTTCTTTCTTAATGTACGGCTATACACTGAACTATTTTTGGACCTTATATTTTCACTCATGTTCGTTTCTAAATATGATTTACTTTGTGTAGACAGATCCACACCCTGCCTCAACAGAAGTGTGGGTGCTCAGAGGTGTTGTAGAGGAGCTGGAATTCGCGGATTTAGAATAAGTCATTTTTTGGATCGGCGTTTTGTCACGAGCTAACTTAATCGTATGGTAACGCGTATTTTTCAGTCGTGTTTGCCTACTGTAAAAGATGTCACCATTAGAGGACGAGTCAAATTTCAACACAAGTGGACAAGATTTATTTTTCTGAGATTTTCTTAGTCGATGATAGCTGCACGAGACATGACTCATAGAGCATAAATTCAGAAGAGTGCTTTTGACCTTGTTGACCTGTGCATTATCCGGTATATTATACACGATTATGTTCTTCTCGCGCACTATACGTCGATATACTTCAGTTACAACACAGTTTATCAGGTTTTTGGTAACGTTCTACGTGAACTGCTACTACTGCCAATTTCACTAGGTGGTGCCAGTTTTGATATCTTATCTTCGAACCCCTTAATAACAGAAAATAGTTCTTCGATTTTTTCTGCACAGCTAAGTGTAGAACAAGAAGCTGGATCATTGATAGGAGTCACAATGTTCGCCCTGTGATTCATATCGCAAGACGCTTTGCAAGTGTCTATGAGACGTAGATTGTTACACGTAGTATCACTATGTATACTATCCATGATGTTTTTTACTACGCAAGCAGGTGAGGGAAGTTTAATGTCCGGACTCGTCTTCTGCAGTAAACCTGTATGTAATTGTTAAATCACTGGATGTAGTGCTCTCACTTCCTGCAGGCCCATTTATTCTGTTTGGTTTTTTTACTGGAATTTGAAGCAGACAATGAAGTCAGACGCTTGATTTGGACTAGTGGCATTTCGGATAGAGTTTAAGTTCTTATATACAACAGAATGAGCAAAGTGTCTGTGGGGTCCGTTTTAGAGTGTTTGAGATTTAAACTGTCTAGTTCTGTCTGCAACTAACAGTTTATACGGATGAAAATATTGAAATATGGTATAAAGACACGCTATACAAATACTATGAATGCAAAGATGCGATAATAGCAGTACATTAGTAGACACTAACTATAACAAACAATTCTAACCGGAGAAAATATATTTTATGAAAGAATAGGACTAAATATTTAATACTATCAGTGAAAGACCTATTAATAAGTCGCCTATAGAGTCAAAAAGAACTCAGGAATAATACGCGAAAAATTAACAAAGCCTTCGAATTGCCGCGGTTACAGATTGGATTTGGTTTGATCAACATTGTAATTATTTAACACACGACTTTCTCTGTGACCTCGTTTACTGAAAAGCTGAATTTCAGCAAATACTTGAAATCATAAGTAACTCTGACACTTACAATTCCATAGGTAGACATCGTGAAACTAACTCGATTTGTTAAGAAAGAAGTAATGAATGTATTGATTGGTTGTCGGATGTTCGTAACTGACTTAAGAGCAGTTGATCACAATTTATGCATAGGTATTGCGTCATTAATGTCTTTTAGACTGAAAGTAAGGCTCTAGCAAATGCATATTTGTAACTCGAACATGGCTTATGGCTATTTATGCACAATGGGATGAATTTTCCAATTACAAATTTAAAGCGCGATTATATGCCATATCCCTTTCTTGAAGTGGCGCCACCTGTTTTATCCTGTGGGTACTGCCACGTTCCAATAATTAGACCAAACATAACCTCATGACTCCATAAAAATTGAAGAAAATATGTTTAAAGTTTGAGCATACTGCATTTTTGAATGAATTATGCTGTGTAGATATCAGCATCAAGCGATATTTTCTGATAAAAGTTGAGCGAATGTGACGTGGTTCAAGAATTTTATGCCACAGGTAATATGTATGTCAGAAAACATTTCAAACGAAATCTCACCTAAAGAAAGCATATAACTAATCATTAAGCCTCTATAGCAATGGACTACGGCGCCACAATTAACGGGGATATGCAATAAATCCACTCAAAATCCTCCATAAGACACAAGTAGTGATTAGTTAGGAAAGAAGGATTGAGAATGTACCAAGTAATCAGGGATATTTTGAGACAATAACAACAAGTTTACATTACGGGCCAAATGTGAAGTGATGCATCCTCTGAAATAAATATATTACAGATAAGATTTGCGTTCATTAGTTCCTGGACGTCTTTTATTTTCAAGGTAAAAATAAGACAGACAGTTGTAATTCTGAAGTTCACAACCGGCTTAATCTAATGTTCAGTCATATTGTGCTTAGCCATTCCTTTATTTATTTCTGCAGGTGTGCAAGCGTAAAATACCCGCAAAATGTGCATTATGAATTCTTAGTTCATAAATATTATTTAGATACTTCTTTACACCGACAGGTTTTCACCAACTGATATACACTGCACATGATTCCTGTTTGCTTGAGGTATTTTTTGCTACACTTAAAGTTCATGGAGAAATCTTCTAATTAATTATACAAGTGCTGATTTCATCTGTCCACTTTTGTTCTTACAGGACAGTTTTTCCGCTTTTTCACTATGGACGTTGTGGCTAAGTTGAACAATAGTGGCGGTGTCAAAAATGCAAAATTCACTCGTGTCACATATATATGAGACAAGGAACGCGATTTTCACTGATGAGCGAAACTGTAACATTTTGGTATCGTTTTACTTGTAAGAGGAGAAATATTGTTTGCTTGTTTGTTTCAGGCCAAGCTAAGAGAGAGAACAATGCAGGTTACCAAATGATGTATTTATAGTTGGAAACAACTCACATTAAACAACAATACTTTTCAGTCAGATCGAGAATATCTAACGATCAGACTGCTATTTCCGAATTAGCAAAACATAGTTCTGGCGTGTAGATCGTCTAGTGAGAAATTCTTCTTAAAGCAAGTTAACACTGAGTATCTGTTGCAAATAAAATGAGAACTTGTGTTGCAGTAGAATTCAAACCAGCTACTTGGAATTATTAGCCTACAGAATGGGCTACCAGACCTAGTTTGGTATACTTGCGGTCAGACAAATTATGAATATTCTAAAGTCAGAAGATATATTAGACTATTTAGAGCTTGTAAAACATGCGATGGTCCAGCATGAAAGCCATTTTTACACCTATTTCTCTGTACATCACAGTTCTTTTCCTTCTCAAGTTTATTGAGTTTATCACTGAAAACAGTCTCTAATGAATGAATGAATGTCTTCGCCCTTTTTTTCATAGATCACAATAAATTTGCATATTGCTGATTTGTATTCATTGTCAGTAGAATAAACCAAACGGCTTCAGACACTAAATGTATCATGCATTGTTGCATAAATTCTTGATATCGGCTAGTAGTATTCAATGAGGATTGCATAAATAGTTGTAGGAGTCATGAGACAATATATTAATTGACATACTGTGACATTGTGATGACATCATCTTTTCATTTTTATTGAAAATATCATAAATTTTTTCATAGTTGCTTTCCAAATTTGCTCTTTGTGATATTCATTAACGGTGTAGCGGTAAGTAATTCCCCAAAATTATTGGCCACAGCAATCATCACTCAACATTGGATGCTGAACCTCACTGTTTAAGTCGACTTGTTTAGCTGAAGGCTTCCGGTCAAGGATCCTTGCCATTCGGTACTACGTCGTGTCACGTGCGTGCACGATTACTAGCTAGCTAAGCATTCACTTCAAACCGCGATTTGGTCCTGAAATATAATACGTACTTTGGACGGCTAAATCTGGTCTTTTGCTTTACCTTTCGTACTCGAAGAGCAAACACTATAGAAGTTGTTGGTATGAGATCTTGCGTTAGTATAATCCGTACAACTCGCGAACGTCGATACCTGCAACCCCTAAAACTGTATTTAGTGATTTCATTCATGATCATATGAGTATCTTTTTGTTTAGTTATCATAATGCTGACACCCTACTTCTTCTCGTTGTTGTAAAGGCTTGAATCTTTTATTACATGTTTAGCGTTGGAATTTCCAGATGCCATGGTCTATCCTTGGAGCATAGCACCCATGTAATATGACTGATTAGTCTTGGCTTTATTGGACACGTTATCTTTATTTATAATTACAAAATTCGACTCAACGATCACTCCTATATATCAGTGTGAATTTCCTGGTAAACTTACAGTGTAAGCTACCGATCCCAAATACCAGGATTTCGACAGCCGACCATAAAGGCCGGATTTGCATGCCCGGAACCAAAACATACTCAGTGGTGGCCATATCAGGGCACACGATACGGTGTATTGGGAGGGGGATATAAAGCGAGATATTTTGCCGGTGGAGCCCCATGGAGTTCTTTGGATTTAGCCGAAAAGAACTGAAATAAATAGCATCAACAAAAGCGGTTTCAACTTTTCTCCCTTTGAATTTTATCGCCTGTGCATTGCAACGTTATCAGACATGGTAACCGCTGCTTCCCTTGTCAGCCTTTAGAGAAGCCTAGATTACTATACAAAAGTTGTAGGTTTGGAAAAATCCATGAGGAAAACAGATTAGTTCTAGGGTATAACAAATACCCAGCCTGATTTTTTATACTTCCCTCCTCTATCCAATATATATTCCTCCTCACGTTTCGTTCTTTACTTTCTTTGCGTGTATGTGCTTCCACCGTCTCTCCTGTAGTACTGGGGTGTTTTTGTCAAACCTTCTATTATTTCTGTCTAATCTTTCCCTATATTCCTTTTCCACTCACTTAGCATGTCTCCGCTAGAGAGTCTGTTAACCTAATTGTATGAATCTCCGTTCAAACGAAGTTCCAAGTTTTAGAAGTGCCAACTATATGGTTCAATCCTTATGTTTCCTCCAGGACTGACTAATGAACCTCCTTTTGTCAACTTGGAAAGAGGTGTGACAGCCGAAGGAATGGATTGTACTGGAATCCTCAAAAGACTTCGAACGGCCTCGAAATAAGGAAAGAAGCGAGCACTAAGAGACAATATTTACACGGGCTCATGATGTGAAATCTTCCCTTTTGCTTATACGTAAGGACAAGTAACTATTTTTCAAGCCACTTCTTAAATGCATATAATGTAATAAAATGTTTTATTTGAGATTTGTGAGTAATTATCACCTTCTATTGCCACCACTGTCGTGACCTTCAAGAATCCGAAGAAAACGGTAAACACAAAAATCGGCGCGCTCGTATATTGATGGTGATTTCCAAAGGCGTCTTACGTTGTAAGTGTTCGATGTAGCGCTTATGCAGCCTAAAATATGGTTTCGGTTCTTATTTCTTTGCATTCTAACTGTTCTGTGTGATAGAACGTAGCGTTTATCTCAATCATGCACTAATTTCTTGAGAATCTGATTCCGACCAGTACGATCCTGCCTGACAAACCTACTATCGGCTAGGGAAGGCTGGGTTGAAGGCAGAGATAAAAACCTTCTGTTGGACGTGGTTTTTATCGATCTTAGCAAGGTATTCAATAAAGTATCCCACTTAGGTCTCCTTAGTAAACTTGAAGGTTTCGGACTAGATCAGTGCCAATGCGAGTGGTTAAAGGATTACTTAATGGATAGAAAGCAGAAGGTTAGAGTTAACAGCGTACTGTCAGGGTGGAAATCAGTATCCAGTGGAGTGCCTTAAGGAACTGTAATAAGCCCCTTACTATTCCTACTTTACGTCAAAGAACTACCGGGGATTCTTACTTCATCTTTATTATTATTTTCGGAAGACATTACTATCTGCAAAACTGTAAATAATAACGACGATAGGTCGGCCCTACAAAGTGATCTAGATAAATTAGCTGAGCGGTCGAACCTACGGAGTTTGGAAATTAATTCCAGGAAAAGCGCGGTAATGCACTTAAGTCTTATGCTCCCTAGGTGACACAGAACTACCTGATGTTAACGGACAGAAGAACCTAGAAATCACTGTCAGCAATTGGTACTCTGAAAGGCTTTCAAACGATTAGATGAGCCTATGTTCAAAGTACTGTACGCAACATATGTCAGGCCTTATCTAGAATACTGCATACAAATGGCTAGTCCGTGCTTAAAGAAGGAGAGACATCTTTGAAAGAGTACAAAGGGTGGGAACCAAGTTAGTTAGTGGTATGTCACACCTTCCTTATGACAAAAGGATGGAGCCTTTTAGTCTCTTCCCGTTATCATGCCGAAGGAAGAGGGACGACTTAATTTTAGCATATCTAATACTTCAGGGTGATTTAGGAACTGACTTTTCTAACTTTTTCTCCCCACCGCTAAAAGGCGCTCAAACCGAGGGTGATTAAAATATGAGAGGAATTTAGATTTTCTCACAGAGTGGTTAACGACTGGAACTCCTTACCTGATTCACTAGTATCAGCTCCATCAGTGAACGCTTTCAAAGAGAAGTTAGATCTCTGCAGAGACATATTTTGCAAGGATTAACACAGGCCACAAAAGCCTGCTATCCTTATCGTCTGAATTTGAAACGACTACGTTATAACAATAAACCTAACGGTCCACGAACTGAGTGGTCACACATTATATCGTGGACGTGTATTACTAAGTTGTCTGTCATTGAGCAACCACTCATAGGAATTCGCCGGAATTTCAGCAGCAATTTTAGGGAATCATGTGCAACTCGAATAGAAGTTTTTGGGATTTGGGTGTTTTCCGGGGAAAATGTTCCATTTTCTCCAGATTTTGACATTACTCCCAAATTACCCTCAAAAGCGTTACTTGGTGGTACATGTCGAGGCGAATATGGTAACCGACTTCTCATGAGTTCCATTTCGGACCTGATAACAGTTGTGGTTTTCCAGCTGGTGATTGAAAAAACCCATCATAGGTGCTGATACTGCTAAAACAAATGTGCAGCAGCACATATGGACCGCGGCTGGTAGTTCACCATTGCTTAACCTCAGAAATGAAGCATGTAGGTTTGGTTGTAGGTGCTGTGTGGAGTGTTCGCACTCCGAAGCATATGTACTTACTGCTTTCGTCGCTATACGGACTTTTCATGTACTCTAGTCGTCACACTTTAAATTTTGTATTTGACGTACTTGCGACCCTGTCTTTATCATAACAACAAGCCAGTTTGCTAGTGTGTTAAAAGCATCACGACCTTGTTGCTGGACATATTCAACTCTATTGCAAGTGAAGGGGGATGTAATATCAATTTCTGTAAGCTTATACTAGTTTGGTGATTGATACTCTTTGTTTATCGTCTTTCTGTACGATTCACTACCTTCAAAATAATCACGAGAAAGTTCACGTACAGTAGTCAACAGTAAAGACTCTTTACTCGTATAAATTGTATTATCTGTGAACATTTCCAGGAAGAAACTTTATTTTCACAAACGTTAACACGGCAGTTATTCCAGAAATATGTTAAAGCATTAGACTTCGTAATGTGGAGAGACCTAGACTTTACTCCTATGGGGCCGAAATGTGAGTCTTCTTGATTTTTAGAAGACTACAATGGTTAATAAAAATTGAGTTACTCAGCTATACTTCGGGCATTAACACTGATAGCCCAACATACTATAATTGTTAATGAATTCTGAAGAAAATCATCACTTTAATCTAAGTTTTAAGTATTGCCACTAAATTGCTGTAGGTAGTAATTTGTTCCACTTCATACTGTAATTGTAGAGTTCTGATTTGAACCTGGGACCTGATCCACTGAGATAAAAGGCATTCCCAACTATGTGGCACACTGTAATTAAATATTCTCAATGTTTATATTATAATGACTAAACATTTTGTTAGCTGTGGTATGATTGACTATAGATAGCAATGTAGAGAAGTTATTCTGTTGAATATCATTTTCTGTTTTTATTTCATTTCATGTTCATTGTAATATGCTCACCTAATTTCATTTTTATTACATTCATGTTATTTCCTGCTGGTTTCAGGTACTTGCTGAAAAGCGCCAACGTTAGTGTCATCCATGTCTTGACGCTTAGCAACAATCAGAGTGCCAAGTAAAGTCAATTGCAGATAACGTTCGTTTTGAGAAGCAATTGGAAAAGACGAATGATAGTTCAGAGTGTGAGTCTGTGGGGCAGACGGCTTTATAAATTAGTCGAAAGTGCTGTGATGTGGTTATTTCGTACTGAAATATGTCTCTTCTTGTCAGTTTCCGGTATTCTCTCTGCATTTTGTGTGCTTGAATCTTTTCTTCATCCCGATGATGGTTCAGAAACACTGGAAATAGTGACATTGACCAATGACACTGATGCAGATTCAAAGCTTAACAACAGTTTTCCCACATCAGTTGAAAATATATCTACATTCATATCTCTTGTACTGGGACTTTTTGCGGTTCTTCTAGTACTTTGGAAATTAGCTATTATTGTGTTCTTCGGTAGCTTGACTCCCTCTGAAAAGGTCTCGATTTCCAAGTCTCTGTTCCGCTTTGTTCTTCTTCATTTTATCATTTTATCTGGTGCCATCAATCCTTCCAAACTAATGAGTCTCTTAGGATGGCTTTCTTGGTTTAGTGTTCTGGGTGTATTGCACATGTTAACATGTGTTGCATCTTCTCGTTGTAACCAAATATCTGCCTCAGGTTCCGTAAATACTCGTCAATGGGTGCGAATATACAGTATGCTTTTAGTCGTTTCTACGTTGAATTGGTATTTACTGAAAGCTGGTTTGGAAAACTGCTTCATATTAGCTGATATAGATGTTGAAACAAATGGCGACTTCATGGATGTTTACTCTCGGAGTTCATTTTTAACTGGGCTCAAAACACCAACTGTATTGGGTGCATTAAAAGCGAAAATAACAGGAAAAAAAGAACTTTTATATGATGCCGTCGACGTGGTTGCGTTGCTGATATCTGAATTTGTTCTTTTAATGTGCACAATCTTCCATCTTTTCTTTGGATTACTCATTCAAGCCTATGATCGCTGGTGTTTATACAAAGGACAAAGCTGGAGATATCAATCAACGGTCACGTATTATTATGAGCTCATTTTTACGTGTATATATCGCCTAATAGAGATTGCACACTTCTTACATCTTTTGTTGTGGAGCAGAGTATTTTCTATTGCAAGTCTTGTCGTTTTCTTGCATATACGTGTATCTTATTCGAATTTGGCGAATAGTATATCTCGTCACTTGGCACAGAGGCGGCTCATGAAATATATTAATGAAAACTACCAGGCTTGCAGGACAAATAGATCCGTAAGTTCTCATAATGCTTATGTCACTGTTATTAATTTTGCCTAAGATTGTTTTTGCCACACTGTGAGTGGAAAAAATTCTTTGTTCTAAACTTGGATATAATAACCATTGGACTTGACAAAAGTTAGCTTGTAGCTGAGTGTTAGTACGTTCAGACTAACTGGCAAAGGTGTGTTCTGCAGAGGGAAGGATGCTAACAGATAAAGGTGCTAATGTATAAGTTTCACAGAATTGCTTTAGAAAAGCATAGGTAATCTACTTTTTGCCAACTATCATCCAAAAATTGCCTAAATCGCTGTACATTCTAACCGTTATTCGTTTGTTCCATTATCATGAATGCAGCTCTTAAAAATTCCCGTCATCACGAATTTAAAAACCTGAAAAATAGGCACAGGTCCCTGACATCTAATCAATTCTTTAACCCAGTCATTTTCACCCAACTTGCGGTGGTAAGGCTTATTAGGTATTTCATAATGCTAAGTAAATGTGCATCAGTTCTATTTAACGCATGAGTCAATGACAAAATGTAGGAATGAATAAAGAGACAGTGCATAAAGATATTAATTGAGACAACAAAAGGGAGCATGTTCCCTACATGTTTCTAAATAATTATGTACACTTCTGACAAAATCAAAGCTCGAAGTGTATGGTGCTTTAATATGGTGTTAATAACTCAGTGTACACGTACTTCTGGCTCTAACTTTCTTCATTCTGCCGTTCTAGAAAATAGATGCATAACTACCGTATTCGTTTTCAATGGCTGTTATAGGATCGAAAGGAACAGCACGTTCTGCAGTGCATTTACTTTCCCATAGCCAATCATAAATAACTTATACTAAACTGTTAAAAGTATCTTTCTTTTCAACTTAAGCTTTCTTAGCATCTGGTGTATCATTTTATGTCCAATAAACGCAAATGTTTAGTCACTTGTTAATAACTCTCCATTAGAAATAGTAAGTATGTAACAACAGAAGACAAGGGCCAGGCAACAGATCATTTATTAAGGAAATCAAAGCATATTTATATATTTTCATGTACATTACTATGGATAGTTAAGCAAACAAACGCAGTCTTCCGATTGGTTGTTTCTCACGTAAAGTTAATCTTTCATCTATTTGTAACTGTTTCTTGAATGTCAAGTCCTCTATATGTTAACTGCATCCGCCTACGCAAAGTCTGTTGTGGTCGGTTTTGAATCAATCTTTGTTCACATTTTCTCACGACAAATCTTGAGAACGTAAACATTGACGTGTATTACTGTCTACCAATTTGGCTAGTAGACAGCTCTCACCACAAGTACACAGTAATAGTGGTTCATACATGGTAAAGGTGAACATTATTTCTAGTATAGGGCTTTCTAATGAATGAATATTTGCTCGGATGAGGTTGATGAAAATTGCGGATATATACTTTCAACTTCTGGTATCATTTTAGAATATCACATCATTTACCAAACTCTGTTTAAGTCTAACCAGTTTAGGTTGATTTTTGAAGCGTTCCGTTTCCGAACCTCTTTACGATGTGTAGGTTTAATCTTATCTTCAATATAGTTACAGCCGTTGTCAATTCAGATGCATCATCCATTTGCAGGCATGGTTTTGTTCTGAAATAACGAAACTGTCTTTTGATTTTTGCGTTACCTTCGGAGTAGTAAAAAGCAGAGAAAGTAAAAAAAGTTCCTACATCTAAATGATTATCGTGGAATAAATTACACATTCTTGACTGTTCACCTCAAGCTAGTAAGTATAACTGTTTGTCAACTGGGCAAATTATAGACGGCCATGCTTTCTTAGTATTAAGTTTCATGTATGGAAATAAAGACCGGTGCAGTCCAATGAATTGTTAGAGTAACGCAGTTAAACACGATCATCTCTAGAATGCTTGGAAAAGTTTGGTTATTTGCTTCCTTAGCGTAGCTCAGTATTGTTACGCTAAGTATAACGATGTGATATTTTCAACTTCACCCGCAGTAGTATAACTCAGTAACTGACCAACTAAGCTTCAACGTAGAACTTAGCGCAGAAGTGCAGCGACTCAAGTTGCTGCATTCCGTGTAGCACACAAAGGTAGACATTTAAGATAAAAAACAGATTCAAAGTACTATTGTAACAACGGAAGGCAAAACTCGGAAGCCAAGGTATATTTTCAAGTGATCAAACCGGAAAATTATATATATATCCTCTAACCAATCATTGAGTGTGTGATTTTGGCTTACATTAAACGACATGAAATAGAATGTTCAAATATACATAGTATTCTGTTGCTAATACTGTATTGAACTGTGGAAATATGTGAGAGTAATATTCCGTTGGAACGTACTGTCTGTATCACACCACCATACTATTATAAGCAGAAATGTAGGGGGCGGAGGGGGAGAAAGAATAGTAACATGGAATGACACTAGGGCTTGATGGGTATGGAAGATCACAAAGTGTGAATACATCTGAGCCACTGAGCCATATCACTAACATTTTCCAGTCATCGGTTCTTAGCATGCCAAGGAACCGAATCAGGTGGTCTACACCTTCCCCTACAAAGCTCAAACTAACAGTGAAAGACTTCATGGATTCATGCCAGGTTTTGATGTAACTACTCTTAACACTTTGTCAACCTAGTCCTATTTCAGAAGGAAATATTTAATGGGGAAGGCGATGACTTGGAATGCATAACACGTGTTCTAGCCATCCGGATCGATGAAGCTTCAAAGCTTCATCGACTAGCTTTTTCTCCTTAACTAAAATTCCACGTCTAATCTCAGTATTACTACGCATTGTGGCATCTAACATGGGAGATAAAACGCAGACATCTGTGACCAAAAACACTTAGCCTTTTCATATCTCCCACTTTCAATAGACATCTTTCACAGCCACAGAGGATAACGCAGCGAACCGCTACTCAGTACCTACATCCTTTTTGTCGATAGCTAGATATGTCACGTCTATTCCAGAAATGACGTAAGTTGGCTAGTGCCAAGCGAATCTTTTGTATCCGTGCTAGAATTTCATCGGGAATCAGTCCATTGTGGTTGATGCAATTTCCGAAATAAACGAAGTAGTCAAGACGCTCTACTGCCACCCACCTTTGAACTAGGAGTCTCTGCAGTCCAGTCTTGCAGCATGATCCCTGCATGCCAAGCATTCCAAGACTTCTGCTCAAGGTGGTCAGAAGATTGTATTTTATCAGCATTTTCTCCTAGAAGAACTATGTCGTACGCATACTCAGAGTCGACGACACTACCGGTGACTACCGGTAACAAGTCAATCGCCAAGTTACTAAAGTTGATTAACGTCTCATCGATGATGACATTAAACGAAAATGGTGACGCCGGGCATCCCTAATGAACACCACTGGTTGTCATTATTCAGGTGACAACTCTTCATAAGTTCTTTCTCAGCTGTGAGTTCGAATGGAGTGCCCTGACTACTGTGATACAATTTCTCTTCTCTCATTTCATGGCTAGATATTGCTACAGCATCTCTCTGTCGACAGTCTAATGCCGTCTTCAGGTCAAGAGATATGGCAAGTATCGGACTCCGATAAGGATGTCAGTGTTGGAGGAACTACCGAAAGGTAAAATATGGTGTAAAACCTAACTGGTCTTGTTGCTTTGTTCCTCCTGAGCACCACTTAGTTTACTCGTGATTATTAAACGTAGAACTCTAGGTAACATGTTAGTCAAGCTAATTCCCCTGTGATTACCACAGGAAGGCTTTTCTCACTTTTTATATAATGGGGTGATGAGTGATTAACAGCAGTCTAACGGACGACCCCAGACATTACCTAATATTTTAGTCAAACCACATAGGAGTTCATGATTACCATTCTTAAACGACTGTATAGTCATACTGTCAAGTCCAGTGTTCTTCCGTCCGCAGCTGCTTTCATGACTTTCAGATTGACCTTGGAGGTTCTTTGCACTAGATGATGATCTGGCCTTGCATCTGCTCCTCTTCAAGATTTTGTGTCCAGCAGGTTGCGTTTCCGCTTTCTTGAAACTGGGATAAAGTCTATCTGATTTTGGGTGTGTCCGTTAGGTGAAAGCCATGCCGTCTTGTGTGTATCCGTGAGCTTGTACACACTGCCTCTTACCACCAAATCATTGAATGCGCAGAAGTCTGCGAGGAGTTTCTCCGTTCTCATTCATTTCGTCTGGGGCCTCTCGATCCATGATTTCTCTTTCTGTGTGGTTTGTTCGCATATTTGCATTCATATCACCAATTAAGATTTTAATGTAATCACTTATAGGTTTGTCCATTACTGTCTTCAGTTGTCTATAGAAGCCCTTCTCTTGATTTTGGGGAACATAGCACTGAATAATTACAACTGTCCTTTTGAGTTGAATCCTTCTGTCATTATCCTGAAGGAGACTGGTTCTCACTGTATGAGAACTGTGGATTTTGTTATTGATGTCATGATAGCCACTTTCACCAGCCGGCTTCCATATTGTCTCCAGTTCTGTTGAAGAATAAGTTTATTTTTAGTATTTTTCTGTGCTTTTTCTGTAGTGAATGGGTTGAGTACTGAGATCACCTGCTGGAATGAATGTTTTGATCTCTGTAACAAACTAAATGGCTTTTTATAGAACTTATTTGTCTGTTGTTTTCTGGTGTTTTTGCATACTTCATATGGGAGTTTGGCTTATTAGTGTAAGCATTCGACTTTCTTCCTGCAGCTCCTAACTGAGTATATAATGGAATTGTCCGAGGCAAATGAATTGCTTAGTTTTCGTATGATCACTATATCCTCCAACCATTTGAAACTGGTTCACTTGGTTAGTTAGTAAGTTATCTTTCTGCATCAGAGAGTCGACTTATGTTTCATTCGATGTGCAAGTAACTTACTATTATTTTTGTTATCTGACACAGACTAGTTTTTGAAAGCTCATTGCTAAACGTGCTGGTAATTAAAGCGTGTTTTTGTGTGTATTTCCATTTTCGTTTTCTTTGTACTGCAGTCCTGAAATTCTATAAGAAAGCCGTTTTTATGGGGTTTTATTGATAATTGTCGACATTATCCCCATATAATTTAGTTGTCCATATGAAGAATTGGTTTAGTATGAAGTGTTGTGCAGTTGTAATTCTTCAGATATATCACTTCTGCACTGCAAACAACACATTAATGGTTCGAATAAATACGCTTATTCTGTGTCTGATTCACTAAACATTTTATCTTTCCATTTTGCTGCATTCGCCTTTTATTTTTCAAGAAGTTTGACAGCTGTACACTGTTAGTGTGATAATGTAATTGTAAGTCATTGATTTTGAAATTTGACTTTCAACCGAATAAATAAGGTGTGCAACCTTTGTTCTTTAAGACATTTAAAAGCCAGTTAATGTCATGAGAATATACAAAACCAGTAGCAAATAGAATTTACTTCAGTTGCATTAAGCTCACTTGGTTTATTTGATTCCCTTATTCTGTTTAATCTGACTAGTTGTTATGCAATTTTAGTCATAGCTTGTCCTACTCAACAAGCAGCGGACGATAGGGAGAACCCATGTAGTACTATAAATGTTTTATCTTTCATTTGTTCACAGATTTTCAACGTGACACAAATTTTAGACCCAGGTTTTGCATTACTATTCTTTGAACACTGATTCCAAGAGTAGTGGTGTTGCTGACCTCAGGACATGTTGGGAATTCGAACTTGTTGTATTAGTATATGATTGTTCAACAAAATTATGTGTCCTTTCATGTACTTTTAATGTATTTTTATTACTGCAGTAATCTCGAGCACGGTCTTATTTGTGTTACGGTTACAGTTATTGTTAATCTCTTCCTTGCGTTGCAGCACTCGGTAAACTGGTAATAAGTATGCACAATTAATTATTAGCTGAAAGTCATTATTTACGGGGAGCATTCATTTCACATGGCATTTAATGTTGTAGTTTTTTATCCCTAATTTTGGACTCATTTTGGTACTGATAATTGTGGTCATCGTCTGTAACACCGGGGAAATTTTTGGTGATTTTGTAACTGAGGAATTGAAATACTCTACACTTACTAAGTCACGTATTCAAAGCTCGCTTAATCTACCAAAGGCTACACACAGACTGGTAACATCGTTCACTTCTTGACATGGCTGCAGAGCCGTGTAATTTTATGTATTTTGATTTTGTGTTTGAAAAGTACAAAATAATCTTATAACCTTATCAATACAGGTTCTAAGTGGTACGCCGTAATGCTTGTATCTGCTCTGATTCTCGTTACCACGAACAGAAGACGCACATGAGTAACATAAAACCTTGTATTATCAAAATAATCTCATTAAAAGCAAGCATTTATTGAATAAGTTTCATGTCAGTAGGTTTTTTTTCTCATTTTGTTATGTCATTTGTTTCATTTTGTTTTCTTTTTCCATTCAGATGTCCAAAGATACGGATACGCATATTAAAACTGACAGTAAGGATTCACACGTGTTTTCACATGACTCTGAAAATGATTCTGCACTTGTATGTGCAATATGTTGGGAGATTATGACAAATTGGAGGCGATTACCATGCCGTCATGACTTCCATGAACACTGCCTTCGTGCTTGGCTCGAACAGAATCCAAGTTGTCCCACTTGCAGACATGATTTAGGCATACCTCCTGTACTTCTTTACAACCATCAAAGAACACAGAGAACAGAAAATGTCGCACTTGGTATGCTTGTTCGAAATTTGTTCAATAACATTGGAAATGAAGGTGTAGCCAATCAAAATCGTAATGGAATCAATAATGTACAGCCAATAGTAACACCCAATACTGCCATTCAACCAAACCAAGTGTCTGGGATTACCAGAATGTTTGCTACAGCCATTGGGTTGAACCTTGGGTTGAGTATTGGTGCTGCTCCGGTGGTTGCCGCAGCAGCACAAGCAGCTGCCATGAATGCTTTACCTCGTGAATCAGGTACTCTTAATTCTCCCTCTGGTGGCGCTAGCACTCAGGTAGAAGAGGTTTCGAATGTCCCCTCACAAAGTGTAGATAGTTCAACTGCTCAAGAAGAGACACATTTTAATAATCAAGAAGTAAGTAGATCTTAATATTTTTGAACACTCATTTGTTATTAATCAGGTTCTTAAAACATTTATGCATTAATTTTCAATGAAACCTGAAAAACTGCTCCAATCAAATTTTCTTGTTTGTATTGCAGAAACGTTTCCTAAGCTGTTAAAATTATTTTAACCAAGTTGAAAATATTTGTTGTAATCATTTAGAAATAGTAGATTAACTCATTTGTAGTTGGTTTCCGTAGGAGTTTGATTAATTGATGGATCTATGTTGAAATGTCCACAAAATGTAGCAGTACGAGCTGCAACATTTTGAAAAAGTATACTAATGTAGAGAAGTAGAATATTACTATGATAAATAAATATGAATATGTGTAAGAGAGTATAATTCAGTAACGATTCGAACAAATTTTTGGAATTTCAATAAAAATAAATGGTGAACATATCTGCACTAATGTAAACGACTTTAAGTTATTTCTGATCCAATTTAGGCAGTTTATACTTGGCTCAAACTACCAGTCAAGACTCTATGGGTTGCTGTGATGCCGAGGTCTGACGACCCGTAACCCCTTATTCAACTTAACATAACTTCAGTTGGTACTACTCATGAAGGAAAGTGATAGCCTCCTATGCGTATTGTGTCGACATTACGTACTATCCCGTTCGACTTCACGTAAGAAATTGAACGGAGATTCTTCTTATGTTCTAAATTCATCACCTTCTTATGTCGTCTGCTTTCAGAAGTCCATGCCTTCAGAGGAAAGTTCGACGATTTGAATTAGCGTTCAGTACACACTTATAAAGTGCATTGATTGATCCCCTTCGCCTGTGTATTGGATTTATCTCAGGTTTTAATGCACTATCTACCACTTCACTTAAAATAGGTATCAAGTCCTAACCACAACACTTGAAAACTTGCAAACAAACTAATAGGTTCTACCTCTCTGCATCAGATTTTCGCCTTCTACACCCCATTCTGTTTGGAATTAAACAGTAAGGAAGTGTAGTATAACTGTACGGCTGTTAAATTTTAATCTTTATAAGTATTAGATGTGGATTGTCGCTTAGTGCATAAGCATGCACACGTTTGTCGGGTTACATTGATGATGTTTGGATTCACCCTCTAGTTGGACCGTTTACTTATTGTATAAATGACTGCTGAAAGTATGGAGTTAAATGTTTCTTCTGAATCGATTGAGATGGCTGGGATATGTGTTGTGCGTGCCGAGCCACCGCCTTCTTGGGTTGAAAAATTTGTAGATATAAGCTGTGCAGGTGCAACCTTCACAGTAAGATATTAGCTTTTAAACTAATCAAGGCTTTCTTTGACGTTTTAGCCCATAAATTAACTCCACCATTTATATCTGCCCATAGATTCAACCAACCGCCACAGGAAATGATGCTGGAGATCAGGTTAGACGAAGATCTTTTCACTTTGATGGATCACGGTATTTCTCTTGGTTACCGTCTCTACATGTTGAATTATCGGAGGTAAGTTAGTGTTCAAGTGTTTTGATAGTTAGGTAATTGTACTAACGATTTAATGTAATTTTTGTGTTTACTATATTGGGGGAGTTCACAATAAATCTTGGTTCTGATTTTTGAATATACATCGGTTGCAAATTCCTTTCTTCAAGAATTAAAAATAGTTATTCAGATCATAAAGGACCTAGATTCATGTGAATTACATCGCATTAGCTCCAGTATCCCGCTAAGACAGTTAGTTGGTAGTCCACAGGTAAATGTGTACGTGTAATTAGGTGCTATCATTGTTGGTTGTTGTGCCGTATATCTTATTTCGATAAGTCAAAATGTTTTCGTTTCATTTTTGTTCGAACTTCACTATATATCATTCCTTTATTTCCCCTTTAACTTCCTTAGAAGACTAGCGATTGTGGGCAATCTTGTTGAGAGACTTGTTGGTCTGGACACTACTTTCATACAACAAGTCACGGATTTGAACCTAATCCTACCTGCTAGAGTTTGAGCAGTGTAAATGCGGTTTATTAGCTTGACTTTTACACAATAGGTCCCGGGTTAAAGTCTCTGTGTATCATAGACCTTCTCTTTATAAGTGTGGCTCTTAGCCTGGTACAAGAGGAATCTGATCCGGACAGTTGAGTACAAACATGTAACAAAATTCAGCTCTCATGCAACTGATGTGTCATTGTAGTATAAAAACAAGTACACGTTTACTGGGTTTAAAGTAGCTATGGCTAGGTCAGTTTAGGCCAACTAACGGTTTGTTTGTAGTTGACCCAATAGGAGTGGGACATATGCTACAAATGTCGTCCAACAGGCTTTCTGTATCGTTCACAGTTGGCCAGCTGGGAAACTTGTTGGAAAAGACTGAGGCGTAGTAACCTCATAACGCTTTACTATGAATTGAAGGGCAACTGTATCGACTCAGAATTTGTTGCTGTGTTGCGACTCAAAGTGGTGTTCGTAAGATCATGTGACTGTCTTGAAACATTATTAGATATGGCTTAGAATCAAAGTCCTCAGCGAACATGTTGAAGTTTCCTTCTTTTTTCTGCTTCCCAAGGAATTAGGAAACAACGGATGCTCTTCTAAAGACTCACGATAAACATGGTTGTTTACCTTATTCATTCTCTTACTCAGCTGTTGTATTTCATTTTTATTCACTTTGTTTTTGGATATTTTTTGTGTAGTGCAATTCTGTGACATTTCACATATGATAGGAGTAGACTGCGGACCGAACAAATTCACATTTTCGTTGACGGTTTTCAGAAAATTAAGCTTTTTGTCACTGTTTTCGTGTTAAATAATTGTAAATTGATGTGGTCTTTTCCTGTTGGCGAGCCAAGTCTTGAATCACCTACATGACGTACCTCTGTTCTTTCCCGTTTATGGAAATTGATAAACTTGTTACAAAATACAGGAAATATAAGGATGTAAAGAACACATTTTTGTAAGATTCTTCACCTTGAGTTATCGGGTTTTGAAAAGTGGATTTTTTGAGAGATAAAGTAAAAAAGTGATAATCATGAAAATTTAGCATAGGTGATCAGAAAGTATTTGCAAGAAGCTGAAAATATATATTCATATTGGTAAATCGTCAATGCTTCAAGTAATATTTTCCTGAGCTGCATAAGAGAAGCATTGGGTTTGCGTACTAAATAGATGTCTTCTAAGGTCATTACGCATACTTCGTAAGTTTGTCAACAGCATTGATGATTCCTTTGCCAGAGTCATCATAGCTTTATTGAATTTTACTATTACTATAGGTATTTCGTGAGGTTTTCCATGTCGGCGGATTTCAAAGTTTTGGAAATATTCAACCCAGTAATATAGCCAATGAAATGAATAATCAGCAGACTATGGGCATCAATGATACAAATGTTCGTGCCTCCCAGGCGAATGATATTAATGATCTGAATGCATTGCCAGTTTCTTTACGTATTGCTGTCGAACAACTGACTAATATGTTTCCACAATTCCCTCGTTCTGTGATAATTGGTGAACTCTTAGCCACTGGTGTTCCAGATTTAGCTGCAGAAAATTTAATTGCACGACCACCACCAATCATTTCAGCTTCAAGTTCTATTAATTTATTCTCTACTCCAATTATCACTTCCGCTGCTCCATCTACTGCAACCACTACTGAATATCAAAATGTAAGTCAAACCGTGAAAAACCTATTGACACCTTTTCTTAAAATACTTTGTCTGTAGTATTAGTTTTATTTATTAGTGTGCTTTCTTTGCCATGATGATGATGTATTTGAACAAAGCAAGAACAACAATTGTACCAGGATAATATGAACTCATCTTTTATTATTTCGAGGATTCTTCTCAACTGGTTACAACCTGAACGATGAAAAATATGAATTACATTACATTAAAGATTTGAACATACTTTTCCACGATCACAAGGAGTAATTGGTAGGAAGTAAAAGTAACATTAGTCCGGAATGATTCAACTAATTAAGAGTTACAAACACTGACTATTTATAGAATAATTCAAATGAACTGTGATCAATATTTGACAGTTTATAAATATTTATAGAATAATTAGGCAATTAGGCTTGGAAACAAAAACAGAGTTGCATATATATATGTGTGCGTATAGAAACAAGGTTTAGCTAGAC
Source organism: Trichobilharzia szidati (assembly GCA_944472155.2). Classification (NCBI taxonomy): domain Eukaryota; kingdom Metazoa; phylum Platyhelminthes; class Trematoda; order Strigeidida; family Schistosomatidae; genus Trichobilharzia; species Trichobilharzia szidati. The sequence continues at coordinate 92,337,558 of OX235273.1, forward strand.
AGAGCATAACAAAAAGGTAGATTACTTAACTAAAGAAAATGCTTTATCTAATAGCCAAAAAAAGGAAGAGAAAAGAACAAGAAGGGTGAGTCATGTTAAGATGAGAGAGTAGGGTTTTCTAAACAAGAAAAAGGTGACTCATACAAGTTGTATATTTTGTTGTCACCAGGGCAGTGCAAGATTCACCGCTGTTTCTTTCTGCGTACATAGATTTGGTTTAAGTCGTCTGATAGCAATTGCTTCAGCAAAGCGTAGCAAGTTAGGTTTCTTTTGCTTGTTGGTTATTTTGAATGACTTCAAGTTGTCTACATTATGACCAGTGTCTAATAGATGACGCGCAATTGCACTGTTTAATACTTGTTGACCTTTCAGTCTCAGGTTCTTTGGTATGTGTTCAGAAATGCGGACAATAACCCTTCTCTCTGTTCTTCCGATGTATGTGCTTTGGCATGTACCTGTAAATTTGTAGACACAGTTGGAGGTAACATGAGGTGGGTATTTGTCCACTTTTGATTGTCTCAAACAACTAGTTGTTTGATAAACACATACAAGCTTGGCGGCTGGATATGTTCTTTTCAGGGCAGCGTTCAGTCTGCATCTTATTCTACTGGCAGTATCATCACCTTTGAATGCAAGCTGCAGAAAGATAGGCTTTTTCTCTACTGTGCTGATTTTCACTTTTTCAACATGACGTCTCTCACACTTGTCGATGAACTTTTGTGGGTAACCGTTTTCGCGTAGGCATTTCTCCACAATGGATAGCTCTTCCTCAATCTTTTCTTCTAATTGCCTAATTATTCTATAAATATTTATAAACTGTCAAATATTGATCACAGTTCATTTGAATTATTCTATAAATAGTCAGTGTTTGTAACTCTTAATTAGTTGAATCATTCCGGACTAATGTTACTTTTACTTCCTACCAATTACTCCTTGTGATCGTGGAAAAGTATGTTCAAATCTTTAATGTAATGTAATTCATATTTTTCATCGTTCAGGTTGTAACCAGTTGAGAAGAATCCTCGAAATAATAAAAGATGAGTTCATATTATCCTGGTACAATTGTTGTTCTTGCTTTGTTCAAGTTTATTAATGGGAAGAATTGCATGAAGTTTTTGATGATGTATTTGCTCATTCTATTAAGCACAGTGAGAGAGAGACAAGGCTGTTACTTACATGATCTTCCTGATTGCAGTTGATTGGATAATGCGGCAGACAACGGCAACCAACGAGGGAACAGGCATAAAATGGACCGACACAAAAGCCTTGGAGGATTTGGATTTCGCCGATGATATATGTCTGATTTCCCACAAACTGGAAGATATGCAAGTGAAAAGCAACAAATTGGCAGAAGAAGCAGCAAAGATAGGACTTCAAGTGAACATAGACAAAACAGAGGTAATGAAGATTCCTGGCCAACAACAACAGCAACAACCGACAACAATCAGCATAAATGGGAGGAACCTGAAGGAAACAACTTCTTTCACCTACTTGGGAAGCATCGTCTCAACTACAGGAGGAACTGACGAGGATATCAAAGCCAGAATCGGAAAAGCAAGACAAGTTTTCATTTCTCTCAAGTCTATGTGGAGGTCAACAGCATTCAGCGTCAAAAATAAGATCCGTATTTTCAACTCCAATGTGAAGTCAGTACTACTATACGGATCAGAGACTTGGCGTGTCACAAAGAGCAGCTCAAACAAGCTACAGATCTTCATTAACAAATGCCTTCGCTCAATACTCAAGATCAAATGGCCGGAGAGGATCAGCAACAGCGATCTCTGGGAGCGAACCAACCAGGAACCGATCGTGAAACAAATAGGCAGGAAGAAATGGAGATGGATTGGACACACTCTGAGGAAACCATCAAGTGACATCACTAGACAAGCCCTCGAGTGGAACCCGAAAGGGAAGCGACGAGTTGGTCGTCCAAGGGTGACATGGAGGAGATCATGTGAAGAGGAATTGAAAGCGTGTGGGCAGACTTGGAGCCAGGTGAAAACTACAGCAGAGAACCGAAGGCAATGGAGACGCATGGCTGAAGCCCTATGTTCCTCTAGGAATTAAAGGAAATAATAATAATTAAGCACAGGTCCAAAGTAGACTTTGTATATTGATAAATAAATTTTCTTAGTACTCTTATGATGAAAAGACCACAACAATTTTTTCACCAAGAATTAAGGTGAATTTAAGAATCATTATAAACCACAGGTAGCCGATAGATATTGTTTCTCTTTAATATTACCTAACAGTATTAACCTTCGAAATGGAAGTTAAATTAGTAAATGCGATAAAAATGAAAGACTGTAGGAGCAAAATCGTCAGTACTCCCAGGTTTTCCAGTGGTTCTTTAGCTTATTTCAGCTCGTGATCAATCCCGTAACCAGTCAAATGTCTGCAAACCAACACTTGACACTTAATCACTAGCGACTGCCTCTATACAAGAGGTATCTGGGGTTCTAGTGAGAAGTCGTAACCAGCGGGGTCGACCAAGTCAGGCAAGAGGACAGTTACTTACCCGTGGCGATGTCCGGGATAAATACATATCATGAATTGGCAGAAGTTGGAATTCATAGACCATTGGGTTGGGTCCATTGGCTTAATGGTCTACGAACTCGTCTTGTAACCGTAATGTCCTGGGTTCGAACCCCGTGCACTCTGATGAAGAGACGCAGACTGGGACGAAACGGCTGTCCAGTACTCCCTGGTGGTTTTCCAATGGTTCTTTAACTGGCGTCAGCTCGTGATCAATCCTGTAACCGAAATAAATTTGCAAGGCTTAATGATGGTTGGTTATTCCTTAAATGTTGTCATTTTGTTAGCTGGAGTAGTTTTCTGTTTAGGGTATTCATCATCTGCAACATAGTAAACTACACATCAACCTATCATCTTCCGTGATGTAATCAGTGTTGTTTAAAGTCGATTTTTACTAAAAGAACTGCCAAACTAGAACCTGGCAAATACTCATGAAGCTTTTAACTATTCTTATCCACTTAGGGAAGTGTAGGTTGCTTGGATTGTTTAAGTGAAGTGAACTACATTATTTCTCAAATACATTTACTTATTCTAATATCTTTCTATCCATCAGTTGCTGTCATTTGTCGTAACATGTACCACCAAAAATTTGATAACATTTAGATGTTGCCTGAATAATATCACGTTTATAGAATGTTGTATTCGATATAAATTAATTCATTTCTAACCCTTTTCATCCTTACATTTTAGAATAATTCACTGGGTTCAGTAAGTGGAAGTAATCGTGATGATGTCACTAATCAGCCTATATCTAGTTCCGCTTTATCATCAAATGAATTACTTGAAACAACAGATGAAGAGGAAGAAGGAAGTAGAAATTTATCTTTTGCTGCTAGACGTAAATTAATGTTATCTAAAGCTAGAAGACGTTTCTTGGCTAAATATGATAATAACTAATACTTCTCTGTTGGTTTATCTTTTCTGCACATTCGTGATTATCTTGGTCAGATATCGTTGTTGTTGTTGTTGTTTTAAATCATCCTCACTATCACTACTACTACTACTACTATTGTTACTATAAATACCACTATTAACATTGCCTGAAATTATTATTATTATTATGACTATTGTTACTCCCACTGTTACTATTCCTATCGATTTCACTCAGCACTTATTTAGCCTTCCTTCTATTTTGTATTCACTATCATCACTCTATCACCATTGTTATTTAACAATGCCTTTGTTGTCCAACCACTGCCATTATTATCAGTATTATTAACCTCTTACTTTTCAGGTGTATTTACATTTGTATGTATACCTGCACCTCACTGCACTTTGTATTTAAAAAAAATGTTGTGAGGAAATAAAAGCACTAGTCTAGTTCGCATACGAACACACAAAAGGGTGTCTAGTTCTACTGATTCACATGATATGACTCGAAAGTCATTTTTGTTATTATTATTATTTCACAAGGTAGTATGCTTATTTATTTTTGAGCTGTAAACTGCACTTTACACTTAGACAGCAGACATTGTGTATGTGTTGTATATTTGAAGTTTGTTTTCTGTAATCTGCTCTTGAGTGAGATAGTTTTTGTTTGATTTTCTGTTCCGACCCTAATGATAAATTTGTTGGGGGGTGATTTTTCTCGCCAAGGCTTTCGTCTTTCACCCTTTCCATCTTGTTGTTTTCTTTTCACATTTACTAGTTTATATTCTGTCAGTTTTTGTTTTTCGCTTATACTGCATACACCTAAATGTGTGTAAGTTGAACGCACTGTCCTGCAGTGGTCTTTTGTTCGTAGCTATCAATAACTAAACTATGCTTCATTATTAAAATTTCGTTTATGCAATGAGAAACTGAAGAAAGTCATTAGTTTTTGTTTTTTGAAAATCCTACTTAATCCAATGCGCAAGGTAGGAGGATTGCTTACTCGAAAATTGGCTATACACTTATCTGTTGTGATTGTTCGGAGTATGTATTCTGCAACATCGTGCCCCTAAAAGTTAAAGAGCTTTATTTCATGACATCTTGTCTAAATATTTTATCAGATTGTTTGATTGTCAGGCGAAAATATTAACTGTATCGTTAATCGAGAATTCCCAGTCAAATATGTAGTTGGTGTGTATCAAGTTGCGAAGAGAACATGTTGGAAACACTATATGTGCCCTTTTCATTTATGGACTATTTTAATCCTTTGAAAAGACCATAACATTTAACATGTAATTATGAATAAGACTATGGCATACATTAAAGTCGAAAGTAGTCAAGTAATCTGAAGATTTCATGGCACTCTATAAGCGTGCTTGATCACGAAAGATACTTGGAAGCAATTAGAATTCAGTTTCGATTCTTAAAATAAGCTTATCTACAAGAACTGGGTACCATATTCAGCTTTGTAAATTCCAACTTTTAAAAAAAAACAGTAGTGTGGGGGTTCAGTGAGCTATACATTTTGTTTGAAGGCAGGTTACATTTTTTCAACTCCCCGAATTTAGATATGTTCAAACAAATGATTGGCCGACCGAAAATCAATTTTCTATAGTGGGCACCATTGAAAGCTGTAAGTAATGTTATCACTGTGACAAATTAATTTGAATGTAATGTAAGAAATTTAACTGCTTAAGACTCTGTGTTACCTTAATCGCCTTTAAATTCCTCATCTTTGTAATTGACTGTTCAGGGTCAAAATAAAATTGAGGTAATATATCACGCTTGTTTTAATTGACCTGTTATTTTACTGATTATTTAATAACAGCATGTTGGTGTTTAACTTAGATTCATATGAGAGAGGAGAAGATTGCAGCTTTTATCATTCGATGCAAAGAGTGAATACAAGCAATTTATTTTAAGAACACTTTTCAGTTAATCATATGGCGCTTACAAATTATTTAGACGTAAGATAAAATAATAAATCGTCTTAAAATGCACGTAGCAGCAGTAATACATGTGATAAAAGTAGGCTCAGTTAAACACAATTCTGGACATGAGCATTATTCTCTCGGTTATGACATTCACCCAGCAATCATTGAGATGCAAAATTAATCCATCTGCTTGGCTCCGAGCTGAATGAGTCACATACATCCTCTTAATGCGGTGAGAAATATTGATATTGGGCACAGAGTGTTAGATAAGTAGTGGAAGTCAGTCAATGCTGTTCTGAAGATACATCGATTGAGATGGCTATTGACACGTGTTAAGTAGTCCAAGACATCGCTATCCTCGATGGACAGTGTTAGCTGACATAGCATTAGGTCGGTGGACATTTTGGAATAGTCAAATCAAAATTTGATATCTCATCGCCGTGTATGCAGATGTAGACTGCTTGTTTGGTCATGGAGACTTTTACTGATACGGCTCAAAGTCGTCCTCAGTGACTGAGATACATTGGCATTTTGTATTTGCCCAGATTCAATAAGTTCTCATGTTTTCCGTGTTGCTTTTGTTTCTTCTGTATATTTCTGCTCATTATAGTTCTTTTGAATTTCGTTTACTCTTTATTTTGTGCGCTACCTACTTAGAGGAGGAGGAGTATGGCAACTTGAACTGCTGCACTTTTGTAAAAAGTTCTACGTTAAAACTCAGTTATACATTCACTTGCCAAAAGGGGTACATTTGAGATAAAATGGGAAACTTCCGCATGTATCTGTGGGTTAGCAAAGTACTGTTACAATAGTCTCTCAATATTTGCTAACATAGTTTTAATTTCGATTCAACTTGTTGGGAGACGGCTAAAATAAAAGCCAACATTTTAAGTAGCGAAAATCCCCATTTAAATATTTGAAAGACGAAAAACTGAGCGAAGAAATATTTGCTTTTTAATTAGATTCTGGTCAATAGCTCTATTCTAATACACATAACATTTTTATTATAATAAGTGAGTTACCAGTCTTGTGGAGAAAAGTTTGTTAATAATAATTAGTCAAAATTGGACTTACAACTAAACACGTTCATGATCGTATTTCCGAGCTTCATGAGTAATGTATATCCAGGCATTAATGAAAAAATGTAACGAATAGTAGCTATGCATTCGCATTTATATACAGTTTTTTCATGAAAGAGGGTAAAAAATAAAAGCGACGAGTTGTCATAATCATAGTTGTTAATATTAATCAATGCATAAAAGGAGTTGAATACGTAGATTTACGTAATTATATGAATAATTTAATGAGTTGTAATCAGAATAGACATAGAAACGAAGAAAGATACGAAATGGCGCAAGAGTTATTTAGAGTTAAAAAAACAAACAAACAAAATCAAGTTAATATAAATCAACAAGGGTTTTACCATGACAGTAGAGGTGGTTGAATAATTTTCTTTTGTATACAGAGCTCCGATTGCTCTATCTGAATGGCTAGAGCCTCAGCAATGTAATGTATTGTCTTTGGCAGGTTGTTCTTCACTTTGTGGGGTGAGTTTGTTGAGATAAATTGACCAGTGTTGACAAGTTGTTCAATTATCGCACTTCTCATAAAGCCACTGCTGCCTTTCTTGAACCCTCTTAGACAGGATACGTATCGAACGACCAATGTACCTGGCTCCACAGGAACAGGTGAACTGAGATATGCGCACAGAAGTGGTCAGATGCAAGATCTTGTCCTTCAGGCTTCTACAGCCCAGTGGACGACTGGAAAACAGTACGTTACTGCGAAGAATATTCTTCCGAAAAATGATGAAACTCTTTTAAGGATATCGCAGGTTATGTCTCCCTTGAAATCAAAGTTCATGTAAAGTTTGTTTTTTGGTAGAAATAATGTTTCATTTCTGTGAACTTTTGGTTTGGTGTTCTTATCAATGAATTTCATTGGGTATCCATTTTTCAGAAGGTATACTTCTTCTTCCAGATTTACAGATGCAAGTGGTAAGGGATTTGATTAAACTTAGTTGTTGTTCAGTAGGTACGCAGCTATAGAAATTTGTCAGTTGACCGTTCTATATATACGTTTTCTATGAACTGACCTTCCGAAGATTCCATCGGGTCTTCTTGTTAATTCCACATCAAGAAAAGGAATTTTGGATTCGTTTTCCTTTTCAAGAGTGAATTTTATTCCTGGATGGAAATTGTTAAATACCTGTAACAGCTGACTGAAGTCCCACTTATTGTTGCAACTGATGAAAATGTTGTCCAATTACCTTGTATACGGTTAAAAATGATCAATACTCGACTTACGTGGACCATCCTCGAGGTTTACCATGAAACAGTTTGCTTGTAATGGACCTACGGGAGATCCCATTGCAATCCCATCCTTTTATCTGTAAGTGATGTGACAGAAAGTGAATTGTACATTAAAAGTATTCAGCTGCAGTAATTGATTCTCCATGTTTAACTGGTTTTCATCGATATATTTGCACACAAAACAGATAGTTTCCTGTAGTTGGGACACTGGTGAAAAGTGATTCATCATTTTCGAGGGATAGCCTACTTTTGTCAGTAATGTTCATATCTTGTATCCAATCAATAAATTGAGAAATACTACGAAGCGAGTAACATGTATACATGCTTCCTAACAGGTTCCACCATTATCCTGGTACTGTAAAAGAAGAACAACAGCGACTAAATGAGATCTTTGACAGTTGGTTTAAGCCACGTAAGAAAGTGCAGACTTCCTGGTCGGGGTCCTCAGGACGGTAAAAACCAATGGCTGGAGGCATTTGGTGATATGGCTCAAAATTGTCCACTCCTTGTGACTTATAATATCCAATAAAACTATATTGTTCTTCCATATTACTATTTTTTGCCTCATATCTCTGTTTTGAATCTTTTTTTTACTTTCTTCTCTTTCTTTGTGGGCTAAGTGAAGTGTGGTGACTCGAACTGCTGCACATTGGGGCGAAGTTCTACGTTGAAACCAGTTAGTCAGACAGTAAGAGAAACTTTGGCTAATAAAACTGTGATGATGTCAAGTCAGGCATAGGTTATTGTCTCACTATATTGTCCTAATACATGTGGAAATGCTTTAAAGTTTTTATAACAACCTTATTGTCTTCTTAAGATGTAATCGTCTTTTTCCAGTTGTTTCTATTTTCTGAAGAAAACTGCCTTGAATAAATATGATTAGAATATTTCATTTTTTATCGATCATTTCAATAAATATTTGTAAAAAGCTTTCTCACACACAGCATGACTAGGTGGTTGCGAATCTGCACATTTTATCACCATGATTATTTATATGGATATTTTATTACCATGATTACACACACACACTCACACACAATAAATAATCTCATACTGTTATCCTAAATAAAGCATGCCACTTACTCTAAGATTAACTAATCATCATGGTTATAGAACTGCAATCATATCTCTTCGATTCACCTTTCAAACACGTTATTATCCCTGTTAATGTTACATTCATGTCTAGCTCATCCGAATTCTTTTAGTTTTTCTGTAATAAGTAAGCATTTCAATATGAACGTAGAAGATGTTTTTGTCGAGAGTGTATGTAGAATAACCTGTTTCGTCAACCACAGTGGTAATATTAGAAATAAGGTGAATTTTCCGATTATTGGTTATCTGTGTTAATACAAATAAATTTATATTTTTTTAAGAAGCTCTTCAATTTTCCATGGATATAACGAAGAGAAACATCATCTGAACGATGAACTTATTAAGAACACGCAAGTCGGCAAAGAGATCTTTTTTCGTAACTTCAATTTAAGGGTTTATTTTTCCACTGTTAACTGACAACAAAGGCTAGAGGTTATTGTCGGTTAATAACGAAATAGGTCAAGGTGTTTGGAAAATAACAACTTGTGAAAAATAGTGAATAGTCTTACGTAACCAGGGGAAGTTGACTACTAATTAGTTAAGTGTTGAATAATCATTTGATGAAGATTCCTGGGCAACACCACCAACAGCAACAACAACAACAGACAACAATCAGCATAAATGGGAGGAACCTGAGAGAAACAACCTCTTTTACCTACCTGGGAAGCATCGTTTCAACTACAGGCAAACGGAACTGACGAGGATATCAAAGCAAGAATCGGAAAAGCAAGACAAGCTTTCACTACTCTCAAGTCTGTGTGGAGGTCAACAACACTCAGCATCAAAAATAAGATCCGGATTTTCAACTCCAATGTGAAGTCAGTCAGTGCTACTATACGGATCAGAGACTTGCACTGTGTGTCACGAAGGGCATTTCGAACAAACTACAGACCTTCATTAACAGTTGTCTTCGCTTAATACTCAAGATCAGATGGTCAGAAAAGATCAGCAACAGAGATCTCTGGGAGCGAACTAACCAGGAACCGATTGTGAAACAAATAGGCAGGAAGAAATAGAGATGGATTGGCCATACTCTTAGGAAACCATCAAGTGACATCACTAGACAAGCCATTGCTCGAGTGGAACCCGAAAGGGAAGCGGCGAGTTGGTCGTCAGTGCAAGGGTAACTTGGAGGGGGTCATGTGAAGAGGAGATGAGAACGTGTGGGCAGACTTGGAGCCAGGTGAAGACTCTAGCAGAGAACCGAACGCAATGGAGACGCACGGCTGAAGTCCTATGTTCCTCTAGGAATTAAAGGATACAATAATAATAATATGATAATCATTTGGGAGTAAACGATAGAAGACATGAGAACAAATTATTGCGAATGGGTTACACAAGATAAACAGAAGACTACATAGAGTTTCGCCGTGTAACAATTCAGGAATATAAAATTGGTACTAAGGCCACGTTAATAGCAGGGACTGAATTACACGTTTCTGAACACCAAGTTCTGTTTGTATCGTTACAGTTTCGGATGCATGAAGATGTAAGTGCAATCCTTTTGAATGGTTTAATCGTACTTTATATTCAAGGCTGTGAATGAAGTATCTGCTGATACTGCACGATCAGAAGTAATAATATGCTCTGTGTTTTCCTTTCGACAGTCAGGCTGGTAGATATTCATGAATGCGTCAAATAATGTCTTGCTGGTATGGCCTAAGCACAGGAGCAAGTGAACTGGTAAATGCACACTTAAGGTTCTGACAGCAGTGAACATAACCACGTGTGGTGAAAGTCAGGCGCTGAGATGCAGTAAAGAACCTTTCTTCGAATTGCTCCTGACTGATGGCTTCGAAGAACTTCAATAATTTTACCTCCCTTGAATATGCACGTTGACAGTTAGTTGTTTCTTAACAGATGCAGGTTTCGTGGAGTATTGGTCCTTTCTCTTTGGGTGTTTGTTGATGAAGGAGGTTGTATATCCATTCTGAAGGATTTCAATTCCTCACTCAATATATCTTCCCTGCATGTGCGATAGATCCTAGTCGCAAGACAGCCGATGAGATTTCCTTTTCTGCATATTGGGACAAAACTGTGAATATAAGACTGAGCAAAGAACATTCTTTGAGATGACTTCCTCATCTGGCTCTACAGTTATATCGCTTTTTAATTGTCAAATAAATTCTTTTAATTTTCACTGGTACTTAGTGTTACATTTTGTGTTTATTATTACATGTTTTTACATTGTAATTCTATTGATCTTAACAACTCGATATTGTTTTAAAAAAATCAATACTGATTATTCTTTAAATATTATACATATATGAGGAAGTTATAGGAAGGAATGTTCTCAATTTTCTTGATTTTTATCTTCTAAATATCTAAATGAGAACTTTCGATATATTGAAAACTGAAAGTTTGTCAGCTGTCCCTTCCGTTTTAGCTTGACACTGGACTTGTCTAGGATGAGGCGCTAAGTTAACCACTGTTTGGGCATTTTAGACAAGCTGTATAGGCTATAAATCGTTGAACCAGACGGTTGAGTCATTCCATGGGTCTGTGGTCTCTTTACTGAATTCTGTTATTTGTTTGTCGCTTTGTGCAGTATTGTCTTCTCTCCAGTGTGATTTGAGAATTTTCTGACATTTTTTGAATGTAGTTCGATCTGTTCAATAAAACAATCCCATCACCTTTATATGGACACGTAATGATGAGGTCTTCATTGCTGGATCATTGTTTGAATTCCGCTATATGTTGGTGCCCCCATTTTGAGTTTTTGAACTTCAGACAACAGTCAAGTAGAGTTGAATTGAAGTGTTATTCATTAGAGGCAGGAACTAAAATCTTTTGTTTGACTAACTAGACTCTCGAATTCGACTTGATTTGTGGAGATATGAATCTGTAGGAGCTTGATGTCAGAATTTAGTACCGAGAAGATAATGCTTGAAGTTAATTCAGCCTGAGTCAGATTTGAGAAATTGAACACAAATTCTTCTGGATTCAATGGAAATTTGGCTAGGAATTCCTCTGGCTTCAAGCAGTGCAGAAGCGTCTGCTTACACTCTTGTGCACGTCTTGGTTTCATCATCAGATAAATTATCCAGCATGCGGCGCTTTCGACTGATATAATGTTCCATCGTAAGTACATGTGGGAGTAGATCATCCGCTAGATTTCAAGCATGATGTTTTAAAGTTAGATGATACGGATGGATATGACCTCTCGGAAGGACTTTCCGAAAATACTTTAGACGCATGATTTATAATGCCATCTTCGAGAAATAAACGTATTCACTAATATATGCATTCTAGAATAGATCAAGGTGGAGAGAATACTTCAGAATGGTTTACCATCCAGTATCAAAATATTCTAGATTACAAATGAGGTTTGAGAAAATATTCTCACATCATATTAGATAAGTTTATTTTACATAACACACAGTGATACAGTACTGATGTAACGACAGAAGACAAGGGCCAGGCAACAAATCGTTTATTGAGAAAATCAACAGATATTTATAGATTTTTATGTACATTGTGATCCGATATTGTTAGCAGAGAAGCAACGTTTTCTGATTGGTTGTTTTCCTGTTGAAGGTTATTCTGTCATCTCTTTGTTGCCGTTTGTTAGACAGCCCGTTGATATATCTGCTAATCGTATCCGCCCACGCTCAGTTTGCTGTGATTGGTTCTTGAGTTAGTCTTTGTTTTCGTTTTTTCTCATGACCAAGATTTGAGACGTAAACACACGTAAATTGCTGTCTACCAATTTTGGCTAGCAAACAGCTCTCACCATACTGAAAACCGGATGACGTTTCGAGTGCAATTTATTGTTCATAATCGTATCAATTTATTCACACACCTTCATAATTTGCTTCAAATGTTTTTTCTTTCCTCCATTGTAATTTTCCATATGTCCGATTTGGGCGTTGAAGACTTCACGGACGATTTATGTTTAGTGTCACACAAACTTGAAGAACAACATTCGTAAACTAATAAGTTGACAGAAGAGGCTGTAGCGAAGACGGGACTTCAAGTGAACATAGAGAAGATAGAGGTTATGAAGATACAACAACAATCACCATTGATGGAAGAAGTTTGAAGGAAGTCATCACTTCCACTTATTCGGGTGGCATCGTTTCAACTACAGGCGGCACGGATGAGGAGGATCAGAGAAGCGAGACAGACTTTCATTCATCTAAAATGAATGTAGAAATCTGACACACTCATCATAAGGATCAAGATCCTAATCTTCAACACTAATTTCAAGCCAGTCGGTTCTCCTACATGGTTCAGAGAGACTTGGTGTGTGTGTCACCAAAAGCATTTCCGACAGCCAGCTGCAGACTTGTATTAGCAGCTACCTTCACTCAATACTGAAGACCGGATAGCTAGTCGGAAAGAATTAGCAACAAGGAACTCTGGAAATAAACCAACCGAGAACTTGTTGTCAGACAAATATGCCAGAGAAAATCGAGATGGATTGGGTGTATGCTGTGGAGACCGTTGAATGGAATCGCGCGCCAGGCCATCCTTCGAGTGGAACCCGAATGGGAAACGAGTTGGGTGTTCGAGGGTGACTTAGAGAAGATAGTATGAAGAGGAGATGAAACCTTATGCTCAATCATGGAGCCACCCAAAGACGACTGAAGTAAACAGAATGAAATGGAGATGTGCTGTTGAAGCCTTATGTTCCACTCGGAATCCAAGGGATTAATAATAACTCTAATGATAATGTAGCCCAATGTTGCTTTCCATGACTACTGGAAAGTTTATTTGGTCGTTTTTTTCTTCTAGAAATTAAAGTGTACTCTAACGTTTGTTCAGTTAAATATCAATTTTTTATTCCAGTATATATTTCACTGACTGCTTCTCATTTATCAGATCAACTAATAAGGATATTGTACAATTCATATCAATATTTGCGGCTATGGTTGGGTGATTCAACGTTATCGATTTAAACAAAGTGGATAAGCAGTTGGACCGAATGTACATCATGATCTTAAGCGATGTATGGTAGTAAATTTAAATTTCCTATTTTTAAGCTAATTCAGCTGCCTATACAGAAGGTTGTAGCATTTTCGGGATGCGTTTTAAAATAAAAATTGTTGATTGTTGACGATTGCTATTAAAGCAGATTTTGACAAGTAAGATTCAGCATCACTCATAAAACCATTCAAAACCAAAAACTGAATAGCTTTAGTACGCACCTACGACGAGTCCAATAACTGAATAAGAAATTCTTCACCTTAAAACTCAACGAGCCCGTAGATTTCTACTGCTCTTAACCATAAATTGATGATCAAGGTTTGCTTATCTTTTTGCTTAGTTGTTCAAAATGGAAACAGCATATCCAATCCGAATAAACTACACTACTGTTCATTGAAATATTCTCTCTAACCTTTATCTGTGTTCATTTCGTTATCAGTCACTCTATTCTCGTCTATACTGTGTTATATTGTAGAGTTGGACAAGTGGAGTTGATACAGTTTTTCACGAAGATTTACTTACATTTTCTTCATCATTCGGTTCTTACAAAACCTAAGTCTTGTCTACTAAGATAGTTAGAATAGCTAAATTTGATTCTGTGCCATTCAAGTAGAAAAATTAGATGATCAGCTATAGTAAAAACTCGAAAGCCTTACCATTTTATGGGCTTTTTTAAAATGTAAAAGACATAATAAGAAGTAAAGGTATAAAGAAATCATAATTCTTTATCGGGCGAACCTGTAGGTTCACAGAAATATAAATTAATTGTCCGGTGTATACTTATAACGTTATTTATGTTTACCTCATAGCTTGCTGATTAGTGATGGGTTATTTCATCCATGGTGCGTCGGTGGCATAACGGTTAGGACGCTCGCCGACCATACACATGGTCCGGGGTTCGATCCCGACTGACTCACTCCTTTACCTCGCTAAGCCAGAAATAATGCTGGTGAAGAGGAAAGGTTGGGCATGAGGCTAGCAACCCCATCCTGTAAAAATTAACACTGCTACAGAAACTTCAAGCCACTAGCTTGAAGCCCTATGTTCCACTGGGGAACGTGAAGGAATAATATATATTTCATCCAGGAGATACGCATATGCACACAATCAGTTTAATTCGTTGCTTTATAGTTTGATAGTCATCACACGAGTGTAACAAGTCATTAAGTTTGTAACTATGAGAAATATCCGTTTCATTTCAATTATTAGTTCAGTCTTCTTGGTCAATTAGTCATATACGCCATACACATCCATCAATGAATATTCTTCGTCTATTAAGTGAGGCTTAAATAAGCAGGATGTTATGAGTAATGAAGTGCAGTTTCAGAGTACATTTTGTCACAGAGTAATACCAGCTACGGAATCACTGCTAAGTAAGGGCTACTATACATAAGTTTTCTTTTATTCAGAGGCACACATCAAAGACTGAGAAGTCTAACGACCCTGACATACATCATAGTCAAAATTCAACAGTATTGTGAATATCAAAATTCAGCAGTTCTTTTAGAATTTAGGGTTTTGTATATCAACTGCTGATATTAGATGTAAAAAGAGACTAGCTGACAACAGGTAGGGTTGCTAGCCGAACGCCCAAACTTCTTCACTTATCGACTTTACCACAGGCCTAGTGAGGTTTGCAGGTGTGTCAGCCGGGTATCGAACTTCGGACAATGTGTGTGGTTGACAAGCGTTCTACAGCTGAACAACCAATGCAGAAATTTTTTGATAGTGCAGTTTATATTCGAGAACAGATCATGTATTTCAGTGCACACCGATTGTACTAATATAGACAACAAAATGAAAGCCTATATTTTCTTCACTTAATTTAAATCCCCCACTTCACTACTTGATGATTTTTGTATGATTCACTAAGTGGTCATTCATGAGAAGTCCCATGTGACCTGGAGAGTTAACAAAAACCTATTCCAAAATGTTGAAAAGACGGTTGAATCACGAAATTTAGGTCCAAGGTTTCCTGCCGATTGGCTCCAACTATTTAATATCAGCAAGATAGTTTTCCTTTAGATGTAGCCAATAACTAGGTTGCACATTCGTGTATACATAGCAAATGGGTGACAAAAATCGAGAACTAATCCCGATCAAGGGTCAAAATAAAAAAATTTCAAATTGCAGCAAAACAGAAAGATCGGATAAGAACACAGTAGGATCATAATCACTGAGAAAATTGCCATATTTTGCAATTAGGAATTAAACACGTATTAATAAAAAAAACTACTTAACCTAGTTGATGAATTCGTCGAAAAGAAAATTTCCTCTGCTGCAACCGTCTTCTTAATATTTCATAATGTGGTAATTATTCACACTATTAAATTTATGGATTAAGTTGGTATTATTACTACTACTGTTTCCTTGAGTACACAGAGGAAAGTATGGTTTCAACACCACATATCCACTTTGTCCTATTCTCTGCAGTCCTCTTCACCTGGCCACACGAATGACCATGGCTTCTCATCTCCTACTCACACAATCTCCGCCATGTCACCCTCCGACTCCCACCCAACTCGTGATTTCTCATTCCGGTTCCACTCGAGTGCCTCCATTGCACACAATTTCATTCAATGATTTCTTAAGTATATGCCCAATCTATCTCCATTTCCTCCCACATATTTGTTCAACAACAGGTTCTTGGTTGCTTCAACCTCAAAGTTTCTTCCAGCTAATCCTTTCCGGTTGGTCATCTCAACTTCAATACGAAGCCAGCCAAGAAAGCTGTTGATGAAAGCCTGCAGCCAGTTCGAAGTGCTTTCGGTGACACGCCAAGTTTTTAAGCCATATGGAAAAGCCGACTTTATACTGATGTCGAAAATACAAATTTTGTTATTTACGCTGAATGCAGTAGATCCTCACATTGATTTCAAGGTGATGGAGGTGCGTCTTACCTTCCCCATCCTAGCCTCACTATCCTCATCTGTTCTGCATCAGTTGAAAATAGGCTTCCGGGATAATGAAGGGAGTGACGTCTTTCGAATTTCCCCCACTGACGGTGATTGGTGCTGGTTGTTGTTGCTGTTGGTTGGTTGGTCGGTCGGTTGTTTTCATCACCTCCGTCTTCTCTGTGTTCACCTGAAGTCCTGTCTTTGTTGCCTGCTTCTTCTGTCAGTTTGTTGGTTTACGCCTGTAAGTCTTTGAATATATGTGGCATTAGATATGAATCATTCACGAAGTTCAGATCTTCCGGAGTCTTCTTATCTGTTCAAAGCATTCCTATCTTCTATGTAAACTAAATTATTGTTAACAACTACTAGTAATAGAGTGATCACCAAAATATGCTGCAAGAGTGTTTCAGGGATCCTAGTTAACGGCAGCAGTACACAGTTCTGCAAAGAAGAAATGCTAAAATCAATCGTGGACATCTCGTTTTTTATGGTTTAACAGCACAGCAGAAATGTTTATCAAAACACAAAACGAAGTGTTCAGTTTAAAGTACCTTAAAAATACTCCCTAACTGTATTAATAAGTTATTATTATTGTATACCAATTATACTTTACAGGATAATCCATGTTATGTATTTCCTAATCAACATGCAACCTGTAAGCTTAACATCCAATAGGTTATTCTCCAGAGGTAATGATTACATGTTAAGTGAAGGTCTAGTCATCAGTCACACTGTAAATCTAATGATAAAGATTGTCAATTTTAATAATGGTATGATAGACTTCAGAAATGTTCATTAGCTGAATTCATTTCCAAACATATTGAGAAAAATATAAATACAAGTCATAACCTGAAGATATATAAAGTCTGAAGTATTTGCTAGTGTACAGATATAGGTTTCCTGTGGTGAAAGATGGTTGCTAGCCAAATTGGTAGACAGTAATTGACGTCAATGTTTATGTCTCAACTATTAGTCATGTGAAAACAAGGTCAAAGATGGACAGCAGGCTTTGCGTAGGCGGATACAGTTAGCATATAGATGATCTGACACAGCCACAAAGAGATGCCAGGTTAACTTTCTGTGAGAAACAACCAATCAAAAGACTGTATTTTCTACTAACAATAATCTACAATAATGTACATTGAAATCTATAAATATGTGTTGATTTTCCTTAATAAACGATCTGTTGCCTGACTCTTGCCTTCTGTCGTTACAATTGGTGTCGTTGCCTCCGAGCAATGAAGATCCCATGGCCAACTGCGTTTGAAGAAGGAGACATACGGAGCTTCTTACGTCACTTCCAGGCCGTTGCTGAGTTGGTGGGTGTCAAAGAGCAGGCGGCGAAGGCGGCATATGACAGCGTAGAGAGGTCAGATGGCACAGCGTCTTGGAAGACATTGGTTGAACGATTGGTGTCGGAGTTCGACAGTCCAACAGATAGACAGCTGGCAATGCAGCAGTTCCGTTCAACGAAGCTCGGACCTGATGGAGATCCGTTAGTGTTGGCGGTGAAATTGACGAATCTACTTCGACGTGCGCTTCCCACTTTGGATGAAGATTCAGAGGCTCAGTTGCTGAGTTCCCAGTTCATCGAGAGAGTTCCAGACCAAATTTTTCAGCAATTACAACTGGTTAACGCTACGCAGCCAATGAATATTAGTGAGCTGGCGAAGGTGACCAAACAGCTGCTGAGCACAACTGTAGCTGCCATAGAGCAACCAAAACCAAAAGAATTCGAGCAGAAAATTGAAGCGTTGCAGCGGGAATTGGCGGAGTTAAAGTTGGGTGACAGGAAAGACCGGTGTTTTGAATGCGGTAAGCCGGGACACTGGAGGAGATACTGCCGAGAAAGGCGAAAAAGAAAAAGTTTCAGACGGTGTAATACGTGTTCTTTCTCTCGTATAAAAGTAGATGTAGTGAGGGCTATCGAGAAAGGGGCTGTGTATTCGAAGTTGCGAGTGAATGATCAAGAAGTAGAATGTTTAGTACATACTGGGGCGGCTGTGTCCCTCATAGATAAGAACTTACGTACGACTGTTAGTCCATGCTCATTGACAGTACAAACGGTAGGTGGGCACGTATTGCGTATCACGGGTAGATCGAACAGCACGGTCGTGGTTGGCAGCTGCGAGGTGACGTTCCCCTTCATTGTTGTGCCCGAATTACGATGGACGATATTTGGCGCGGATTTTCTGCGGGAGATTGGTGCGATAATCGACATGCAAGCGAAGGTTGTGATCACGAAATACGGACGTATCAGCAGGTATGAGACCAGTGAGATGGCAGCGGTTAACCTGTCGAAGGTACACAATATGACAGAGTTAATTAATAAATACGATCATCTGTTTACTGGAGATGGGGACCCATACGGTTATTGTGATAAGGTGAATCATGAAATTCCGTTAAGTGGCCTGAAAGTAACGTCATTTACCACGCTAAGAGTTCCATGTCATTTGGAAGGCGGAGTTGAGCGACAAGTGCGAGAGATGTTAAAAGATGATATTATTGAAGAACCAGATAGCCCGTACAACTCTCCAGTACTGTTAGTAAAAAAGGCGAGTGGAAAGTATAGATTCTACGTTGATTTTCCACAGATAAACAGTATGACAGAGTTAAGACCGTGTGCCATGCCAACAGTAGTAGAAACTTTAGATCGCCTACAAGGCGCAAATTTGTTTTCAGTTCTCGATCTTCGCTCAGGATACTGGCAGATACCAATAAAGCCAGGTGATAGAGATAAGACGGCATTCATCGTGGGTCAGACACAATACCGTTTTAAACGCATGCCGTTTGGACTAGCAGGTGCACCGTTCACGTTCAGACGACTGATGACGCTATTACTTAAGAACTTGAAAAACGTTGAGGTGTACGGTGATGATATAGTCATATATAGTCAAAACGAAAATGATCATGTGAACCATGTGGAAGCCGTGCTGCGACGCATCGAAGAGTTTGGAGTGCGCGTCAACAAAACCAAGTCTCAGATAGCCAAAAAGAATGTAACTCTTTTGAGACATAAAGTGGGAAATAGTGAGATTAAACCACTACCGGGGAAAATCTTGACGATAAAAACGATCCCGGCCCCGAATTCAAAGAGAAAATGGAGACAATTCTTAGGTAGAGCAGCGTTTTATAGTCGCTTCGTGAAGAACTTCAATGAGATAGCGGCCCCTCTGTACAGGCTACTACGTGAACCGAAGTTTGTTTGGTCGGAGGAATCACAGAAGACATTCGACAGGATTAAACAGCTGCTCAACCACCAACAAATGACACTAAAGCTACCTGTACCTGGAAGACAGTTCACAGTGTGCATAGATGCCAGTGACTACGCCATAGGTGCGGTCCTAAGACAGGGAGAGGGAATCGTTGAGTATGCTAGTCGGATTTTGACACACACAGAGCGAAAGTATTCAACGATAGAGAAAGAATGTTTAGCGATGGTATGGGCAATCGACAAATGGAGACCTTATTTACTCGGCCGGCGGTTCCACATCGAAACGGATCATAAGCCGCTACAGTTTTTGAAGACAGGGAGAGACCCACGAGGGAAATTGTCACGGTGGATGTTGCGTCTTCAGGAGTACGATTTTACCATCTCACACGTTCCTGGAAATGAAAATGTCTTGGCAGATTTGTTATCGAGACCAGAAGACGAGTCTGAGTTGCTCGAGGTCGCTTACGGAGTGCATGCAGTAGAACAAGACCCACTAAGACTGGCACGCAGACAAAGGTTGGACGATACGCTGAATACAGTAATACAGGTGATCACTAACGGAATAGAAGTGGATCCAGCAACAGCGAGTAAGGAGCTAACCACACTACTCAGACAGAGAGATCGACTAAGAGTGAATGCCTACGGGACTCTGACCTGGCGAGAGAACGACGGAAGCTGGCTGGCTATCATACCTCAGTCGTCGCGCCACGACATGATAGAAGAATGCCACCAGCTAGCACATGCCGTAGTGGCCAGAACAACCGACCTCTTGAGACAAAGTATGTACTGGCCAGGTATGAGAGAAGAAGTAGCAAGATATGTACTTGGATGTCCACGGTGCCAGCTAATGAAAGGCGACCGGTGCATACGACCACCTCTTCAGTCGATTCCAGTTACGGCGATAGGTGACTTGTGGTCCATAGATGTCATGGATCCATTTCCTCAGACATCCAATAGTAATCAATACCTCTTGGTGATGACGGAGCGCGCGACACGATGGGTAGACGCCGTAGCAATCTCAGACCAACGCGCAAGGACCGTGACAGATGCAGTAGTTAGACACATCGTTGCAGACCACGGCGTGCCAAAGACCATACTGACAGACCAACGTCCGTGTTTCGAAAGTGAAGAATTTACTTCCCGTTTGCAACAGCTGGGCATCAAGAGGATCCGAACGACCCCATACCATCCACAAACGAATGGCCTGACGGAAAGAAACAACCGTACGCAGAAGGAGTGGCTGGCCTCGAAGGGCAGTAACTGGGAAACGGAGCTGCCACTGATTTTGCTAACACATCGTGCCACCACCCAGGAAACGACGAAAAAGTCACCCTTTCAACTGATGTATGGTAGAAAACCACGATTACAGATACAAAACGAAAACTGGCCCCTTCACAAAAAGTGGAGTACGACGAAATTAAAAGCAGAAAGGAAAAAAGCCGTCAAGAATGTAATGCAGAAGCAGCGGAGGGATGTCGCGAATTCTCAGCTGGGAGAAAAGACTCAATGCAGTACCTTTGCAGTCGGGGACCAAGTGAAATGTAGAGACAGAAGATATGCTGTCGGATGCGGGCTAGGTTCACGAAAACTCCTTCCAAAGTGGGAAGGACCATACACGGTCACAAAAAGACGGGGTCAAGTATATACTATCAGAAGAGGTGACAAACAAAAACGAGTTAACGCCAGTCAGATCCAACGATGGGTGCATTGGGACAAGCCGGTCTGTAACAATCATCAACTAGAGGATGCATCACCCAGAAGGTCGGAACGCCTGAGCTCGAAGCTGTTTGACGTGGGGACGAGTGTGGTGAGAAATGGTTGATAGCGAAATTGGTAGACAGTAATTGACGTCAGTGTTTATGTCTCAACTATTAGTCATGTGAAAACAAGGTCAAAGATGGACAGCAGGCTTTGCGTAGGCGGATACAGTTAGCATATAGATGATCTGACACAGCCACAAAGAGATGCCAGGTTAACTTTCTGTGAGAAACAACCAATCAAAAGACTGTATTTTCTACTAACAATAATCTACAATAATGTACATTGAAATCTATAAATATGTGTTGATTTTCCTTAATAAACGATCTGTTGCCTGACTCTTGCCTTCTGTCGTTACATTTCTAGGAAACAGAGAGCCGCAAAATCCTACAAGTGATTCCACCCTGATAAATGGGATAATGCATGATACTTTGGAATCGTCTCTATGTTTAACTGCTGACTTAATAACTGGATGCATGATTACAAGCTTATTGGTTGTTCATGGAAATGTGATGATGAGTATATTAAACTCTTTCTCATCTATATACTTGGGCAGTTGTGAGTGGATCGAATTCAATGAAGTGTCTAGATTAGGATAAGAAGCTGAATTTGGGATTTGTGTCAAGATAAAATCTTCATTTATGACACTGGGTTATAAGTTTTAGTTTGTACTAAATGCAGAAAATAGTTAGTATAAGACAATGTAAGATACTTCACTAGACTATTCTGATGTATTAAAAAGCATGTGTCCAAATACTAGTTCACTAATAATTCTATGTCTGAACAACTTAGCAGCATATCTTATAGCACCAGCTAACCATTCCGTAATTCTACTTACAAAATAGCACAAACGTTTGTATATATCTGCTTGTCATTCAGAGGAAATTATTCACTTTTATAATATGTACGCAGATTTGTTCTGAGATAATAATCAAGATTATAACGTGGACCTTACATACAGCTGAAATCTAAAATTATCCAGCATTAAAATAACTATCAAAATCTTACTTCAGTTTAGGTGTTTTATGGTACAGCATACTAACAAGTACTGCTATTCAAGCTGAATTGTTTGCTTTTTCGAAGTAACACTTTGATTAGCGAACGTTTCCTTATCATGATGAACATCTTCATCAGTTCTTCAAAAGGACGTAAAGCCCTTATGAGATAATGATGAATAAAGTTAAAGGAGAAGCAGTTTTATGGTCGGATTGGAAAGATTAATATTACTAACAGAAGTGGCTGCGCTTCAGCTGACTGCAAAAGAATTATTCCCCTTATAAGTTTAAGTACTGAAGTCTTTGACTTCTTCAACGAGTAATTCAAGCTTAAATGAAAAATGAGGTACACAATTTTCTCAAGCTGGCAGATACATCGTTTTAGTGAATACTAAAAGACCAAGACCTCAGTTAAACATGGGGACACATGTTTTGTCAATTTCACATGGAAAAATGGAATTATTCATTAAGTGAAATGAAGAATAATTTTTGGTCTATGCTACCTTTATGATAGAGCATTAAAGAAGTGACAAATAAGAGTCGAATTTATACCTCCAAGGGATCTATACTTGTTACACATCTAATCGTCAATACCATAGAAAAGCTGACAGTATAAGGTATGATGATAAACTGTCCAAACATAGGATTACTAGTAAAATTTTATTCGGACGCATTGATATATATATATATATATATATATGAGTAACCTAGCAACATGCTTTTACATTATCGGGTCATAAAAAAACTGCATATGAAATAGTATATATTTGTAAGTTTGAAGTGAAGTGGAAATGATTTGGTTGTAATAATCAGCATCGTGAATGTTGCATTAACATGTTTGGTAGTATGACTGCAACCCAGATAATTATGGAGTATTACATGGATTTAACGCCAATGACATAACCTATACAAGCGATAAAAAGTTCACAGCTAGTCTCTAATTCACATGAAACGCTAAATAACTTTCATATTTGAGCGTACTTATCAAAGTTGCAATAAACAGTAGGCAAAAAAGTTTGATTTCATATTCGAAATAAGTAGTAATGTAGTGACCCATTTTATCACTCATCATCGTAGTATACTATCACTATGTAATTGGACTTTGATTTGTTTATCACTCTAAAGATTGCGTGCTAACAATTAAAACTTTTGTACTCGCTCAATTTTTGAATTTTGATTACTGCGATAATACATGATCGTATTCCTTCGCAAGTGCCTTTTGATTTACGTTGTGGATGTCGAGTAATCACAACGTTAGGACACAATTATAAACGCGAAGAAGTACTAGGATATACGTGTACGCTAGTTTGGTCAAAATAGAGCAGCACAACAGTATATATTCTAGTTAATAATATCCTTTAGGATTCTGTCGAACAAAAAGAATAATTCCAGAAAATATTACTAAGCTTGAATTAAAAGTAATTCAGATATACTAAGACCGCAGTGAAAAAATCAATTTGACAAATAAATACAAACGAAACAACGATAAATACTACACATGTGATAAAGTAAGTAAATGTAGTCACGTGATACTCAATAATGATAAACTAATTCGATATGCCAGGAAGAATTTTTTTCTGAAATTTTTCTATTGGATTCGACAAAAAGAACCTATCTTTTTGACCATTAACGAATAATGTAAAAATGCATTACAACGAGGAATTTAATTCAGTAGTTTCACTGTATATATGATCCGCAAACATCGGTTACCACTAAACGGATCACTGAAGAAACCTGCCTGGAAGAACATTGAAACTAACTCTGTCAAGGTGATTTTCAAGGAAACTTGTACAACTGTTCTTGGAAGAAAGAAGACATAAAACAAGGAATGGCTCTCAACGGACGCCTACATAGAAGCTAATAGAAGAGAGGAGAGGAGGATGGTGAAAGAGAAGATGACTCAATGCAAAGATGGACAACAGAAGGAAAAGCTGAGTTCAATGTACACTGAATAAAGAAGTGAAGAAGAGTGCTAGGAAAGACAAAAGACAATTCTACGACACATTGGCTGGCAAGTGAAGCACAACAGGCGGGCAGCATGTAAAAGACACCTGAGAACATTTTATCGGATAACCAGATCTCTATCCGGGAAGAGATCAATAGACGTTCAAGGGAACCTGATTACCAAGGAGGAGAAACAAATAAAACAATGGGCTGATCACTTCAAAAGACTCTTGAATCGACTATCAACTACCACTTTTTCAGAAATACCACCAACAACAACACGCACAGAACTGCCTAGCAGTGGACACCATTCCTCCAGAGAAATCAGAAATCCTAAACGCGAGCAAGCTATTGAAGTTCAGTCGGGAAGGCCAGATGGAATTCCCTTTGAAGCACTGAAAACGGACCTAGAGACTGCGGCAAATGTGCTCACGCCATTAATGCAAAAGATTTGGAAGGTGCCTACTGATTGGAAGAAAAGTGACTAACGCCTCAGTCTGCAAGAACTGGCGTGAAATAATGCTCTCCACTCCAAGTAAAATACTAACTTGCATCATCCTGGAGAAAATAAAAATGAATAAAATGCAACCAGAACAAGCTGGATTCAGGAAAGACAAATCATACATAGATGAAATTGCAACTCTATACATCATCGTCGAGCACAGCATAGATTAGCAATCAAATCTCTACCTCAATTTCATCGACTTTGAAAATGCCTTAGACAACGTTGACTGATCAGCGATTTGGAAACCACTTTAACACTACGGAGTTCAGTGGCCCAAACATTTGTCAACCTCATTCAACAGCTATCTGACAATGGCATGTGTCAAGTGATCCACAACAGAGAACTCAGTGAGGCGGTTGAAGTGAGTACGGGATTATGACGAGGCTACCTATTATCACTGATGATAATTCTAACAATAGAGCACTGGATTATGCGTCAGAATGTGGAAAAGGAGAAAACCGGAATTTGATGAACCAATAAGAAGACTCCGGAAGATCTGAACTTCGTGAATGATTCATATCTAATGCCACATATATTCAAAGACTTACAGACGTAAACCAACAAACTGACAGAAGAAGCAGGCAACAAAGACAGGACTTCAGGTGAACACAGAGAAGACGGAGGTGATGAAAACAACCGACCGACCAACCAACCAACAGCAACAACAACCAGCACCAATCACCGTCAGTGGGGGAAATTCGAAAGACGTCACTCCCTTCATTATCCCGGCAGCCTATTTTCAACTGATGCAGAACAGATGAGGATAGTCAGGCTAGGATGGGGAAGGTAAGACGCACCTCCATCACCTTGAAATCAATGTGAAGATCTGCTGCATTCAGCATAAATAACAAAATTTGTATTTTCGACATCAGGATAAAGTCGGCTTTTCCATATGGCTTAAAAACTTGGCGTGTCATCGAAAGCACTTCGAACTGGCTGCAGGCTTTCATCAACAGCTTTCTTGGCTAGCTCTCTATTGAGGATCAGATGAACAGCCGGAAAGGATTAGCTGCGAGAAACTTTGAGGTCGAACCAACCAAGAACCTATAGCTGAACAAATATGTGGGAGGAAATGGAGATGGATTGGGCATACACTGAAGAGTTCATTGAATGAAATTGCGTGGAATGGAGGCACTCGAATGGAACCGGAATGAGAAAGCAGGAGTTGGGTGAGAGTCGGAGGGTGACATGGCGGAGATCGTGCGAGTAGGAGATGAGAAGCTATGGTCATTCGTGTGGCTAGGTGAAGAGACTGTAGAGAATAGGACAAAGTGAATATGTGGTGTTGAAACCATACTTTCCTCTGTGTACTCAAGGGAACAGTAGTAATAATAATATAAACTGAATCCATAAATTTAATAGTGTGAATAATTACCACATCATGAAATATTAAGAAGACGGTTGCAGCAGAGGAAATTTTCTTTTCGACGAATTAATCAACTAGGTTAAGTATTTTTTTCAATAATACGTGTTTAGTTCCTAACTGCAAAGAATGTCAATTTCCTCAGTGATTATGATCCCACTGTGTTCTTATCCGATCTTTCTGTTTTGCTGCAATTTGCAATTTTATTATTTTGACCCTTGATCGGGAATAGTTCTCGAATATTCTCACCCATTTACTATATACACACGAATGTGCAGCCTAGTTATTGACTACTTCTAAAGGAAAATTATCTTGATGATATTAGATGGTTGGAGGCAATCGGCAGGAAACCTTGGACCTAGGTTTCGTGCTACAACCGTCTTTTCAACATTTTGGAATACGTTTTTGTTAACTTTTCATGAATGACTACTTAGTGAATCATACAAAAATCATCAAGTGGTGAAGTGGGGAATTTAAATTGAGTGAAGAAAATATAAGCTTCATTTTATTGGCTATATTTGTACAAGCGGTGCGTACGTTTTTTCTGTAGTGTAGTGCTATATATATACACTAAAAGACATGATTTGTTCTCTAATATAAACTGCACTAGCAAAAAATTTCTGCATTGGTCGTTCGGCGGTAGAACGCTCGCCAACCACAGACATCGTCCGAAGTCCGATCCCCGGCTGACACACCCGCAAACCCCACTAGGCGTGTGGTAAAGCTGGTAAAGAAAGAAGTCTGGGCGTTTGGCTAGCAACCCTACCTTGTAAAATACAGCCACTACTAATGAAACTTCAAAGATCCTGCTTGAATCCTTGTGTCCAGATCGGAACTTATGGGATTATGAAAATTTACAAAATTATTGAAGGCAATATAATCGTAGGAAACCACTAAAAAGTGAAGTTTTTTCTTGAGAATAGTTTTTTTTTTCCAGGATATCGTTGCCCAAATTCAGGCATACCATAGATATCGGGTGTGCGCCGGCAGGGGTTCGAACCCCGGACCATGTGCATGGTCGGCGAGAGTCCTAACCACTGTGCCACCGACGCACAGTCTTCAACCAAGATGAACTTGTAAGACTGTGTTCAACTTTAATTGGGAATGCAACTGATCTGTTAAGTAGCGTTAAATAACAATTTTCAATGAATATAGATTTGAAAATTATGAATGATTATATTTTTATTCTGCTGTTTTTATATTACTGTAGTCAGATCACTTTTGAGTTCTCCACTTCTTGGAATGACAGTCAAGTCATATTCACTAATTTACTCGTACTCTGAAGTAGGCGAAAATCATTGAAAATATATTCCACACCATGATTTCTAGTTTCTCCTAACTGATAATTCCTTAGAATTGTAATAGCAGAAAGCTTTTACACTCCAGTTTATTTGTGGCCCTCTATGAGTCCAAAAGGTATAAAATTTGTTAATTTCATTTCTTCTTGTTTTTACTTAAATTCAATTATATTCCATTCATACTTACTACTTTTCCTAAAAACTATGCCAAACACCAAGATGAGACAGACTGTGGCATATTTTTCAAATTCTGGTTGCATATTCATCTAATCCCTTGAAACGGTGAGTATCATTTTAAGTATACTCTACATATTTTGATTATTTCTTGATAAGATTTGGAGAAGATGCACATTTTGTTATAGAAACCTAGGCCGTTGGTAGCACAAATTCTGTGGAACACTTTAAGCGCCGAATCTGGTTGAATAATTAGAAAAATATTTAAAAATAATTTCATCGCTCATAAAAAATATCTTTTTTGAGTTTTTTTTTAAATGCTGAGATCATTTTAAATAACTTTATAATAAAAGTGCATACATGTACAATATTCTTTTTTCCAATTATATCTGTGACTACATGAAGTAGGCATTGCAATTACATGTAATTGTATTGCTCTGGTGATACATCAACGCTTTTCTAGCTTCATTCTACTGAATATTTACTTTAGGTCAATAAGATCAAAGGCTAATTCGATCTCAGAGAAATAAATTGGTTTTATTAAAAGAAAGGCTTCATAATGGTGAAGAAATCCTCGCCAACGATTTCCCTACACTTTTGATTATTAAGATGTAATAATTATGTCGACTCGTCAACATAACATATTGTATACAGAATTATATGAAAAAATAATCTGCTGTCAACATTCAGAAAGTCAGTACCAATTCCCGTTACCCAGGTACATCGATTTAGTAAGGTGTTTGTCTTGATCAGTCAAAGAATTCTCACAAAAGTTGTTTCTGATAACGCGTCAAAGACATCTTAAAGACTCACTTTACACAAATTCTCATCCAGTTTCCAAATGACGCTACTGTTGAGTTAGAAATAAATCCTCTCATTAGTTATTTCATCAATGATAAATTAATATTTGATACATCCTAAGACTAACCAACTTTTTCGCTAAGACAGACGATAGACCTCCTTTAAAAACTGTCAGTCTGATGTTTGTTTTTCACCATCAAATTATGCTGTAAATAAGGTTAGGGAGATTTTGGATAATTACATTAGTGGAATTTTAAATTAATATGCCGTAAAATTTCTCACTGTAACTTGCCGTATCATGTAACATTTTATCGATCGAAATCAATTACCTTAACAGTCGAAGCTTATAACTGAAATGAGTGAATTCTTTAAAAGTTTTGGTTTTGTTTTCGCGGTTTAATGAACCATACTTTTTATCAGAATCTATTTTGTGAATTTAACTATTTGCTGTTCTAAATACATTTCAGTTTACGGATTCACGTGACTAATTTTTCTTTTTGTAAACATCATTCACTTTTTTTCACTGAATTTCTAGAGTAGTGTTATAGCCTGACATTTTTTACTTTTGCTGTTGAAGTATCCATTTTGCACACACATAAATACTTACAAATGTGCACAGTTAATCAAATACAAACCTAGCTCCTCCATTGCGAAACATATTATAGAGAAAGGACATAAAATTGATGTCTTTTAAACCTACCTATAAAACGTGTTTCGGGCGCATCCTAAAGTTTGTGGAAGCTCTAGCAATTATGAAATTTAAACCATGTTTATGCGTTCAAAAACAATTCATCATCAGACTGAACTTCCTTTGGTAAACTTTGTTTTGATACCATGGCAGATGTACTATTACCTCCTTTGTTTGACCTTCAATATGTCCTTTAAATTCGATGTAAGTCTATTTTCTCACCCGTTAACTCTTTATTATTTTGACTTTCAGTAGATCGACCTTTTTAACGTGAAGTCTTCTCTTCTATCTAACATCAGATCTAATAAGTGACATGCAGAATTCAAATCTTCTTCGATATTGAAAAGCATAGATGAGTGAGAACTATTAAATTTTCCAAGAAACTCAGCAGTTAAACAATTATCTTTACAAATAATGAAGGTGTCATCAATATATCACTTATCCAAATGCAAACTCGAGATTGTTTCTTTCAATGGCCCCCTCTTCAAGCTTGCCATGAAGACATCCACTAGGACAGGTCCTAATGGAGACCCCATGGTGACTCCATCCTTTTGGTTATAGATGGCATTGTTAAATCTAAACTGCACATTAATCATGCATTTCATGACTCATCTTATGACTCAATAAAAGCTGCTACAGAGAATTAGTTAGCACTCCAATGTTCACGCATTCTAGGTCGATGCAATCACAGAGTTAATAAATAGTTCCTACTAATGGTACGTTTATAAATAAAGAGTGAACATCTAATGAAATCATATACTTATTGGTCATATTAATCCCATCAACGCAGATGACGAAGTTGAAAGTATCCGAAAGACTATGTTTACATAGATTTTATTTTATTGGTTCTATGACTTCAGCAAGCCATTTGACTGTAGAATGATAAGGAGAGTTCGGCATGTCCAATATAGGTCGCAGAGGGACACCATCTTTATGCACCTTAGGAAGACCATATAAACGAGGGATGGTTGAACCAGACGGCTTGAGATATTGATACATATACGAGGCAATAATAGATTCGTCCTTCAACTTCAAAGTTTTTGACAATTTATTCTCGATACCTTCCGTTCTATCTTTCCAGTCGGTTGATTTTAAAAACTTTTTTTTCGTCGCAAAGAATGGTACATAATTTGTTGATGTAATCCTCACAATTTAAAATAACTACGCCTTATCCTTTATCCAGACAAATTAATTTTATATCCCTGTTATTCAATAGTTCATTCAACTGTATTTTGTGCTCTTTTGATATCATCTGTCGTTATTTGCATTGCGCTTTTAAGTACTGATAGTAGCAATGCATTATTATGGCAGACTTGAATTGTTCTAGGTCTTCTCTGGACGTCGGAAGTAGACCTAGATAGAAATGATAAGACAAACTTCATTCCTTACAATACGTGTTAGGACGTTTCAGTTGAATCAATGTCTATCGAAGTAGATCGTGAATGCTACATACGTTGATTGTGTAACTTCTATGAATTTAACCTGATATACTGGTGAGCATGACTCTAATGGTTGCGTCATAATGTCATGTATTTTGCATATTTTTGTAAAGGCTGAACTCAGTAAACAAAAGACAATGTCAACTCACTCAGTTATTTAGTGACTTCTATTTTCAGAATTCTTTTTCATTCGAGATTTGGAAAACGGATCACCATTATTTAGTCACTTTATTGGTCTGCATCTAATCAGACGTCAAGCCGTCATTCTAACAGAGCGTAATACTAAGAATGAGAATTGTAAGCAAATATTTGATGAATTAGCTTAATCTAATATTTATATTGTCTCAAGGCCAAGTAATATTCATGAATATGAAGTTCATAGCAAACAGTAGACTTTCTGTTTAAGTCTTTAGCTTGGTACTAAATGGATATATATATATATCACTCAATAGCTTTATCAAGGTCTTTCCCGTTAAATCCTTCAAGCTCTGACTATTTCTGTAGAAGCTTTCTTCCCTGTACAATAATCTATAAAATATCAGTAGCAGTAATAAATCCTGTCAATTGAAATCGAATGATATGGATTTGTATATTGTTGTGAACACGAATATCCTCATGACTGTAGATATGCTTAACTAATGAATGCCAGTTTATTTATTCATTTCCCTAGTATCCTCTGATTATGCAGTAATACCTAAATTTAATTAAGATCAGATACTTCAAGTAGAGATGAAAGTTTATCGAATAAATTCAAAATAAATATGTCAGAAGAAATGATTAAATATCATATTAATAATAAAATCAAATAGTGCGTCGGTGGCAAAGCGGTTAGGACGCTCGCCGAATGAAGTGGGTTCGATCCCGGCCGACTCACTCCTTTACCTCGCTAAGCCAGCAAAAATGCTGGTAAAGAGGAAAGGTTGGGCATGAGGCTAGCAACCCCATCCTGTAAAAATAAACACTGCTACAGAAACTTCAAGCCACTAGCTTGAAGCCCTATATTCCACTGGGAACGTGAAGGAAAAAAATAATAAATAAAGTCAAATGCAGTTATAAGCTTGACAATTTTAATTTAAATAAGGCATTTAGAAGACAAACGTCGCGAGATTATATCATTTTGCAGTTTTCTCTACAATCGTCTTACAACTAGCATGGTTCACAATGATAAAATAAAATGTATGTCAGTTACCCAGTTATTTAAAACAAAAGTACATGCTATTAACCATTCATGTTTAAGTAGGTCAAGTAATTCATGGTAAGGCAAAGATTTAGGTTTATTGTTTTTTGTACACATTTTAGGATGCATGTGATTAATCCCAAAAGTGCTTCCATCACCTCTAATAATCTTGAATTAGAGTCATGTGAAATAATTGTGAAGCAGTCATTAATATTGATTTTGTGACCGGACATTAATAAATGCTTTGCAATGGATGACGATGGATTTCTATTCAGATTATTGCATTAGGATTTTCTATATATTTGAATAGCCATTTTGGAACATGTTCTTTTCGAAAACATTGGAACATTCTATTGATTCTCTTTATATATATGTTACTGCAACTGCAGGTGAATTTATAGAAACAGTGTGAAGTACAGTCCACAGGATTCCGTCCTGTAATCGTAGGTACAGGAATCGGAAATGCTCAAGATGTAAGGGAATGAGATGCAATGTGGAATGTGCGCTTGATAGCCGACCGAAGCCTTTCAGCTGCATGATTTGGTCATCTTTGAGTGGTAGCTTGATAGTTTACTTTTTATCACATAAATTTACTTTTGTTAACTAGTATTCCTATCAGAATTCATTAAACTGCCAAGATCTGGTAACTACCAGAGACAAAACGTCAGGGAAAATTGTTTACGGAGATGTAGATTGCACCAAATACATTCATTCAAATATCTACGGAATTCGTAGAGAAACAAAATAAGTATCTGAGGCTACCTAAATGAAATGGTTCCTAAAGTTCATGTGATTGTAAGAAACAATTAATGGGACAGTTTTCTGTATGACTGTTTTTTCCATTCCAAATGGTCTGTGATAAATACCCAACTTAAAATAGGATGGTTTTAGAGTTTACTTATGAACCATCATATTTCGAGCCCAAACTTTATGAACCATCACAGTGATGTTATCACGACTGAAAAAAGTGATCAACATATTTGAGTATAACTCAGTTTGAATTCATTTTGAAACAATGGACAAACTGAAATCCCGTCATGTAGGAGTAGAATTCGG
This sequence comes from Trichobilharzia szidati, assembly GCA_944472155.2. Lineage (NCBI taxonomy): Eukaryota > Metazoa > Platyhelminthes > Trematoda > Strigeidida > Schistosomatidae > Trichobilharzia > Trichobilharzia szidati. The sequence goes on from OX235273.1 coordinate 92,370,539, forward strand.
GCGCTAAGGTCTAATATGATTCCATATTAGATAAGTTTGTTTGGTAACACAGAGTGATACAGTATTAATAACAGGATGACGTTTCGAGGTCTACTTATTGCTCGCAATCATGTCAGTGTCATCTAGTTATTGATACTATATAACTGTGTGTTATATCGGATAAACTTATCTAATATGAAATGACTTCATTTAATTCTGTAAAGTTTCTTGGAATAAGTGTGAAGTATTATTTGCAGACAAATATGTTTGTTATAACACTGATAATGTAAGCCAGATCTTGTCGTCAAATTTCCATATCTCTTTATGAAGCTAATAGTTATTCATAAGGATTTGAACAAAGAAAGAACTAATCGAGAGGATCGGTTGTATGATAAGCATATGGATACTAATTTCCTTTCATTTATTTGTAAAGAAAAGTAAATTTTCGATCTTAAATTTGTGAACTTAATTTCTTAGTAAATACATAGACTAAAAGTGAATAAACTTGAGCATTCTAATTGATCTCGATATAAATAAGTAATGGGAAAAGGTTTAGAGAATTGGGAACGGACCCTTATCAAGAAAAAACTCATTGTATTTATACTTTCTTAACCACACTGAAGTTCAGCTTGTTCAGAGGAAAGTAAATTGCTGTGATTGGTTCGCAATTGGCCCGATGGTCAGACAACTTGTCCAATGAGGTTATTTCATACCCAAAGCTTTGCTTCTTATAAATCTGCATCACGTGACAAATAAACTTCAGTGATAATGGTGTGTGGTTGCACTAAATTTCATATTTGTAGAAATTAGCAAATGAGGAACACTGAACTCTAACATTATGGTTTGAATTTTAGATTTTTTCTTTAATTACACGTAACCATCAAAAATTTACCTGTAGGCACGGTGACACCCAAGTTATTTGGTTTACCAAAGATTAAAAAAACAGCTTGCCACTTAGACAGGCTCACCATTCCATTCAACCGCTGGTGGAACTTTCACAGCCGTTGTATAAGAAACTCGTGATAAATAGCGTAAAAGATAGTTTTGAGTTTGTAGAAAGAATCAAGGGATTAATTGTGAAGGACAAATACATGATATCACTGGATGTATCTTGTTTATTCACAAACGTGCCTCTGATGGAAATAGTTGATTACATAGGTAATGAATTGATAAAGCAACGTATAGGAATTGGAATTCTTGTGTCTTCCCTAAAGGAACTTTTTCTAAGGTGTGTAGAGTACGAAACAGTATGATTGTACACTTTTGTGTTAGATGTTGAAATTAGAAACATTGTTCATGACTTTTGTTTTAAACGATTCATGTTGGAATATAGATAACTTTCGAGTACAAACTAAGAAACAGTGTACTGGTGTATACTGTCTACGTGCTTCACTCATAACCGTGTTGTATACTTTGGATTTTTGCAGGAACCTCTTATCCTCATCCGAAGACAATTCGACAACCAGTACACACCTTCTACCAGTAGGCACGACTCTAGTAGTGAACGCTTCTGTGGATTTTATTAATAATTTGTAGCCGTGGACTTTAACTGTATATCCAAGTAACCGTTTAGTTAATATAACTCATTACTGTATTTATTATAACATATTGTTACACTATCATTTCGTTAACTTGAGTTTTTATTCACATACTTGTTATGTTATTGAGCTCGTTAGACAGTCCCCTACAAATTAATTATGTAGCCCGACTGAACATTTTAGCTTTGTAAACTCTATATTTATATCGTTATCATTTTTATTTTTGACTGTACATTCTATATGTATTTTTTATATCTGTGTACCTGTATATTCACATAAAACTCATGTCTTCACCCACCCGTTCACTTGCTGCACCTGAGGGTGACGAGGCACAAGATTCAACAATCAACTCAATAGTCGGCCTGCGTCTACCTCCGTTTGGTGTCACTGTGCCTGGGATTTGGTTCGTCATCATAGAACCTCCTTCTGGTGCCCGAGGTATTAAGTCACAGATTGCAAAGTATAGATGTGTCTTAGCGCCACTGCCCACAGAGGTTCTCGAAGAGATTAGTGATTTAACCGACAGCACTCCTGCAGACCACCAATATGATCGACTCAAAGCAGTTTTGATCCAAAGAAGGAGTGTTTCTGATGAAGAACGGATCCAACAATTACTCACTGCATGTGAGTCAGGCTCATGGATGCCATCTCAGCTTCTCAGGCAAATGTGTCAGCAGCTTAATCTACACAAGGTTGACGAAGTGGTCTTGCGACAGATGTGGTTGTAACGGCTACCATGGCATATCCAACAGATTTTGACTATCTCCTCCAAATCTGTTGACCTAGATGCACTAAGTATGCTTGCAGACAAAATTCAAGACTTAGTGCCTGACACCAGTATCTACAACGTATCAACAAGTCATGGGTTACTAGTTCAGTGGGCGTCTTCTGCGGACACACCTGTATTATATACGATTTTGGCATTGGAAAATAAGATGGAAAAGCTAGAAACTGAAATTTCAAGCTTATGTGCACGAGGTAGTAGATCACCGTCCAGGTCAAGGCAACGTCGACAACCTTTTTCAAGACAGCGAGCCACAACATCTAATACTCGAAATATTTGCTGGTACCATAGGAAGTTTGGAAACCGAGCTATTCGGTGTTTAAGACCGTGCACTTTCAGCAGTAGTGACTCGGCTCAGCGAAACTCCCAGCCAGGCAGTGATGGCGACGTCTGTTACTGGCAATCATTCAAGTCGCCTTTTCCACGTGAAGGACAAAACTGCAGGCACATTATTCTTGGTAGATACAGGAGCCGAAGTTAGTGTAATACCTCCTTCACTCTCCAGGTTGTCTTCTAGCACAGCTGGCAAACTTTCACTTCGAGCAGCTAACCAAACTAGCATACGAACTTACGGTGAACAATCACTTATTTTGGATCTCGGTTTAAGTCGTCGATTTCCATGGATATTCATAGTAGCTGACGTTCGTCATGCCATACTGGGTGCTGATTTTTTAAGTAATTTCAATCTATTGGTTGATGTCAACAAGAAAAAGCTGATTGATAACTGCACCCAACTTCAAGTCCACGGAATCATCTTAAACTACTCTGTTTATAACATATGTATCGAAAAGCCAGATGACTGCATGTTTTCTGCATTACTGCGACATTTCCCTAAAATTCTAAAGCCCTCTTATGATATTGAAGATGTTCCTCATTCTGTCACGCATAAAATCGTCACAACTGGTCAACCCGTTAGAGCACGTCCTCGTCAACTACCACGCGATAAGTTAGCAACAGCTGAAACTGAAATCGAACACATGATGCAAGTGGGCATAATTCGACCGTAAAGTAGTCTTTAGCTCTCACCTTTACATATGGTACCAAAGGCTGAGCATGACTGGCGACCGTGTGGGGATTGCCGACACTTGAATAACGCTACTGTCCCACATCGTTATTCCATTCCCCATTTGCATGATTTCTCTCGGACAATGCAGGGTAAGACTATTTTCTCCAAGGTGAATTTAGTCAGAGCTTATCACCAGATACTAGTCGCTCCTGAGGACATTGAGAAGACAGCCATTATAACACCTTTCGGCTTGTTTGAATTCCTACGAATGCTATTCGGTCTGAAAAACGCTGCACAGTCCTTTCAGCGCTTCATGGACCAAGTGACTCAGGGCCTGGATTTTGTGTTCGTTTATATCGATGATGTACTAATTGCTAGCAAATCGGAAGAGGAACATAAGGATCACCTCAGCACTTTGTTTCAGCGTTTCGAACAACGGGGTGTCGCTATAAACCCTAAGAAGTGCATTTTCGGTGCGTCTTCTATTCAATTTCTGGGAGACTACATAACCACAGATAGCATCAGGCCTGTTGAGGAAAAGATAGATACAATCAAAAACTTTTTTATTTTCCACTTGCTGGTGTGGTACCGATTGCTTTATTCCTTGTTTTCCTGATGCTAATGGGAGCAACCAAAAAGTCGCTCCCCTGTAACCTATACATTCATGTAACAACCCCCTCCCCTTCTCAAGCTTGAGAGGTAAGGTTTTCTCCCTACCCTTGTAACTATCTTTTGACTTTGTTATTTTTACACTTCTAGTTAACTCTATTAACTTGCTTGCATCTTACCTAATTCTACTGCGTTATCCTGTTCTTCTTAGTCATCATTATTTTACGAATTTCTTGATTGTGTGATAATTTGTTGCTAACTCCTACGAATTAACTTATCTTGAATTCCGTATTTAATCAATTTTCACCCTTCCCTCAAAACTTAGATATCTTGTTAGTTACAACTCGAGAATAAAGCTTAATACCGCGTAAAATAATTATTTTCCTACCATAACATTTTACCCCTTTTTTCTTATTGATTTGAATGTAAGTGTTTTTTTTTTCTGCTGTGTTTACTAATTACTCTTCAGATATTTCCAACATAATACATTGGGATAATTACCTGCTATTATCACTCATTTTAGGCTAAATATGCAGCATTAAAATGCAAAAATTAACTAAGGCACACTTTTCCAAATCCATTACTTTCCTCGATATGTTTAGGCCACATATGAAGGCAGCATAAATATAAACAAACTGAATGATCTACAGAAAACAGTACAAAAGTGAATCAGATCAAACTCTACTACTCAAAAACAGAACCCAAGAGAGAGTAAGTCGCAGAATCATAGTCTAATAATGTTGAAGTGAGTGTACGAAGGGAGGGAAAATGGAAGTTTGTAAGACTCTCGAGATTAATTAAGATCATAAGTAGTGAATACATCTACATCACTTTAAAACATTTTCGAAAAGTTTCAAGTCTTTGATCCTTTGTATTATGGACACATTAAAGAGCAGGGTAAATCTGAGAAACAGAAAAACAGACCTTATAATGAAACCTTGAAATTTCCGTGATTTTTGAGAGGAATCAATAGAGAACTCAAGTTAATTTTCTCTAAATTAAATATACTACGTAAAACGTGAATTCAAAAGCGGAGCTTAGTGAAACATCCATAAGATGGTAGTTTGTCAATGCATACACTTTCTGAAAAATAGAAATATCCATCTGATAATTTAATCTCGGATGTGATGTAGTTGTTTTAATCAACCTTCATCTAAAATGGAGGCATACCGAGTCATTAGAGATTAACCATTAACTAGAAACATCTGCATACTGATATTTCATCTGTATTTATACATGACATTAACGTAACAATGATTACTGTAATTTTATGAATCTGCTAATAGATGTTAAGATTAACAAACTAAAATTCAGTATAACACTGAAAGGCTAATTGTCACTCCACTAAAGAACTGAATATCATTATAAAATACTACTCTTTGTAATTTGATTAATTAGTTGACATCACTCACAAATCAATGGGTGTCGTAAAAGTCACACCAAAATGTCACTATTGTACAATCCTTTTCGGCTATCATTGACAATAAAAAACCTTAAAATATAGCCTGCATCATTTAGTCAGCTCTTAGTTGAGGAAAACTGAACATTTGATCTATTCTTCATTGAACATTTTCAGTGTTAGATAACCACAACGCTCTACGTGATCAATTTTTAAGATTATCGTATCTTTCAAATGTTGATTTACACAGATTACATTGATTCAAGATCTGATCAGGAACTGACTTCAGTTAGAAAATCACTCTGAACAGGGGAGTACTGGACATCTATTTCATCCTCCAACGGTGTGCACCCATAACCTCTCCAGAGGTTGAACCCATAACCTTCAGGTTACATGGCTAGGTCGTCGACCATTGGGCCCCTAGGACGGAATCCTACGGCCCATACGTTCTAACTTCTACCTATTAGTGATATATAGTGCTAGCTGTAGAGTCCCAAACAATGACCGAAACTTTCAACGGTCCTCTAACTGAAGTCAGTTTATTATCAAACTTAATATCATACCTTTATTTAGCTACGAAGCCGGAATCCGATATTTCGTATTGGTTATTTTTTTTCGTCATCATCATCAGTGAGTGATCATTCAAACGTCAATATACGTTTACATTACAAGCTAAGATTCCTTATTCTAACTTGGGAAAATTGATGTGTCAGTAATTCATCGAATTAACAGTGAACTATTATCCACTTGAAAGCTTGTAATGAACTAGGTGATTTCAAAGCAGCTTTCACTTCTGGATATGATTATAATCAACAAATTAAGCATGGAAAGTTATCCAAGTAGCAATACCGTATCATTGTGGTACGAAATTATTTTCTATGATGATTCCAAAATCCTACTTTTATAGTTCATATTACAGTTTTCTGTAATTATCTTTAGATCACAAAAACGGTATACTCCTCGTAATTCACTCCTTCAACAGAAATTTCTACTGAGTGTTATTTGAGAGGTCAGTATTTATTGAAACTAACTAAAACTGTCTCACGATAAAGTAGCACATGACACTGAGATCCATTGAATAAATACGTAAATAGGCTACTCAGTAGACACACTTACATTTTGTGCTTTTCTAGATGGTCCGAGGGTTAGTGTCATCACAAACTACTCACCTATCGCTTTGTGAGTAGTAGTTACATAGGCAATAAAATAAGGCCTATCGCAAAATTCCTTTTCTAAATCGTATCTTGAGAAAAGTGAAGATAAATTCAAATGCCATGGTCTGATTAGAATTCCTCTTAGGCTCAAAAGGAATGTAGATTACTGAGGTACCATCTGTGAGTAAAGAAATAGTTACAGCAAATTATCCCATCATAATTTAACAACGAATGAGTTTTCACAACACATATGTAATCATTGCTGTTTGACTTTTTTGATTTTCTTGCATTCCAACGTATCATGTCACTTTTTATGGCATTATATTTCATAATAAGTCTCAAAATGATTTCAGTCTGTGAAATTATTACATTTCTTATTACTTAATTACCATGAAAATGATAGCAGCAGAAAGCTCCACTTTTAGAAGTCAACTACCATTCATTTCTTTTCATTTACAAGAATGCTGCTTTTTAATTTAATTCAAAATTATCCAGCCTCAGAAAATGATATGATGAAATAAATACTTTTTTCATCCGGAAATTATTGCTTCACAACCTGGTGAACTGTTTTTTTTTTGGTTGACTGATTACCATTTAATTAATATTTACCGAATAGTTCCCATGATTCAGATATACGAACAACTGAGAAAGTTTGCTTTCTGAGACGAAATTTGGAAAAATCCACCGAAAGTCTTCTAAATTTATACTGTAGCGGTAAATAATTCCCCAAAATTATTAACCACAGCAATCATCACTCAACATTGGATGCTGACCACCACTGTTTAAGTCGACTTGTTTAGCTGAAGGCTTACGGTCAAGCATCCCCGCCATTTGGTGCTCCGTCGTGTCACGTGCGTGCACGATTACTAGCTAGCTAAGCATTCATTCCTACCCGCGATTTGGTCCCAAAATATATATCGTATTTGGACGACAAAATCTGGTCTTTTGCTTTACCATTTGGTACTCGAAGAACGAACACTATAGTGGTTGTTGGTATAAGATCTTGCGTTAGTATAATCCGTACAACTCGCGAACGTCGATACCGTCAATCACTAAACTGGTGAGCCCAACCACGAACTACATCTTCAATTCACACGCAGATAAACCCGGTGAGTTCGTTCCTTTTTGTGTTTATTCTTGTACTATATTGTTATCGGCATACTTTTCGTCATGAGTGATCCTAGCCCCAAGGTTATTCAGATTCGCTCAACCGCCAAAACAATTCAGCTAGTACCATTTTGGCCAGATAATGCTGAAACGTGGTTTCAGATTGCTGAGTCCGATTTTTGTGAACATGGCATAACTGATCAACGTTCACAGTTCCTTGCAGTTATTCACGCCCTACCGCGGGAATTCAGCAAGTGCGTAACTCTGCAGATGTCGGTAAGTAACTCGTACGAGTTGCTAAAAGCATCCATCCTCAAGAGAAACGTTCTCACAGATCGACAACGTCTGGATGAGTTATTTCGTAACATCGAGTTAGGAGATCAGTCAGCCGTGAGCATGCTGGCAAGAATGAAAGAGATCATTGGCCAAAGTCAGTTCGATGAAGGACTGTTTAGAGAACTATTTCTATCCAAACTGCCACAGTCAGTTCAGACTGTACTTGTGACACTTCAGGGTGTTCTCATAGATGATTTAGCTGTCTCTGCAGATAGAATTCTAGAGATAACGAAACGGCCAGTTACCGAAGTATACTCAGTTACCGAACAGGCTTCGAAGAAGGATTCGGCAATGATAGAGTTAATCAACTCCGTCCAGCAGATGCTTAGGTCAAACAAGCCTAGCAATTCCTCCTACCGTCGTTCCAAATCCCCTCAACGGCTAAACGTACGTGGACGATCTAAGTCCAACACACGTTCTCTCAAAAATCCTGACTGGTGTTGGTATCACAACACCTATGGCAAGGAAGCAAAATGTTGTCGAAAACCTTGTGATTTCGACAAAGCCTCCAAGTCTGTGGGAAACTATCCCGCCGGCACGCGTTAGCGGCAACCGTCGCCGGTGGCACTAGCCGCTTACTTTACATCCATGATGTAATTAGCCAGACTAGATATCTAGTCGACACAGGCGCCGAAGTCAGCGTCCTTCCTGCTACAGCAGCAGATCGACAGAAGGATCCTAACTTCAACCTACAGGCTGCAAATGGAAAACCAATTGCAACCTATAGTCGGAAATACGTCTATCTGAACGTAGGTTTACGCAAACCTATTCGGTGGATTTTTCTGATCGCTGACGTCACAATGCCCATCATTGGCACGGACCTACTTAATCATCATGATTTACTCGTAGACGTCCGCCGTAAGCGACTAATTGACAACACTACTAGTTTGTCTATCAAAGGCATAACTTACAGTGGCCCCAGCTTGTCAATCGTTAAGATGAAAGCAATCCTCGATCCAACTTTTCAACCGATTGTTGACAAATATCCGGAACTGAATTGCCCATCTAACGATCTCCCGTGCATAACCAGCAATGTTATGCACCAAATCATAACCTCAGGACAGCCCGTGACATCTAAAGCACGACGACTGGCACCTGATAAACTGAGAATTGCCAGAAACGAATTCGATCATATGCTCACCCTTGGCATCATTCGGCCATCGAATAGTCCATGGGCATCCCCATTGCATATGGTACCGAAAAAGGATAGTAACGATTGGCGACCCACTGGTGATTACCGGCGAGTGAACGCCAAAACAACCCCTGATTGCTACCCTTTGCCTCACATACACGACTTGACGGCAACGTTATCTGGAGCATCTATATTCTCCAAAATCGACTTGGTTAAAGCATATAACCAAATCCCGATGGCAATGGAAGATATTCCGAAAACGGCTATCATCACGCCTTTCGGACTTTTCGAATTTCTACGTATGCCATTCGGCCTCCGGAATGCGGCCCAAACATTCCAACGCTTCATCGATGAAGTATTTCGTGGTCTCGACTTTGTATATGCATACTTAGACGACTGCCTCATTGCCAGTCCAGATAAGGAAACTCACCTTAGGCACTTGGACTTGGCATTTGAAAGGTTACGCCAACATGGTGTTACCATCAATATACAGAAGTGTCAAATAGGCGTTGACTCACTCGATTTTCGGGGTCACACTATTGACAGTCAGGGCATTCGCCCACTGGCTACGTCTGTCGATCACTCTAAGAAAACGCGTTCTGGACGTCACGTTAGATTCCCAGAATACCTTCACACCTATTTCACATAACTGAGTGACACATCAATTTTTTTTATGTTGCATCATTTAACACAAGTAAATGATATTTTTCCTATAACCGTACATAAAATTAAATTAGATGTATATTTTTTTCCCGATATTTGAACTTTACATTATTTTACTGTATAGTAGATGCCCGTCAATTTTTTTTTGTAAAAAAAACGCTTATTTGGTACATTTTTCTTGACAAGGTTCTCAGCATTCTTGTTTTCTTTTCCAGGTGCAACGGGCACTGGACAGGAAACAAACGAAGCACGGGATCCAACGAACAGCATTGAGGAAGCTATGTACAGACACCCTATTAGCATAGGCAGACAGACCAGCAGGCTCTCGATCAAGCCGCTCGGAAGATTTTTTTCACCCATCAGGGAACCATCGAGATTTTTTTACTTCCGGCTGGTCATGTCTTAGGGTCCTCACAAACCCACTAGGGGGGGAGTGAGCTGTAGCGGTAAATAATTCCCCAAAATTATTAACCACAGCAATCATCACTCAACATTGGATGCTGACCACCACTGTTTAAGTCGACTTGTTTAGCTGAAGGCTTACGGTCAAGCATCCCCGCCATTTGGTGCTCCGTCGTGTCACGTGCGTGCACGATTACTAGCTAGCTAAGCATTCATTCCTACCCGCGATTTGGTCCCAAAATATATATCGTATTTGGACGACAAAATCTGGTCTTTTGCTTTACCATTTGGTACTCGAAGAACGAACACTATAGTGGTTGTTGGTATAAGATCTTGCGTTAGTATAATCCGTACAACTCGCGAACGTCGATACCGTCAATCACTAAAATACACATGTTGAATAAATTAGTCAAACGAAACGTGTAGAATAATTAAAGGTTCGTAATAAAGCTTTTCCATCGGATGGCATTTTATGGTGAATGATAGAAGTGGCAGTATAATACTGAGAAAGGTACGTTTGTCTAACCTAGTATATTCGTTGCTTAACTGTTCTTTTTAACTAGCTTTAGGAAATTCACTTGTTGTGATATAGCTTCTCTCTAAGAAACGATAATTTCTTGTTTGAATTATTACATTCTGCTTATAAGGCTAGAACGAATAACTTCATTTCTAAAGGATACTATACAATGTGGAGTGATAATCAGTCTATGTATTTCAAATTCTGACCGCCCATCTTGTTTTGTCATTTGCAATCTAGATTTTGTGATTCTCTGATTTAACTCATCAATCCAGAATCTGTGCGTCAGTGGTTCAGCTTTAGAATGCTTGCCAACTATGCTGCACCTGGACTGGGATCTATCCCTGGTTGACGCATTCCTATACCTCTCTTATCCAGTTGTAAGGCCGGTAGTAAGGTAAGGTTGGAAGCAAAGCTAGCGAATTCACCCTGGGAAAACAGCACCACTACTGAAACTTCAAAGCGTTAACATGAAGCCCTATGTTCCACTCGGAAAGCAAGGAGTGGAAAGAAAAAATAATTCGGAATATAGCTGGAGTGGCTTTTAGAGTGATACTGGTCGTCGCAACTCCAGCAGTCGCCGTATATTCTATCAGGGTTAATATCGCCATACAAGACAACCCCTTCTATGTCATACGCACAACCAGTAAGGGGCTGATGCTGTCCGATATGTTGACTTGATATTCAATTGCAGTGGGGGCAGATATGGCCATATTATGGTTTGCTTATAATCTTAGATTTTCGAAGAGTCCATCTAAATATTGGATATAACCAGCTGCTAGCCACCAGGATGAGTTTCATCACAAAATTCGTAAAATCATGCCACTAATCTGATGTAGAGAAACGATGTCATCCGCTGTAATTGTAGCGGTAAATAATTCCCCAAATTTATTGGCCACAGCATTCATCACTGAACATTGGGTGCTGACCCTCATTGTTTAAGTCAACTTGTTCAGCTGAAGGCTTCCGGTCAAGCATCCACGCCATTTGGTACTCCGTCATGTCACGTCTGTTCGTTCGTGCACGATCCCTAGCTAGCTAAGCAATCATCTCGCACTCCGATTTGGTCCCGAAATATATTTCGTAATTTGGACGATCAACTCTTGTGTTTTGCTTTGCTTTTGGTCTACGCGGAATGAATACTATAGAAGTTGTGGGTATTAGATCTTGCGTTAGTATACTTCGTACTATCCGTGGACGTCAATACCCTAAGCCTCTAAAGTATAAAAAATATCCTTATTAGATTTTTTCATGACAGATATAAAGTCCATTCTGGTAACCACACCATCCATCTATCGCTAGCTCGTAATCTACTCAAGTGACTAGAAACGAAATAATCATAGTACTGGCAGGTAATTGGCAATGTATTTGTCCATTGGGATAATCACCTGTTACATACCTACGTTAACAGCGGTGGGATACCCACTAACTATGGTTAGTTTATATGTTAGAATGATCCTTGTAGCCGCTTATGCTGGCAGAATGATCAAATACAGGTTAGTTTTTTGCGAGTCTTCTCATTTTTATTCAAATGTGACGTGGGAAAATTTCAATTTAAAAGATGTGAATCAAGGGATATTAGAAAAATATTGCAGTTATAACTGTTTGAAGCAAGCAGATGACCAGGTAGCGCCCCTAAATTAAGCCTAACTATACGCTTATAAAACTAATTCATGTCATAAGATTACAGAGACTATTTTGTATATGTCTGTGGAATATTAACCATGGTATTATTGAGCATTGCTCTTCGTTTGTCACATATATATTTCATGCAGTTGGACACTTTTTGCGTCAGCCTCGAGCTTTTTGAAATTCGAAAACGTTAACAATACATCTTTTCAAGTTTTCACTTGTAATTCTCAATACAACGTTGTTCGTCTTTGACCGTGTACAGTGTTAGCACATAGCAAAAAGTGGATATACTGTAGCATCATATTCGGAATCATAGTAAACACACCATGACCTCACCCAGTTTGATAATTGCCGCAAATCCTTGGAAAGAATGAAGGCTGGGCTCGAAACTAGAGACCCCACCCCGTAAAAATGGTGGCAATGACACAGAAGTTACAGACCACAGAAAAAGCAAACTTATTCACCACTGGAATCTGGAGGCCGCCTCAATCCGTGGAGAGGTGACACTGCTAGGAGAAAGTTTTTTGTGGGAATAGTCTATTAGTATGTCTTTATTTGAAAAAAGCAGAAGTAATCACGCTGATATACAATGTCCTCATCACGTTTCCAGATACCATGACTATTTTTTTGCAGAAGAATTGAGAAAATATGGCATAGAATAGTTAAGAATCTGTAAGAGAAGATGGAACAGAAATGGACTCTCCCAAATGTTAACTGCAGAGTTAATAATCTATTTCCGTTACCCAGACCAAAAACGTGAGTACATCTGAGGATGTGGTTGCAGTGAAGGTTCGCATGCAACAAGAACTAATCTCTTTTACAATAATGACCGAAGCAAAAGAAGACTGACGTGAAGACGGTCTGCAACGTAAATCTGTATGATTCTGATAAAATACCTACCCTAAAGGAAATGCTTTGTTAAAGTTAGTAAATACCTTAAGAATCAGAATGACGATTAATTTATAGTCTCCTCTAAGTGGTTATTTAAAACAGTTTTCTCGGAAAGTTTGACCTTTTTCCACAGAAGTCCACGAAAGAAGATAAAATTGTAGTCATGTATCAAAACGAGGCAAAGAGAAACTCTGTTTTGTTATATTTCACATTGATGAGTGGGAGCATTTCAACCTTTATTATTATTATTCCCTTGGACTACGAGTGGAACACAGGGCTTCAACAACACACCTCCGCTTTGCCCTATCTTCTGTCGTCCTCTTCAGATGGGTTCACGACTGCCCATAATCTATCATCTCCTCAAACCATCTCCTCCATGTCACCCTCGAAATTGCGACCTGGTCGTTGCTTCCCACTGGGATTCCACTAGATCGATTGCCTGGCGCGAGATGTCATTCGACGGCCTCTTCAACGTATCTCCTAAATATCTTTTGATTGATAGGCTCTTGGTTGGTTTGTCCCCAGAATTTCTTGTTACTTATTCTTTATGGCTGGCCATTTTACCGTCAGTATGAAGCGGGCAAAGGCAGCTGCTGATAAAGGTTTGCAGTGGCCAGTTGGACATTCTTTCCCTGAATAGTTGTGCAAGTTTCTGATTCACATGAAAGAACTGACTTCATATTTGTGTTGAAAATCCGAATCTTGTTCTGTATGCTGAGTGCAGTGCAGAAGATTTACAAACTGGTTTCAGGTTGATGAGGGCATGAATTGCCTTTCCGCTTCTGACTTTGACATCTTCATCCATTCTGACTGTGAGTGTAACGATTATTATTATTATTGTTCCCTTGGGTTCCTAGTGGAACATAGGGCTTCAACTGCACGTCTCCACTTGCTTCTGTCTTCTGCTGTACTTTTCACCTGCGTCCATGTTATTCCATACTGTTTCATCTCCTCCTCACACGATCTCCCCCATGTCACTCTTGCATGTCCCACTCGCCGCTTCCCTTTCGGGTTCCACTCGAGCACTGGCCTGACGCGCGATGTCACTCAACGGCCTGCTCAGCGAATGTCCAATCCATCTCCACTTCCTCCTGCATATTTGTTGGGCGATTGGTTCCTGTTTTGTTTGTTCCCATAGCTTCTTGTTTGTGATTCTTTCCGGCCATCTAATCTTCAGTATGGAGCGAAGACAGTTGTTGATAAAGGTCTGCAACAGGCTGTTGGAAATATTCTTTGTGACCCGCCAAGTTTCTGATCCGTATAGAAGAAGAACTGACTTGATGTTTGTATTGAAAATGTGAATTTTGTTGTTGATGGTGAGTGACGAAGATTTCCAGATTGGTTTCAAGTTGGTGAATGTGTTTCTCGCCTTCCCGATTCTCGATTTGACATCCTCGTCCGTTCCTGTCTCCTGTAGTTGAGATAATGCTCCCTAGATAAGTGAAAGAAGTAACCTCTTTCAAATCCCTCCCGTTGATGGTGATTGGCGCTGGATGTTGCTGTTGTTGTTGTTGGTTGGTTATTTTCATAACCTCCGTCTTGTCTATGTTCACCTGCAGTCCTGTCTTTTCTGGCTGCTTCTTCGACCAGTTTGTCGGTTTTTGCTTGTAAGTCTTCGATTTTGTGTGACATCAAACATAAATCATCCACGCGCGAAATCCAGGTCTTCTAGGTTCTTCACGTCGGTCCAGGATATCCCTGTCTTCTCGTTTCCCACTGTCTGACGCATAATCCAGTCCACCACCATTAGGAATATCATTGGTGATAATAAGCACCCTTGTCTGACTCCTGTGTTTACTCCAAACGCTTCGCTGAGTTTTCCGTTGTGGATCTCTTGACATGTGCCGTTGTCGTACAGTTGTTGAATAAGGTTGATGAATATTTGGGGTACGCTGTCGAAGGCCTTCTCAAAGTCTATGAAGTTGAGGTAGAGATTTGATTGCCATTCCATGCTTTGTTCGATGATAATGCGTAGAGTTGCAATTTGGTCAGAACATGATTTGCCTTTCCTGAATCCAGCTTGTTCTGGTCGGAGTTCTGTATCCAGTGCGTCCTTGATTCTCTCCAGGATGATGCGACTCAGGATTTTACTTGGCGTCGACAGGAGCATGATTCCTCGCCAGTTCTTGCAGAGTCCCAGGTTGCCCTTCTTTGGTAGTTTCACCAGGTAACCTTTCCTCCAGTCAGTAGGCACCTTTCCCTCTTTCCAGATCTTTTGCAATAATGGAGTGAGCATCTCTGCTGTCGTTTCTGGGTCCGCTTTCAGTGCTTCCGGGGGTATTCCATCTGGTCCAGCTGCTTTTCCAGCTTTCAGAAGCTTGATTGCATTTATGACTTCAGTTTTCGTTGGAGGATTGGTGTCAACTTGCAGTTGTGTACGTGCTGTTGTTGGTATTACTGGACGGGTTGTAGGTGGTGGTCGGTCCAAGAGTCCTTTGAAGTGGTCCGCCCATTGTTTAATCTGTCTTTCTTCTTTGGTAATTGGGTTCCCTTGGCTGTCTTTTAAAGGTTTCACTTGTGTTGGTCTCTTCCCGGATAGAGACTTGGTTATCTGATATAGTGTCCTCAGGTCCCTTTTGCCTGCTGCCTTCTCAGCTTCAGTAGCCAGGTTGTCGTGGAATTGTCTTTTGTCCTTCCTGGCACTCTTCTTCACTTCTTTGTCCAGTGCTCTGTAAGTTGAGTTCACCGTCTCTTTCACTTGTCCATCTTTGCATTGAATCATTTTTTCTTTCACCTTCTTCCTCTCCTCTATTAGTTTCAAAGTGTCTGTTGAGAGCCATTCCTTGTCTTGTTTCTTCTTTCTTCCTAAAACCGTTGAGCACGTTTCGTTGAAAATTACCTCCAGAGAGTTCCAATGGTCTTCCACGGATGATTCCTCAGTGGTGCCACGTAGTGTTTCCTGCTTTGCTCTGACAGTTGCAGTGAAAGTGTCCTTTGTGGTTGTGTCTTTCAGTTTCTGCGTGTTGAACTTGCATTGTGGCCTATCCCCAGGTATCCTCGAGGCTTTCAGCTTCACCTTGAAAGTCCCTTGTACTAGATAGTGGTCTGAGCCCACATCTGCTCCTCTCCTCGATCTTGTGTCCAGTAGGCTCCGTCTCCACTTCCTTGAGATTGAAATGAAGTCTATCTGATTTTTGGTGTGTCCATCTGGTGAAATCCATGTTGCCTTGTGTATATCCCTGTGTTTGAACACACTACCACCAATCAGCAAATCGTTGAAGGCGCAGAAGTCTGAGAAGAGTTCACCATTTTCGTTTATTTCACCGAGGGCCTCACGACCCATGGTGAGTTCTCTTCCTGTATTGTCTCCTCCCAGTTTCGCATTCATGTCGCCCATCAGGATTTTGATATCGCTCTTTGGGACGTTGTCCATTACTGTTTGTAGTTGACTGTAGAAATCCTCCTTCTTCTCATGTTCTGAGGCGTTTGTAGGCGCGTAGCACTGAATGATTGTAACCTTCTTTCCTTTTGAGTTGAACCTGGCTGTCATTATCCTGGAGGAGATTGGTTCCCACTGCATGAGAGCTTTAGCCGCTGTTGGTGACATCATGATGGCTACTCCCTTGGTGTGCTTGTGACCGTCCTCTGGGTGACCGGAGTAGATTATTGTCTCTCTAGTTGATAGTTGGCTCCTTCCACATCCGTTCCATCTGCTCTCGCAGATTCCCAACACTTCTATTTTATATCTCCTCATTTCTGCGGCTACCTGAGCATCCTTCCCAGCTTCGTACATTGTACGAACATTCCACGTCCCCATCCTTATTTTTGCCCTCATCGAAAGAAGGCACATCGGCTGAGTGGCTTCCCGAAGGCTTTCACCAGCCCGCGTCATTTCACTTCCCCGATTCCAGCGAAAAATAAGGTCACTATTTGTAATTTTAGAATTTTGAGTGTAACGATGCCTTCTACATAAGTGAAAGAGATAACCTCTATCAATTCTCTCTCGTTAATGGTGATTGGTGCCAGTTGTTGCTGCTGCAAGTCTTCGCGTTTGCGTGACATTAGACATATATTATCTGCGAAATCCATGTCTCCTAGAGTCTTGTTATCGGTGGTCCAGCGTATTCCTGTCTCCTCGCTCCCAAGCACAGCCTAACGCCATCATCCAGTCCACCACAACTAAGAATATCATCGGTGACAATAGGCTGCCAGCTTATCTTACTCTTGTATGTACTTCGAACGCCTCACTGAGTTTCCCGTTGTGGATCACCTGACAAGTGGCATTAATATTCAGCTCTGACTGAATGAGGTTGATAATGACTTGGGCACTGCACGCCGTAGTGTAGATTACTTCTCGGTCAGTGCTTTCCGTCGAAGGACTTTTCGAATTCGATGAACTTGAGGCAGAGAAAGGTTTGACTGCCATTTTCTGCCTTGTCCTGTAATGACGATGCGTACAGTTGCAATTTCATCCACACATGATTTGCTTTTCCTGAAGCCAGCTTGTTCTGGTTGGCAGAGTTCTGCATTCAGTGCATCCTTTATTCCCACCAGAAAAATACGACTTAATATTTCACTTGACGTGGACAACAGCATTATTCCACGCCAGTTCTCACAGAGGCGTTAGTCTCCCTTATTTGGTAGCTTGACAGAGTAGTCAGCCTTTCCTCCAACCAGCAGGCAACTTTCCTTCCTTCCAGATCTTCTTCGATAATGGTGTGAGCACGTCTGAAGAAGTCTTTGGGTCCGTTTACAGTGCTTCGGGGAAAATTCCCCTGGTCCTCCTGACTTCCCGACTGGACTTCAGAAGCTTGGTTTCATCTACGATTTCTGATTTCGTTGGAGAATTGGTGTCCACTGGTAGTCAGTTCTGTTCTAGCTGTTGTTGATGGGGGTATTTCTGAACAAGTGGTAGTTGATAGTCGATTCAAGAGTCTTTTGAAGTGATCAGCCCATTGTTTTATTTGTTTCTCCTCCTTGGTAATCAGGTTCCCTTGAACGTCTTTTGTTGGTTTCATCATCTGGTTTGATCTCTTCCCGGATAGAGATCTGGTTATCCGATAAAATGTTCTCAGGTGTCTTTTACATGCTGCCCGCCTGTTGTGCTTCACTTGCCAGCCAATGTGTCGTAGAATTGTCTTTTGTCTTTCCTAGCACTCTTCTTCACTTCTTTATTCAGTGAAGTGTACATTGAACTCAGCTTCTCCTTCTGTTGTCCATCTTTGCATTGAGTCATCTTCTCTTTCACCATCCTCCTCTCCTCTCTTCTATTAGCTTCTATGTAGGCATCCGTTGAGAGCCATTCCTTGTTTTGTGTCTTCTTTCTTCCTAGAACAGTTGTACATGTTTCCTTGAACATCACCTTGACAGAGTTAGTTTCAATGTTCTTCCAAGCAGGTTTCCTCGGCAATAACACGTAGAATCTTTGACTTTGCTCTGATATCTGTGGTGCATGCATCCCTTGTGGTTTTGTCCTTCAGTTTCTAAACTTTTAACTTGAATTACAGTGGCTTGTCTTCATTTGTTCCGAGGGATTTCTGCTTGACCTTGAAGGTTCCTTGAACCAGATGTTGTTCTTAGCCCATCTCTGTCCCCCTTCTCGTCTTTGTGCACAGCAGACTAGCTGTGTCCCCACTTCCTTGAGCATCACTGAGATGAAATCTATCGTGTTTGTAATGTGTCCGGGTGAGGATAAACGTTATCGCGTTTTAAATTTACCGCGCTTCAGGTTTTCTCGTCTTTCATTGGCTAGAACAGTGGCGGTCATTTGGATTTTTGACTTGTCCTAGGTAGATTTTATAGTGTGCGATTTGGTGTAGTTGTGTCACGCGTGGTTTGCGAGCAACTTTGACGAATAAAGATGTAACATTTGACTATTTTAACGTTGTTTCACTGTTTTTTATACAGATATAGTGCTCTTTTCATTATAAACCCCCACAGGCATTATGGTGGTTATCAGTGATTACGATCCCGTGGGTCCCAACGCATTTCTTGAGTTGTAATTATACGTACAGTATTTTCTACTTCGATATTTCTCACTCGCATAGTTTGGTATCCTGTTTTTCTTGCGAACTAACTGTGACAAGCTGTGGTGATAATGTGCTTCGTTAACGAGGACTTTTTCTAGAATTTCATCGCACGTAATCAGTGCGAGCGGAAGCAGCACGTATGTAAGAAGCTACGAATGCATTAGAAGACTTTAAAAAGGCGGGGACCTTATATACTGCTAACAGTGACAACCTTTTCCACACGCCATTATGCGGCTACGTTCACGTGCAGAGGAAAAATCGGCGGGTGATAGGTATGTAAGAACAGTGAGGTGTCTCCCTGAAAAGACTAACCTGCCAGCTATGATAGCCCTCATTTCTTATAACCAGGAGTTAGAAATGGTCGGCCTCGAAAATTGTACTCCCCGACTAACGTTGTGACAGTCCGTAGCCAGTTGTAAGATCCTTTTATCGGATGCAACTACAAAAGCCAACTCAAACAGGCTGTAAGACCTGCCTCAAGGAGTAGTTCTATGTGCTCTGTGATCACATAACTCCAGTATCCTTGTCGACTTCCGTAGTGTTGGCAGAAGGGAAATAATAATATTTTTATTTTTTATTATAGCTTGATTCCACACAGTATTTTTGGTACAAGTATGGAATTTTCAGCATGTGATATCGGTAGCCCAAATTTACAGGCCGACCATAGATATCGGGTGTGCGTCGGTAGGGGATCGAACCTCGGACCATGTGCATGATCGGCGAGAGTCCTAACCGCTGTGCCACCGACGCACAAAAGCACATAAGCACACGACGTTCTTCTAGTCATCATCCACCCTCGTTATCATACTTTCCCCCTGTTATCATTAATATTTCACAGGCAGATCCCTTATATCCTTTCAACTCCGTGACCAAAAATAGCGATGACGGCTAGAGAAGTACCTTTGGCGGTCCCTGAAGACATGTTGCCGACTCCATCTTGGAGCATTTAACGCCAGGACGCTTTGCCAAATAGGAGAACAGGTATCACTACCCAGAACTCCAGCCACATATGTTGTAGATATGCGGTGTTTCAGGGATGCTCACACAAGGTCCAACTGTGGTTATTATCCCTACCCCCACCTAGCTAACAGGGTGAATCAGAAAAATTCACCTTAATGTTGTTAAGAAACTTTTCAGCCAGTTAGGGAGGAGTCGCAGTTATAGGGGTGGCACCGAGTGCTACGGCAGAAAAATCTCTACTCGGCTGGATCTGAGAGGATAGCCATGTGTGCTCCCCGACTGAAAAGACACGTTAATATCTTGTCATAGTCTCCGTTTACATCCAAACAGAATGCAGTCCGGATGAGGTAAAGGATGATTTATACTGGAGGTTATCTAGTTTGCTACCGAAAGTCAAGCGCTCAGAAATAGTCTACTCTGCTAAATCCCAACAAACTGACAACAGTGGTCTTCTTCTTCATTTCTGTTTGGATGATCAACTGCTCTTGGCCGGCGCTAGCTTCAGACACAAGGAAAGATATCTTCGATCTGGTGACCTCCATCGTCAAATCAACGATGGGGCAAAATACAGCATATAGCGACAAGGAACAGATGGCGAGTCGGCAGAAGCTTACCGTTCCTTGTGTAACACTGGCGTAACATGCGATCACTCCCTAGCCTGTGCACCTATATGCCTATTACTGAATGGTCACAGAAAACAGACGACACTAAAGCTATATCTCAATTCAAGGAAGAAATAACTAAACGCGTATCTGAGATAGACAGTAAGACTAATCCTGAGGATATCGAGCATAATATCCGGTCATTTTCAGAAGCAGTAGTAAAAGCTGTTGGTGGTGGAAGCTGAGTGAATACCAGTGCATTTCTATGGCTCCACCCCAACCACACCACAAAAGGATATCGATTCCGATTGTTTCACAACATAATAATGAGTGTAGGTTGTTCAAACATAAAATCACCAAAAGTCTCTATAATGAACATATGTAGTGGTGGGCGACATAACCAAAAGAAATAGGAAACAAATCGGCGACAGGGAATAACAGACAACTATTTAGGCTTATTTGGGAAACACGTTGCAAAAAAGTGATAAAGGCGACAATCTGAGAGAAAATTGTCAACTTGATCAGCTCTCAAGATAGGTGACTGAAATGTTATAAAAGAGACATCTTCAGGGATAATTTAACTGACCTACAGCAATGTTCAGCTGGCACAGAACCCAGCAACATCTCTAATGGGACGTCGAAATCGGTCTTACACTAACATCGGAGGTTCTTAGAGCTATTTCGAACCCAAGACAAGGTAAAGCACTTAGATTTGACAGAATGTTTGGATAGGCGTCTGTCAAGGAATAGGAACATTGAACGTTGGTTCATTGACCTTGGTCACCATTGGCGGGCAACTCGAAGGCACAATTGGTGTTAATCGCGACAGATAGATAGACTGTATGATAAGCAGCCAATCAATATTATGTGACCTTTTTTGTCGCGATTATTGGCCAATTAATGTAACTCACACCACGTGATGGTGACCTTGAATGTTCTTTTTTGTCTGTCACTCTACTTGTATATACATGTAATTAATTGACTGTTCATTTTGTCCGTACCTTCAATACTGTTCGGTACGTTTTTGTCCTTTTTTGTAATGACGGTGGATTTGTACATTTTTCTTGGTGTAATTTTATGATTTATTTTATGTTTTAGAAACAGATAAAGTTAAGTCAAGTCATCCTGTTTTTAACTATAGCTAAGCCGAGACTCTGTATCGTCAGTATTGAGGAAGGACTAAATCTGTAGGACAAAAATAATCCTACAAAGTTTCGAACAGTAATGGCAAACGAAAGTTATGAAACTATGCCGTCGTTAACTCCACAGTTAGAAAAGAGTAATGAAGCTGATTTCCCTGAAAGCAACGAGAATAAATCACGCTATATGATAGAATTGGAGCTAGCGAAATTGCGCATAGTCCAAAAAGAGAAAGAAATGGAATTAGAAAGATTACGACAAGGTAGTCGCGAATGTTCTTGTCACAATAAATCGCCTTACAAACCTTCTACTTCTCATAAAGTCTCTGTATCTCCTAATGATGAGTTCGCCAGAACCATATCTAAGTTTCTGGACATGCTTAAAAGATATCAATATTTTAAGATGGATGCCGATGAACTTGAGTGTTGGATCAATGAAAAACTGCAAACCTATGCAAACGAGGATTTTAAAGAACTCAGTAATCTTCAGCTGAAAAAACAGAAACACCAAGAGTTTGAGTTCGAAGTAACAGTTCATGCTGAAACACTGTCAGCTCTAGATTCTACGGGAGAAGAAATGATTGGTCAGGGGTACTACGCAACAGATATTATCAAAAACCGTCTTGATGAATTGCATGCCCTGTGGGAAAGGCTTATGGCTATTTTCAGAGAAAAATCACGTCTTATTAACCTAACGCTTAAATTTGTCCAGTTTTCACGCCAAGTCGAGGAGATACTTTTCTGGATACGTGAAAAAGAAACTTACGTAACATCAGAGGATTTAGGTCAAGACTTGGAACATGTTGAGACACTTCAAAAAAGGTTTGATGAGTTTACAAAGGATCTCGAAAATCAAGAAAGTCGTGCCGAAGACATCTATCGGAAGGCAGATGAACTTCTAAAAGAGGAATTTCCTGAGGATGCCCTAGTCATAGAAAAGTCCAGAGAGGTCCGTGAAGCTCTAGAATGTCTGAAGGATCTGGCCAGAAAACGACAAGAAAAGTTCCTGGAAGCCTATGAGATACAGCGCTTCTTTAGAGA
Organism: Trichobilharzia szidati; assembly: GCA_944472155.2. Classification (NCBI taxonomy): domain Eukaryota; kingdom Metazoa; phylum Platyhelminthes; class Trematoda; order Strigeidida; family Schistosomatidae; genus Trichobilharzia; species Trichobilharzia szidati. The sequence continues at coordinate 92,393,399 of OX235273.1, forward strand.
CACAGATAAAGCTATATCGTGGGTGAATGAAAAGTTCATTCCTTTATCCATTGAGGACTGTGGTCGTAATCTTGCCTCAGTCCAAGCCTTACAAAGGAAGCACGAAGCATTAAAAAGGGATTTGACTGCCTTAGATGAAAAGATTGTTCAACTTGGAAATGATGCTAAGGCGCTCGCACAGAAGCATCCTGATTCGCTAGACACTATACAAGGCAAGTATGACGCCTTAATTACTGCATGGGATAAGCTGAAAAGTCAGGCTGTATATAGGAGAGGTAAACTGGAAGAGTCATTCAAGATGCATCGCTTTTTGGCTGACTGGAGAGACTTGAGTATCTGGATGAATGACATGAAGACGTTAATGTTGGCGGATGATTTGGCAAAGAATGTAGCTGGTGCTGAAGCCCAAGTAGAGCGACATAAGGAATACACCGCTGAGATAAATTCTCGAGCTGAAAGTTTCGATACATGCATGCAAGAAGGTCAGGCATTACTAAGTGTTGGCCATCCCTGTAGCGGAGACATAGCTGCTAAACTTTCCACCCTTGAAAGAGAGAGAGCCTCCGTGATGCAGTTGTGTGAGGAAAGACGTGAACAGCTAGAACAGTGTATGGGCCTTCAGTATTTTTACCGCGACGCTGAACAGTCGGAATCTTGGATTGGTAAGCAAGAGGCCCTCCTAGAAATAAAAGATGTGGGAGACTCACTCGATTCTGTGGAAGCACTCATAAGGAAACATGAAGACTTCGAAAAGTCGCTTCTAGCACAAGAAGAAAAGATGCGACAACTTGATGAATTCGGTGCAAAATTAATCGAATCAAACCACTATGCGGCTGCACAGGTTCATGAGATTCAGGAAGGTCTTCAAAGTAGACGAAATGCATTAAAGGAGAAAGTTCAGAACCGCCGTCAGCATCTTCAAGATTCCCACCGTTACCAAATGTTCGATAGAGATGCAGATGAAATGCAGTCATGGATATCAGGAAAACTTAAAAATGCACTTGATGAAAGTTACAAAGAGTCCACGAACTTGCAAACAAAGGTGCAGAAGCATCAGAGTTTTGAGGCAGAAATACAAGCGAACCAGTCCCGCGTTGAAGATATTAAAAAGACAGGTCAGGATTTGTTAAATGCAAACCACTACAACTCACTAGAAATAAAAGTAAAGATTGAACAGTTGGATGAAACTTGGTCTCATCTCGTAAATGCCATGGGAGACAAGAAGAAAAATTTAGATCAAGCAAGTAGGCAACAACAGTTCGCTCGCAACATAGAAGATGTCGAGTTATGGTTGAATGATGTTGAAGCTCAGATAGCCTCAGAGGATGTCGGTCGTGATCTAAACGGTGTGATGAACGTACAAAAGCGGCACAACTTGCTTGAATCTGATGTAGCTACTCATCGTGAACGTATAGATGCATTCAAAGTCCAGGCTGACACGTTTGCTGCAGAAGGTCATTTCGACGCTCCTATTATCCAAGAAAAACAAAGACAGTTAGCCCAACGTTACCATGACCTGCAAGTCCCTCTAAATCAACGTCATGAGAAGTTAAGAGATGCCCTTCCCTCAGACACATCTTTGCAGCTTGAATATGGTGACTATAGTGAGCTGATGAAGTTACTAGTCGATTGTTGTAAAGATTTTAAAGCACATTCGCTTAACCAAATTGAATCAGAAATGTGGCATCAGTATGCTGAAAGCTTCACTACTGGCTCAGTAGCCACCCACAAAGATGCCTTCAGGTTATGGGTTAAGGATAAGAACCCTGTTGTTGAAAACTATATTGGGTTTATAGAGTCATACCGTGATCCCTTTGGTGTTCGTGCAAGGTTTGAATCATTTGTCGCTGTTGTAAATAGATCAGTGTCTAAAAAATTCCAACGACTTGTGAATAATGCTGAAAGGTTGTTAACAAATTTACCATGGCCTTCTACATTTGAAAAAGTTAATTTCTTACAGCCAGACCTTACTAGTTTGGATGTAGCTACGTTTGAAACTTCTGGAATTCCTGTTGGAACTAATATTCCTAACTATGATGATGTACGACAAGTTGATGGATTTAAAAATGTTGCTTTGAATAATGTACTTAATGTTCGTCTCGAGGATCCTAAAAGAGAGTTTCTACGTAATGAAGACAAACAAATGTACGTGGAACATGCTGAAAGTTCCTTTGAATTACAAGTTGGACTTCATGAACTGATGGGATATGGTTCAGGTAAACTGTTTCGGCGTGATTGTTATGGAAAACGAAATTTCCACACGAAAACTACTGAATATGTCATAAATGGAGGTCCTTTAAAAGGTTGGTGTGAACCAAGAGAAACGTATGACAGCAAGTTTTCAAACCTTTCATCTGCAATAGATAAGTGTCAAGCTGAGTGCGTTGGAATTTATTTACCTGATTTACCTCTTGTTCTGGAGCAGTTCGGTCTGAATACCGACTGTGCTCAAGGCGATGTCTCAGATGTAGTCCGTATTAATTGGTTGTCAATGATTCCTTCAGTTGTAACTTCCATGGAGATTTATTCTGCAGGAGAAAATGCTGATGACATTGGATCATGGTGTCAAGCACATTATTGTGCTCGTTATGTGATTCTGCAAGTTTTGATTGAAGCTGACGATTGGACGTACACATAAAGTAGTCGGTGAGGACGATGCATCTGATTTGTGTATTTCCTTGGATCCAAGAAGACTTTTAACTGTGGCTCGTTCAGCAATTGGTGAATTCTTAAGAAAATTACAATATTACAAAGGTAAAGCGAATGCTATGTATGGATATGCTTTCTTCCAACACTATAGTCAACTACTTCCAAAATATTTGACTGATTTGCTGTGGCATAAATGGCTACGTGGATATCTTCTGATGCTGCAAACAAGATCTAAGTGGTTGGATATAAAGCACAACCTACAACCTGATGATCTCGTCTTAGTTAACAGTGCTGACACACAGAGAGGTCTCTGGCGAAAGGCTATAGTTAAGCAGATGTACTATGACCAAGATGGCCACGTCAGGACACTGTGTTCGAAAACTTCAACTCAAGAAATGGAACAAGATATAAGAAGCGTACGAAAGGTCAACGTGGTGATCGTTCGCGGGGAGTGTTAATCGCAACAGATAGATAGACTGTATGATAAGCAGCCAATCAATATTATGTGACCTTTTTTGTCGCGATTATTGGCCAATTAATGTAACTCACACCACGTGATGGTGACCTTGAATGTTTTTTTTGTCTGTCACTCTACTTGTATATACATGTAATTAATTGACTGTTCATTTTGTCCGTACCTTCAATACTGTTCGGTACGTTTTTGTCCGTTTTTGTAATGACGGTGGATTTGTACATTTTTCTTGGTGTAATTTTATGATTTATTTTATGTTTTAGAAACAGATAAAGTTAAGTCAAGTCATCCTGTTTTTAACTATAGCTAAGCCAAGACTCTGTATCGTCAGTATTGAGGAAGGACTAAATCTGTAGGACAAAAATAATGCTACAATTGGTTCGATTTTGTGCAAGTTTGAAGACGAGAAGAGAATACGAATAAAAGTACCTTCTAATTTTATACAGAACATTTGTTTATAGATTTGTAATTGTCTTTACTTCAATTGCCAAGCAATATAACTTTCTAACGATTACTGTTGTTTTGGAGTTAAAGTCGAGACAAGTGCATAGTCATTATCGGTTCAAAGCGTCTTCATTACAATAGGAATTTAGGGCTAAGTTCCTTGACAGCGTCTAAGGATGTTCAAGAACTATTGTCTGAGTTGACTAAGATTCTGGGTAATGTTTAAAACCCAGGGATAGTCCCAGTGGACTAGTGCAGGTCTCTTAATAGCCCACTTTATATGAAGGGAAGTGAGTGTTACTGTGACAACTACAAGGGAATTAACCTGACTACAGTCCGACTAATGGGACAGTAATCGGAAGGAATGAATCCGTGAAAATCAGGTAGGCTTTATGGCAAGAAGAGGTTTTAATGACTATGTTTTACCCTTCGACAGATTCTGCAGTATAGATGTACTGACTAGCGTCCAATTCTTGTCATATTTCTTGAGCCAAAGGAGCAACTTGGCTCAACTTCACCATTTTGGGATGTTGCATCAAAAGAATGGTTACTGACGGAATCTCAGCATGGATGCATGAGACTCGTGTGGCATCATCCAACTTACCTCTTATATGACATAGACATGATATCCGGCTGCCAATCAGAGGACGTAGGTACTGCACAGAGATAGTTTCCTTCATCTTCCTTTATTCTTGTGAGACATGACCATTGAAAGCGGAATGTATGAAAAAGGTAGCTGTTCTATCTCCTGTGTTAAGTGGTATAATATGGTGAGCAGTATCGAAGTCAAACGTAGAGCGCAAGGTAAGGATAATGGTGAATTTGAGAAGGATGCTTGACTGAGATGACTATCGAAATTTTTACGCATGTCAAGCCATCACCCTCCATGACGGGTGATGTTAGGTTAGAAATGGGTTAAAAATAGTCAAAACAAAACCTGGCACCAGTCGATAAATTCCTTGGCTACAAGGTTGGGGCACATAAAAAAGTGTTCGGTGCATGTGTGAGGTTCAGAAACCAATAGCTCAAAATTTTTCCCAATGACACACATGCATTCACTCTTCGTGATCTCACACATCTACTTGATTCTAATGTTTTACCATGTCGCTACCAATTTTACCTTGCATTTCTTAAAAATCCCTCTGTTTCTTTTCCTCTGTCTGCATTTGTGTGCTGTTTGGAGTGTAGTTACTTGGCTGGTGGTACTTCTGTGCTAATTTCTACATTGAAACTCAGTGAGTCAGCACATCAGTGCTGAATATGGGCTGAGGGAGCTGAAATTAAGTGAAAACCTGCCATTATGTTCTGAATTAAGTCTTTTCGTTCTGAAATAATGCTACTTAGTGTTTAATATGTCCCGTGAGGACCAGAACAACGCTGATAAGCCATCCCAGTACGTTCTGATCTCCTGAAAATGCCCAGAGAAAGAAAAGGGTGCTGAATTAGTGCCATTCATGCTGGAAACCAGCACTGAGTTCTGGTCTGTGCCATTAAAGAAACCAATTTGGGACAGATTCAGAATTTACTCACTATGGAATATTATTTCAGAATTAGTGGGATTTAATTCAGTATTATGGCAAGCCTGGGTGGTTCTTCTGAACTGTCCGACGCCTTTGGTCCTCGATACTAACTCCTGATTACTTTTGCCCCAAATATCTTCTCACACACATGTGTGGGCCACTTAAGATCTCTGATATTTCAGTAAGTCAATAGTTGACTTTCGCAAAAGACCATCTGATAACTGAATAAATATACAAGTATACACTTCCGAAAGTCAGAAGTAGGAAATTAGAAGCTTATACTCTTCAGAGCAGGAAGAAGGTTGAAATTGTGTTCTAGGCTAGGAAACCGAAACATTTCATTTTTCATAAACATTGAACATTGAATACGACGTGCTTTTTCCTCTCTAACCGGAAAATACCTATTTTGTGAATTATCCGCTTGGGAAACCTGATCTTCCTAGCCGGTGAATTAAATTCAACCATTACTTACATATCGAATCTCTGTGTGGTAAGTCCAGCTGTCTCGAACTACTGCCAAAGCTTCAGGTGCTATTTTTGTAGCAGCATCTTCCTCACTCGTTCAGATAAACAAGACTTGTTGGTCTACCACGTGATTGCTGTGAAGCCGATCATCCAGAAAGTACTAGGTAAAGTCGAAAACCTTTTCTTTTCCTTGTCTTGTACTTTTTCAGTCTTATTCTTGTTCTTGTGGGTAGATACTGTTGCACTCTTATTCTTATACAGCATAAGTTTTAGCGATAGTTAATATGGCTGTAGAAAGTAACCTTAGAAATGGCACCAAAACACCTTACTCTGTAGTCACAAGGGCTTCAGCCAGAGAAGGCAAAAACCCAGGGACACCAACCCCAAGTCGCATACCCATCCTAAAGACTCGTGTAGGACTCGTCTGTCCTGATACTATGCCTGCATTGCCACAGTCTAGTACTGAAACGGCACAGGCAATACTAGGGGGACAGGATACTACACCTGCATCAACTGAAAGCCAATGTGTGAAGTATAACAAACCTAAAAGGAAACGCTCAAGACGTCATAAGACCTCGAAGGCGTCACCAAGTAAGGGAGACGAATGCCAGGCGTGCAATATCATTGTTTCTAAAGCTGACTCAGCGTTCGAATGCAATTTTTGCAAACGGTGGGTGCACTGCCGTTGCGACAAAGAGGTACCGAAATCATACTACGAGTTTATGAGAAATAACCCGTGCCCGTGGTTTTGGTACATCTGTCCACTCTGTCGCCCTGGCATAGTCACACAGAGCGTGTCTGCGGATAGCAGAAACAACACGCCGCCCTTGTGTCCCAACACGGCCTTATGTAGCTCCCCACCTGCAAACATCACATTGCCAAAACTTGGCACAGACAGTAAGAAGGACACTCCAGTCCTACTGACTGAAAATGCCAATTTTCACAAGGTGAAGATTCAAAAGGTTGGACCCAAAAAATCAAGGAAAGATAGAATTAGAGAAGCGCCACTTGCATCCACAAGCAAGCTTGGCAACACAATAAAGGCTGGCCAGAACCCGATGAAGCCTAAAGTTACTGATGCTGCAAAGGAATACGAGAAGCCAAAGGCCAAACCTAAGTCTGAGGTTAATCGGTCTAATTCGCTCATCCTCTTTAACGTACCTGTGAGCAAGGACAGCTTGCTTGAACAGCGGGCCCTGTTTGATCAGGAACAGTGGTCCAACCTGTGCAATAAAGTAGGTCTGAATATTAGTTCAGTGAAATTGTGCAGGCTGTACAGGGGTGTCCACACACCTCAAGGTAAGCCACCCCCATTAAGGGTTACACTGGACTCTGCCGAAGAGGCCGAAAAGGTACTATTGATGGCTCAGGTACTAGCCATCGACAGAAGCTCTAACATAAGGGTGAGACAAGACAGACCATGGGCTGTCAGACAAATGGCGAGGGAGTCACCGGAACTTTTGCCTTCTACCTCTATGGTGGTACACGGTGTTCCGGAGCTGGAAACGGGTACTGCCTGTGAAAAACACATGCATGACGTACAGCAGTGGAGATGACTGTCGTCTCAGATGGCCCTTGGCGCTTCTGGAGCCATCTCCGTTTACCGACTACCTCGCCCCGCTCATCTCACACTGATTAGCTCCCCAAAGCTGCTAAGTGTCACATTCAACTCCCCAGAGCAGTTGGCCATAGCACTTCAACGGTGGTATGAGATCAAGGGGAAATTGGGAGGACACATCCGATGCTGCGAAAGCAGACCTCGAACCATAAGGAGGCAGCAAACGGAGGCCTTAATACGTCCCCAAGCTTCAGTGACACTAGAGCGATGCAGTTCTGAGAATAACAGTCTGTGCCACCCAAGTGTCCTGCCTAAATCCAAGGGAAAAAACCACAACGGGCCGGTTCCATCGGAACTGGCCAACTAGTCCCAACATTAAGTTCCCTACCAGCAGACAGCTTCACGTCAACTACCCCACAACACGCTGAGGTTGTAAGACTCACTGTCAGCTGCCTATATAGCAATGTGAGGGGGCTGAGAGGAAAAATAGGTGAACTCCGAAATCTCCAAGCACACCTACAACTGAAAATGATCATTCTCACTGAAACATGGCTAACCCCCACTATCGCCGATAATGAAATCAGTATAGGTGATATGGTTTTGGTCAGGAGAGACAGGGATAATAAGGAAGGAGGGGGAGTTGCCATATACTTTGATAGGCAACTTAAATGTGTGCGCGCAACGGACCCACCACTTATTGAACTCCCAGACTCCATATGGCGTCATTTCACCGTAGGCCACACCAAGCATTTACTTGGTGGCATCTACCGATCTCCCACCTGTGGGGCAGAGCACAATCAGCTACTGCTCAGCACTATCACAGGGATACGAGACTTGGGCTATGACCAAATCACCATTGCTGGAGATTTCAATGCCCCATCACTGAACCTTGGCTCGGGGTATGCTAAGGGAAAATTCGGCCGAAATCTACTGCAAGCTATTCGGAACACGGGACTGACTGAGAACGTTGGAGACGACACTAGGTGGGGCCCTAGTGGAAAGTCATCAAAACTAGACTACATTCTAACTAGTGACCAACTACTCGTCGAAAGGTCCAGATCATGACTCCTCTAGGAAGTAGTGACCATGCAGTCATAGGTTTCGACCTCGTTCTCCATGAGCACTTGCAGTGGGACGCTACGCAACCATGTCTGTGTTACAGCAAGGCTGACTATGCTGAAATGCGGAGGCTCTTGTCCGACGCAGACTGGCCCTTAGCATGGGATGAGCTGTCTGTGGATGAACACTGGGAAGCGGTAAAAAAGATTATTCATACAGTAATCCCGAATACCGACCCTTTAGTCACAACACAGCCCAAAAGAGAGTCATCATGGTTAAAGAGAGGCACGCAGCGTATTCTGCAAGCAAAGCGGAAGGCTTGGTTTACGTGGCGCGTATCTAAAAGCCAGATCGACCATGATGCATACCTGGAACTCAGGAACCGGTGCAATGCAAGAGTCAGGAGGGACAGGAGGTCATTCCAGGCTAACCTTGCTAAAAAACTCCTGGCAAACCCCAAGAATTTGTACCGATTCATGTCGGAAAGGAAACCAACCAACCAGGGGGCGTGCGCCTTAGTAGGCCAAAACGGTCAATATCTCACTAGTCTGGAGATGGCTGAAACATTTAGTTTAGCCTTCGCCAAACAGCTAAACAGCAATGTGGGTATTACCGTTACGGACCAAAATGGTGGCATCACTATCTCACAGGAGGAAGACCAAGCAGCCACCCCCCAAATAAACCCTGCAATAGTACGGCGAAAGCTGCACATCGACTTCGTTCCGTTTTCATCCCGTGGTTGTAGGCATACGATAACCAACCGATATTGAGGAAAGTACACCTATTACAAGGGATTGGAATCTGTTTTAGAAAAATTAAAGTGCTGAGGTGAATCATTAAATTGTAATGAGATAGGTAAGTGCAAGTATCATTAATAAATGCATTAATAAAGGAAACACCCTAGGGTAACAACATTCATTTGCAATGTATAATGCTACAGATATATCACAAACTATCACGATATCCACTTTTGGTTTTAATACAATTATCCTCATGCCAGTTGCTTTTATTTTATACCTTTTTGTGCATTTAGTGCACAACCGTACCCTTCAGAGAGTAGGAGTATAATAAGTAATGAAGAGCTATAAGATGTTAAGTTTAATGGAGTAAAATGAGGATCAAGTAAAGACGTTGTCAGAAAATAAATGAGATAAGACATTGTGGAGTGGTATGAAAAGATCTGACGATAGACAGCAAGTTAATTTATAAGATGCCCCATAAATCTGAGCAGATCCCACATGGTCGCATCTCAACAATAGGCTGGGTGAATGGTATATATTTAAAGGTAGAAGCATGATCTGTCAAGGCGTTCATTGTTATCTTTTTCAAGATAAAGATTTAAGCCCTCATAAAAACCAGAAATATCTCGAGCCTTCAAATTTTTTTAATGCTGTTCCTGCAGAATGGGGCGATTCACCTTAGTGTCCACCACCATATCTACTGATCAGCTTACTCCACCCTCCCACCTTTTTTGATGTTAGGCTCTGAGACTATGATTATTATGGTTACCGCAAATATATTGCTTGGTACCAAACATGTTCGTACCCCATATTCCATCTCCCTAGCTTTCTTAATGAGTGCTTCCAATAGGTCCCCGCGTACATCTTTATGAACATATTATATATGTATGCATGCGTCCTAATGAACAGATTACTTTATAAGAAGACAAAAACCTTGAAGAATAACAAGAATAGGTTTTGTGAATAGTGGAACAAGATTCAGCAGAACAATATAGTTAGGGTTCAATATAGGTAGTATGAACTGAAGGTAAGGTCGGTTGGCAGGACCAAGTGTACTAAATTATCATGACAGTTTTATATATAGTAAACATTTGACATTGCAAAGTAACCTGTCTACATATATTATAAAAAGATATTAGCAGAACCAACAAAATTTCAGCATTTGGTTAACAATACTACAGAAAGTTAGTGAGTCTTACAGGTAGCCGTAAAGTAAATCAATCTATATACAATAAGAGTGTAATCATTGTTATAATTCGTATTATCAAAGAATACATTAGGCTCAAAAACTGAATGTTATAAGGGAAATAAGAGTGATAAACTAAGAGAACATTTGCTGCGTAAGTAATCATTTTAAGTATTTTAATGATAATCTAATTTCAAGTATTGAACATGCATAATTACTAAGTATTATTAGGTTAGTCTAGGAACTAGTGTACTGTCTGTAGTTAAATATTGAAATGTCATGGTTTCACCACTCTACCAGCAGTTGAGATCATTTAGAAGGGCTAGGGTAGACATGTTAATATGTTTTTCTAGGCTCCTTTTGAAACTGTCAGGCCTTTCACAGGATCTAATCTCAGAGGGTAGTTGGTTCCAAAGTTTGCAATATTTAATGGTGAAGAAGTTAGCTCTAGTGGTGAGCTTATGGGTGTTAACCTTGAGAAGGCAGTTATGGTTGCGTAGTCCATACGATTTAGGATTAGCCCAGGTTATAGACGAGTTACTGTTACAGTGCTTTCTTATAACTTTGAATAAGAGAAATAAATTGCACTTCACTCTCCTTAACCATAAGGGTTCTAAGTCCAGTCGAATACATCTGTCAAGGTATTCTATTTGCTGATCATAACCTAATATGCGTTTCGTGAGGAATCTTTGGACACTTTCAACTTTTTTTCTGTCTGCTGATTTAAAGCTACTGTATAAGTGGGCACAGTATTCAAGTTTGGGGCGAATGCATATCTTATATATGGCTAATCTGGCTTCTGGGGTGTAAAAGTTGCGTAGCACAAAGCCTGTTAGACGTTTACAATCAGATACCACCTTATTTGCATGTTCAGTAAAGGTAAGATCTGAGTATGTTACCCCGAGATCTGTGACTGTGTTCGTGTTTGAGACAGGGTCACCGTACATGTATAGACACATGCTAGGTTTCCAACGTCCGAAGTATGTTATCCCAGATTTAGCTGGATTGAACATTAACTGCCACTTTTCACTCCAATTACATAGACTATTTAGGTCTTCTTGGATTTTACTAACAATATTCATATCATTATAGTCGAAATCATAGACAACTTTGAGGTCGTCTGCAAAGAGGTATGGCTTGCCATACTTGATCATAGAAACAATATCATTTATGAATACAACGAATAGGATAGGGCCAAGAACACTACCTTGTATTACGCCGCTGGTTATCGGTTTGGATGTTGATAAGTGATGGTTGACTTTAACTAACTATTCTCTTCCTGTAAGAAAAGAAGTTATCCACTCAAGTAGCCTTCCACTTATTCCATAAGATAGGAGTTTCAATATGAGTCTCTTATGTGGAACCTTGTAAAAAGCTTTCCTAACGTCTAGGAATAATGTTGCTGCTGAACGACCTTTGTCTACACACTCAGTAATGTGGTCGAAATAATCTAATTGGCAAGTAATGCACGATCTTCTATTTAGGAAACCGTATTGGAAGGCGGATATTAAGTCATTCGAGAGCAAAAACTGAACAATTTGCTTCTTTATAATCTTTTCCATCACACGTGAAACTACGGAAGTAATGTTGATGGGGCGGTAATTATCTATGTCCGCTATAGGCCCGGTTTTGTGAATGGGTACAACGTAAGATTTCTTCCAGCTATTTGGATATGTTCCACTCCTTATCGAAGTTGAAAATATCTTGTATCGATTCATGTCGGAAAGAAAAACAAACACGGGGCATGCGCCTTAGCAGGCAACATCTCACTAGTCTGGAGATGGCTGAAACATTCATTTTAGCCTTGGCCAAACAGTTAAACGGCAATGTGGGTATTACCCACACAGACCAAAATGGTGGCACCACTACTTCACAGGAGGAAGACCTAGTGGCTACTCCCCAAATAAACCCCGCAGTAGTACTCGGGAAGCTACAGCGACTCACACCTGGGAAGTCCCCAGGTTGTGATGACATCAGGCCATCTGTTCTGAAACAGTGCGCCGAAGCTCTCTGTAGGCCTTTATGCGACTTGTTCCAACACTCCATGGAATCAGGGAAACTGCCAAAGGAACGGAAAAGAAGCATCTTTCTCCGATCTTCAAGGGTGGGGATAGGCAAAATCCCACCAGTTATAGACCAGTAGCTCTACTCCCAGTGGTATCGAAAGTACTGGAAAGTATTATTGATGATCACATCAGGGAATATCTGGATAGGTCTAAAATACTCCATGAAGCCCAACACGGCTTCAGGAAAGGAAGATCCTGCGGTACTAACTTACTATCAGCTTGGGACGACTGGACATCATGCTGGGATATGAATGTTCCAGTCCATGTGATCTTTCTAGACTTTGAGAAGGCATTTGACACTGTTCACCATGACCTTCTCCTACACAAAATAAGCCAGGTAGGTTTAGGTAAACCACTTCTGTCATGGTTGAAGGACTACCTAACTGAAAGGCAATTTTGCACCAAGGTCAATCGAGTCCAATCATCATGGCACAGCTCGTCATCAGGAGTGTCGCAGGGTTCTATCCTGGGACCACTGATGTTCTCGATTTTTATCAATGATCTACCATGCCGTCTAAGCTGCCCGACTCTTCTATACGCTGATGACGTAAAGATATGGAGGGCGATAAAGTGTCCGGAGGACTCAGATAGACTGCAGGCAGATCTAAGGCTTCTGGAAGACTGGGCGGTCGCCAGTGGCATGACTTTCAACCTGAAAAAGTGCAAAGTAGTGAAGTTAGGCACCTGTAGATTGCAGAATGCAAGTTACACCCTGTGCAATGAAAGCTTGTCCTGCTGAACGTCGGAACGTGACTTAGGTCTAGTTCTAACGGGGAAAATGGCCACAAGCGTGAATTACACGGGGGATGTAGCGAGGGGATATGCGGTCATACACTTCACACATAGACAATTAGGTGCACTCACTCCTGAGCTCTTTCTAAGGTTGTATAAAACATACGTCAGACCGCATCTTGAGGTGCATAATATCATTGCACCCCCACTGCTTAAAAGAGACGCCAACCTTTTGGAAAGAGTCCAACGACGGGCAACAAAAGGAGTGGTTGGTCTCCGAAATAAACCATATGATGAAAGGCTGAAGAAATTAGGCCTATTCACACTTAGTTACCGTCGTCTTAGGGGGGATTTAATTACTGCCTACAAAGTAACAAATGATCAGAATCACCCAAACAAAGGTGTTCTGCCATTGAGTAGGTATAGGCTTCCTCGTGGAAATCCTAGAAGGATAGCTCATCAGAGGGCAAGGACCCGGGTGCCCTCCCACTTCTTTTCCCTGCGGGTTTGCCGTCCCTGGAATTCCTTACCGGCAGATGTAGCTATGGCACCATCTGTGGACGCCTTTAAGCGAAGGCTGGACAACCATGCAGCGACACAAGGACTGCATCCAAATGGCCTATCCCCTTAAAATCGCATACACCATTCAAGAGTAGACAATTAAACTTGTTTTACTTCTTTACATTCTCTTCCGTCTTGCTCTCCTGACAGCTTTAACTACACCTATTATTATCATTATTACTGGTATATATATATACCGGTTGACTGACTGTTGTTACGTTTTCTTATTCTTTTTCTGTCTGTTAGTCTGAATACCTTCACTAATTATATCTATTATTATTATCTCTTTTCTATTGACGACGATACCGAAGGACCATCTGGTGAAAGGATCAACTCCATTCACAGTAGTAACAGTCTTAACACACTTCATACTACAAACCCCATATAATTAACCCCAGCACTACTCCTGTTGGAGTCAACCAAAGCTACGGCAGTCGAGTGGCGAGACGAGCTACGCAGATGTTTACCGAAGATCAAGGACCTCCACCTCACAATCAAGAGGCGAGCACAAAGAAATCAAATTGGTTTATACTAGCTCGTAAAAACGATATTGGATATTGCACAGTAGGTGGGTGTTTCTGATAGGCTAAGGACAAAGGATTATTCAAATTACAGCGTTACTATGGTTCTGTGGCGTACCCTTGGGTCCTTAAAGGGATTGTTGTATGAACCTTACGGTTTTTTGTTTCTATCGCCTCTGCTTCTGATTGCAGATGTTTTATTTAGTTATGTAATTGTTGAAAAAGTCCCATGTATGCAGTTTTCCGATTTTCTCATTTAATGTACTTAATTTCAGACACAGAAATAGACTGGGTCGCTTATATGCAGCAGGTTGCAGGGTTTTTAAATGGCACTTTGGACTATGACAAGTTGGAAGGGCAAACAGGCCCGTGCGTGTATGTTATAGTAGCTAAACTTGAACATTTGTAGTTACCCAGCTGGATTTTTATACATATACACTTTTCTTTACTGGCTTACCAGTGCAGGAACAGTCATAAAAACTGCTCAGTTCGTCTTTCTCGCGTTGTATATCGCTACATTAGTGCTGGTTTTCAATATATACAGATTGTCATTCCAGGTAATTTTCATTGCATTACGAATTATTGCAGGTTCCCCCCTATGCCCTCGTTTTTATGTGTGTTGTATCTTATCGTGTGCATTCAATATACCTATTGAGACTTTTCAATGACCCGGTCGCCATGTTCTTTTTGTATGCATCCATCAACGCCTTGCTGTACAACCGTTTCACAATTGGCAGCGTATTATTCAGGCAAGTTAAATGTATTTGTATTTGAGACATCATCACATTTTCCTCAGTCTTTCTTGTGTATGAGTATTATTTAGCATAACTTCTGTCGAAGTTTCGTGTAACCGAATAAATATATGCGAAACATGGTATATGTGAGTGATATTGTTGGGAAAACGTTGAAAGAATGAAACCATTATATCACACTTTTCCCTATTTTCTCAATGATCATCTCCCCCCCAGTTTCACCAACTTATCCCACATTTCGACGAACAATTTTCTAATTATATACTTTCCGAGTATATACTTACATCGCATATGCCATGTAATCTAAAAAATTGTCCCTTTTGTTCCATTTTCTTAAGGGGGCGTATCCCACCTTTTATCCCGTTTTCCCACTTATATTAAGAAACTCCCAGAGTGGCCCATTTATCTCAATCCAAAACACTAATCAATAACTAAATAAAAAGTCATTACGATTACCTTTATCCAGTAGGGAAGGTATAGCGGTTGCTGTCAGTCTTTGCACTAGTTGCATTACTAATAAATAGTTATGCGGTAATTGAAACTTTAGTCACTGAATTAAATTTACGTTGGTTTGGAATGCGGTCATACTACTTTTCGGCATAAAGTTTCAATTTAGTTGATATGCCTAAGTTCTTTTTTGCTTTACACACACTTCCAATTTTCAGAGAATGGGATTATAAATGTCATATAGGTAGTAATATTTGGAGCAACCCTAAAAAGTCTCAGGTTTTATTACGAAAAAGCTGATTGCATTTTTGGATAGGTGTTTTGTTGATATCATTATTATTTCCCGCGTCCTGTGTAGAACATAGGGCTTCAGTAACACATTTTTACTTCAGTCAGTCCTCTTCCATCACTTTCAACCGACTCGATGACTACTCATAGACTTTGATTTCCTTTACGCATGATCTCTGTGTTACCCTCGGATGCCAAACTCATTGCTGCCCACTCAGGTTCCGTTCTAGAACCTGGCGTGTGACGTTAGCGTATGTTCAACCCGTTTTCATTTCCTTCTGTAACAGCAGAAGGCAAAACACGGAAGCCAACTGATGAAAGCGCTATATATACATAGTTTATATTCTTTAACCAATCAGTGAGGGTGTGATCTTTGTGTACGTTCAAGGACATGAAATCTAATGTTTAAATAGTATTCTGTTGCTAATGCAGTATTAAACTGGGAATAGTATTCAGATGTTAGCATCAACAAATGCAATGATTCTTACAGTAAGAATAATATTCCGTTTGAACACATTGTCTGTATCACACCACCATACTTCTGCATATCTGTTAGGTATTAGGTTGTTATCTGATTTGCTGCCTTTCCTTTCTAGTTGACCATCTGGTCTTCATGATCGGTAGAAGGTATCTGTTGATGAAAGTCTGCTTTAGGTGACGTGTACACCAAGTATCCAAACCATACTAGATTGACTCATGGTATACATCGTAGCGTTATGAACTCTATCTTCATTGAAAAATAACAATTTCATCCTATCTTATCTTTGTAAATGTAATGGTAGCAACACTTTGGATAATACGACGAAGAACTATTTCATCTAACTCACTGAGGCTTTTAGCTTCAGTAGCACAACTCTATTTTGGATTGTAGTAAGGAATTTGCAGTAAATATTTTCGGAAATTTCGCTCCTAAGTTTGTAAATGAAAACTACAATTCATACTTGTAATGTGTCGTTTTCCATTCAAGAATATTACACTACCATAAGGTAGTTATCCACTCAGATAAACAACTTCCTACATGTATGGGTTAAATAAGGTGATGGATAATCTGAATATTCTTTAGCTAATTTGTAGATGTTACTGTAGTGTCTATATTGTGTTAATCATCATTATCTGACTTCTATTTGTTTCAGCAATGTAAGCCTCGTGTAGTTTGCCTAAATCGTTGTTCTCGATATTCTTGACTCCATCATAAATACTGATCTATGCTATGTATCAAATTGTAAAGAATTTGGGAGCGGTGTCATTATAATGGAAACACAGGTGTTAGCAGATATTACTGAATATTTATATGCTTTCCAGACTTACATCATACTGATACATCTGGATTTGGTGTTATATTTAACTGTCTTCGCGTTGTTAATAATTCACTTAACTGGTGGTGGCAGCTCCCTTTCTGATCCCTTAATACACTGATATTCCCCAACAGCTATATCACTTTTCTAAAGATATGAGAAGTTTGGAATTTTCAGCAAGTAAAGACCTAGATTTTCTGTAATGCAGTAGTGTGTTCTATGAAATTCATCGTTAACGTTCCACAGCCACATATATTTCATTTTTAATGAAAAACAATTGTGTCCGAGAACGTATAACATCTCTATTTGACGCATAATAAGAGTAGTTTTCAGTCTGCAACTGATAATGAAATAGTGTGTCAATATCGCTTAAATATTTGTAGAAGTTATTTTGATTTACGGTACTATTTGGTAAGTCTGGTTAAATGTTGGTAAAAACTCGATGCTTACTATTGAAAGCCGAAATGTGAATAGTGGACGCGAACTTGTTTTCACTGAAATCTTCGATATTTCTCTGTTATAGTCTTGGTGTATCTGTAAAGATGAACATACTGCTTTTCTCTCCTGGATTTTTGATTGTTCTGGTCTGGCACAGAGGACTTTTCGCCACCATTGGTCATCTTTTCGAGTGTTTCGCTGTACAAGTGAGTATGATACATTTTATCTGTTCTGTTTGTATCTTGTTTCTTTTGTATATTCCTCGTAAATTGCTAGCGTTTTTGAAATGTTGCATTCCACATAGTAGTAAAAAGTTAGATAAGGAAACAAATCACAGCAAACTTTAACGCGTATTTCTACATAACTTTACTGATATTTTCGACTTTTTAAGTATCACATCCATTTGACAATATATTTATATTTTGTGACACAATTAATGTTTAGCTTACACAAGGTATCTGAAGAGTTCACTGCGTCCGCAATAAATATTAAAGTCTCAAAATTTTTGTTGTGGACTCTAAATCCCATCATCTTGTGCATTTGACCACTTAGGTACAAATATAACTAGTATGATTCAAATAAAGCATAAAAACTTATAAATCTTCTTACTGATTGTCCTTGTTTTCGTCTATTAAACTCTTGAATATTTCTATGAATTTCAGTTGGCTGTTGGCACTCCATTTCTGTTCTACAATGCCCTGGCATATGTGAGCAGAGCATTTGATTTTGGTCGCCAGTTTATGTTTGTATGGACAGTTAACTGGAAATTCCTACCAGAAGACACGTTCTTGGATAGGCGGTTTCATTTACTTTTGTTGAGTGTACATTTATGTCTGCTATTCATATTTTTCTGGAAGTTTGTTCGGTAAGTATAACTTTTATTTTTTGCTTTGTAATTACTGTATCAGGAACAAATAGTTTCAACAAAGGCAATAAGTAGTGCATGACATTTGATCTCTTGTTTCGTTTTTGTGGTAATCAGATACACGCAACATTTTCACATATTATACAAAGTGGAATGGACTCATATTTTACAACTTAGTATCTTTTTGAATAAGTAGTATCGGTACTATGGATTCGCTGATTTAAGAAAATCTGTAATAGTGCTTCAACTAATGTGTCTTTATATCCATAAGGATAAACAAAAGTTAGCAGCACAGAAGCATATCACTTAAACAGTATAACGAGTTGAAATTAAAACATAAAAGAACAAGTAAAGTGAGAACCACTCTTAAGATAACAATAACAACAATATTTAGTTCAACAAAGTGCGTGCAAAAGCTTCTCATCTGTTTCGTGTATCGGAAGGTAAGTGAATACTTATCCGCCCAGTCACTAGACAGAGAATCTTATCTACTATGTAACAAATAGTGAGTTACTGTGATATCGTTTTCAATAGCTCACAAAAAAAGCATCTTACCTATGATTCTAGATAATTGTACAGCAGTGTTACTTAACATAGTAATATGTTTTAAATCTACCTCCAAGGACAGTGATGCTTAGTGATTAGCAAGGAGACTGGTCTCCAATTTTAATTTTTCTTTGCCTGGGAACAAAGATTTGACTGGACAAGTTCGCTTTCTTAAATTAAATAGCATTCATGTTGTGATTTTTGTCAACTTCAATTGAAGTCTATGGTAGCTCACTGGTTAGCTTATTTTGTTGTCATCAACTTCGTGGTACCTAGCCAGTTAAATTATTCCATAATGTATTGTGTGTAAACTCTTTCACTTTGTAGTTCACGTGGTGGCTTATGGAATTATCTCTGCATTCGTGATCCTAAACGAAATCCAAAGTTGGATCCTACAGGTAATCAACTATATTTTTCACTTGCTGGGTAAAAATGTTTTGATTATGTATCATTGATATTACATATCAACTAGACATGTGATATAACTCCTCATGTCCCAGATGATAAAAGTGTCTATAAAAAGTAATTGAGGTGCACTGACGTTTTTTTATTTGAATACGGAGGGATTTTATGGTTTGTTTGCTATGTGAATGCATGACACTGTTTGAATATGCTTCTATAAAAGAAACCAAATGAATGAATTCAAATAATTGATGAAAATGATTCTATGATTCTCGCTTCATTCATTTACTGACCTAATGGAAAACAGTGATCCATCTGTCTTTGAATTTACCATTATTAGTATAGAATTACTTGTTTATATGGGCTTTACTCACAGTAGTCTTTTTATTGATATTACCTGTGAATTCCATGTATGTTAATAAATTAACTCGAAATTTACTAGTTTTGAAATTAATAACGACTAGTCTTATCGATTGAAACTTTGAAGTCAGCTAGAGAAATATTTGTTTTTGGATACTGTGGATTATCGTGATTTCAGGTCTCTTCTGATAATCTTTAGTGTCATTTAATATGTACAGATTTTTCTCTAGTTTGATAAATTTTCTCATTTGTGTAGAGAAGCCGAGTAACTGGAAAAGGCGAAAGAGTATGAGGTGTGTTAAACTCTGCTTTCCATTTATATAACAGAGACGATAAAGTTGTCATATTTAATTATCCTCTTACTAAGTTATTCGTATGTACTTGGATTTCAACAAAATATAAACATAGTCGTTAAAAAACGTAAATATTCATACACATACACCTATGTGACAGCTAGTGAAGCTAATGGGGCGGAGCCACTTTATAAATCGACTTTCTAAAGCAGTGACTTCTGTAAATATAATTGAAACTGTGATTCAGCAGTCATCATACGACCGTTTGGTGAGGACATTCAACGCCTTACAACCTGCTTAAATCTAAACACTGATTCTGTAGACTTAAGTAACTGTCTGTTAGGAAGACTTGTATGCAAAAGATTGCATTTATTTTTTCTTCGATGGGTATCGGTAAAATTCACGGGTCAAGACAAGCTGTATTTCTTAAGAAGTGAAATACTTTCGCCTTCAACTGTTCATCAGTATTGACCCTGATAATACGGAGGCAGGTATGATTATATCTTCAGATTTCACTTTAAACTTTATGTCTTTCTTGTGTAACTTGACTGAAGATAACAATGTTGACGTTGGTGTTCCGTACTTTCGACAGGTTCCAAGGACATTGATATAAGAGCGATGATGCTTGTCTGCCTTGAGGTAACTACTACTGTTCAGTTTAAATGTTAATTAACGTTGTTGTTTTTTCTTTTGAGTTATTGTTCTCTGCTTTTTCATCTCTTTTAAAATGTAGCTATACTATACCCCTTGTTCATGTCGAATTTCGTCGGTATTATTGTTAGTCGTTCGTTGCATTATCAATTCTATGTTTGGTATTATCATACTATTCCATACCTTCTATGGTGTGTTAAAGGCTTCTCCGTTCCTGTCCGGTGAGTACTATTGGCTTCTATGATTTACTTCACTAACAATGGATACATATGTGAAGAGCACTAAGAAAAGTAAATTTAAATTTTCACACCTTTTACTCACCTCTTTATCTCAACTTCATCGACTTTGAAAAAGCCTTTGACAGCGTCGATCAATAGGTGATTCGGAAACTACTTCGCTACTACGGGGTGCCACCGACAATAATACATCTCATCCAACAGCTATACGACAATGCTGCATGCCAAGTAATCCACAATGGGAAACTTACGGAACCCTTCGAAGTGAGGACAGGAGTAAGACAAGGCTGCCTACTATCGCCAATGATTTTCTTGATTGCAGTAGACTGGATAATGCGACAAACAGTGGGCAATGAGGAAACAGGCATAAAATGGACACACACAAAAAACTTGGAGGATCTGGACTTCGCCGATGATATATGTCTGATTTCCCACAAACTGCAGGATATGCAAGCGAAAAGCAACAAGTTAGCAGAAGAAGCATCAAAGATAAGAGGGACTTCAGGTGAACATAGAAAAAACAGAGGTGATGAAAATTCCTGGGCAACACCACCAACAGCAACAACAACACAGACAACAATCAGCATAAATGGGAGGGACCTGAAAGAAACAACCTCCTTTACCTACCTGGGAAGCATCGTTTCAACTACAGGCGGAACTGACGAGGATATCAAAGCAAGGATCAGAAAAGCAAGACAAGCTTTCACTACTCTCAAGTCTGTGTGGAGGTCAACAACACTTAGCATCAAAAATAAGATCCGGATTTTCAACTTCAATGTGAAGTCAGTGCTACTATACGGATCAGAGACTTGCACTCCGCGTCATAAAGAGCATCTCAAACAAACTACAGACCTTCATTAACAGTTGTCTTCGCTCAATACCACTAAAGATCAGATGGCCAGAAAAGATCAGCAACAGGGATCTCTGGGAGCGAACCAACCAGGAACCGATTGTGCAACAAATAAGCAGGAAGAAATGGAGATGGATTGGCCATACTCTGAGGAAACCATCAAGTGACATCACTAGACAAGCCGTTGCTCCAGTGGAACCCGAAAGGGAAGCGGTGAGTTGGTCGTCAGTGCAAGGGTGATTTGGAGGAGGTCATGTGAAGAGGAGATGAAAACGTGTGGGCAGACTTGGAGCCAAGTGAAAACTCTAGCAGAGAATCGAACGCAATGGAGACGCACGGCTGAAACCCTATGTTCCTCTAGGAATTAAAGGATACAATAATAATAATAATATACTCATAGTTAGTCAAGTTAGGATGAGATTGAAAGTGGAAAAACATGTTATCGTTTAGCATCTAACTTAGCTAACGTATTTCAGATTATTTTAATACGCACTTCATTTTTTTTCTTATAGTTCAAGTTAGACCTAATCTTCTTAATAAGTGTATCACTTAACAGTCTTGATATCTCGTGGTTCACACGCTCTCATCCTTCGATGCATATCCATAACTGAATGTCTATGACTGTCAAAAGTAGATCATCCCTAGCAGTGATGAATAACCATAACAACAGCGATAAATTCTGTTCGAGACATCATCCAGTTAATAATACTGTATCACGGTATGGTATCAAAGATACCTACCTAATACGGTAGTATACTCTATCACAGTGCTCAAATTCTATTCATCATGAATAGCACTTGCATGCTAAAACATAGCACACTTCTGAGTAGTAGAGTAGTCTACCTTAAGATGGTTGGAGACGGTCACTAAAATTCTGTCAGTTGGGGTTTAATGCTTGTTAGCACTCATCGGAAATTAGATTGTTGGAGACCTGGTTTTCATCCTCGTTGGCACTCACCAGTTAGCATGTCAACCACATTAGAAACTTGATTTATAGGATTCAGTCTGCAACAAACAAGGGACTAGATACGCTATAGTAGTTCTTAACTAGTCTTCAATCAAAGTACTCATTGGAAATCTTGAGAGAATTGTCTATACAACTGGTGAACACATTGAACATTAGGATGATTACATTCAGTTATTACCTAGGGCTAGAATACGCGATATGAATTAATTTCAGTGACCAATCAAGCTATATAGTTGGCTGTTTTAAATAAGTAACATGAAGTAACTACAGATTA
Source organism: Trichobilharzia szidati (assembly GCA_944472155.2). Lineage (NCBI taxonomy): Eukaryota > Metazoa > Platyhelminthes > Trematoda > Strigeidida > Schistosomatidae > Trichobilharzia > Trichobilharzia szidati. The sequence continues at coordinate 92,416,036 of OX235273.1, forward strand.
AAACCAGTATATATTGGGATTTCAATTCATGCATGTTGACTGTTTGGGGAGTTTTTTATTGTTCTTGCTGAAATGTATATTCAAGTGTTAGTTTGTAGGGATTTGATTGGTTACAGGATTTTCATCATGAGCTGACATTAGTTAGAGAACCATTGGAAAACCTGGGAGTACTGGACAGCTGTTTCGTCCTAGTTTGGCACTATTCAGCAGTACGCACCCACCGGGATTCGAACCCAGGACCTTCTGGTTACAAGGTGAGCTCGTAAAGCATTAAGCCACTGGGACCCGATCCAATGGCCCATGAATTCTAACTTCTGCCAATTCACGACATAGCGCGACCCTTAGCCAATGTCTTTGGCGAGTATTTGTCCTCACACCCGACCTGTTGCACCCTACTGGTCACAACTTCTCACTAGAACCCCAGGTAACTACCTACCTGAATAGGGCAAGTCGCTAGTGAGCATCTCATTGATATTCAAGTGTTGGTCTGTAACCAGAAGGTCCTGGGTCTGAATCCCGGTGGGTGCGTACTGATGAAGAGTCCCAAACTAGGACGAAACAGCTGTCCAGTACTCCCAGGTTTTCCAATGGTTCTCTAACTAATGTCAGCTCATGATGAAAATCCAGAAATGTATATGTTGACGACTGGTCCACTTGTCAAACGTTAAGCAGAATAATAGATGTGTGTATATATTTTTCATACATTTTAGTTTCCTGATATTTTTCTTTTACTTCCAGAAAGCACATACTTTTATATTTTAAAATACACCCATTGAAAGGGTAACCTTTTTATTTCACTCTGTATCTATGAATGTATGCTTTAAAAATGATGATGGTTTTTTGAATCCGTTAACCTAATCTTTTACCATTTGGGGTTGTGTTCTGTTGTTTGTCAACTTAATGTTCTTTAAAAAAATAGTCTTGCAGTTTTCAGGTCATTTCATTTTATTGATTGTAGTGAACTTATATATTACTATCTGTACAAGCTCTATATGCAAACCCTGCTAACACAGTGTTGTTATTGTCTGTCGTGTATACTCTCTGTTTAATTCTTTGTTTCATAGAAACGATAACAGTAACCAGGGTGTTATTCTATGCTCTCTGTTTCAACAACATGCGAATTATTTAATTCTATGTAGATTTTCATTCGATTGATTGGACCGAAGTGCTCCGTCTCAGGTTGACATTTCGTCTCCTTGTGTAGATGCGTCGATGATGTCTGTTCATGTAACTTGAAGTTAATTAGTTGATGGCGACTAGCAGTGGAATCCAGGATGCTCATTTCGTCCTATTTGGAACGCATCAGTTGGATGTACCTGCATTCCCCAGTGAGTGTAGGTTTTTCCACCGAGGTTCAAACATAGTGCCCATAGTCTCTAGTAGATAACGCTTTGGCGTTTGAGATTTACTTTTAATTATTTTGGACAAACGCAATCAGTTGATATTAATAGATCCCTATAGACGTCAGTTTGTTTGAAGGTGTTGCTTGCCAGCTTTCAGCCAACGAGCCCCATTGTACTTGCTTTGGTTCATAACCTGGATCCTAGAAACCTCTACACTGGGTTAATGATTTGTACTAATTTTACTTTTAAGAGTCATTTCATCGTTGTACATTTTCTGTAGGGTGTGTTTCATCATATAAAGTTACACTTCACTTTAATCTGACGTATATCTTGAATGATGAAATTTCATATCAAGAAAGTTTTAAAATATGTTTCAAAATATTTGAGGTAATTTATAGACATTACGGATTTATCTAAGGGATATAATAAAGTTCTGCATATGTCAAGCTTATTGAATGTTGGGGAATAGGGAAACCCGAATCTAAGCATATATTACTCATTATTTTTTGGTCTGTGGTTGTAGTTGTAATGGGTTTATTCTATGCATTCATCTTTTAAAATAAAGAACAACTGGTTAGTTGTTTTCTGGACTGTGGGTTTCATTGCATTTATTAGTTGTTAAAACGTGTGTTTCCTAACACGTTGGAATAATGCTTTTAGAACTGATACGTCTTCTTCGAGTGATCAAAACATATCCTGTGATTGATTGAAGTAATACCTAGGCCTTATTTTTCTTTTAGTTCAGTCGTTTGAATGCTAAAGACGTACAGTTTAAATCATATCTTGACAAATTTATTTTTCATTGATATAGCGCTAAGATAATTGCATACACTGTTTACTTGTTTCCTTCGATAGACTGTTAATCCTCGGTCTAATTGAAATTTGTTGGAACACTTATCCATCAACAATTTGGAGCAGTGGTCTGTTACATGCATGCCACTTATCAATCTTGGTCGGATTAATTGTGGGTTCTGTGCCAGTCAAATCTATATCTCTGCCTTCCAAAAAAGAAACAACTAAGAATACAGGTGATACTCCTTCAAAAAATCAACCATCTAGTGCTCGCAAAAAAGCTTTCAAAGGATCACGAACTTCCAGTGGCAAACAGAAACAAGCTTGAACTCTTTCATCCTAATGAATACATGTGTAAATGTCTTCTATATTGTCATTTGTATTCATGTACAGAATGGTTTATTTTTCTAATAAATAAACTATTGCTAGTCTGCAGTTTACTTCAGTAGTATTATCATATCTATACTTGATAAGTGCCTGTAATAATTTATAGTGTAGTGAAGTTTTAGCTTATATGAACTCATATATTTTCGAACCAAAGGTGAAAATATATCCAGTACTATCTGATTCACAATGAAATTGGCTCTTCAGTTTCCCGGAATAAGCGTGGAGTCTTTTATACAAATTGACTGGGCTTGCCAACCACGCACCTGGTCCACGGTTCTATCCCCGACCAACGCACTCGTTTAGCCGGTAAAGACGGAAGGTTGGGTGTGAAGCTAGCACCCCCATCCCGTAAAAATAAAATTACTGCTACCTAAACTTCGAAGCTCTAGCTCGGAACGTAGAGGAATAAAATAAACTTTTATACAAATCGTCGATAGTGAACTTATATAAAAGATAATTTCAAGAAATATGGACTCCTCTTTCAGAATAGCAATGTAAGACAATCTTCGTCCAGTCCCTTTGTATTATTATTATTTCGTTACCGATTGCTTCCAGAGTATAGTTTGCTTAAGAGTTCCCCTTTAGACAGAGTATTTTACTATAAAGCATTAAAAAAAGAAAATAGTTCCTTAGGTAATCGACCATCACTAAAAGGTAATTGTTACCTGCGCAACACGTAACGAAAACTTTAATATCCTGTCATTATAAACTAAAGAGGTGAGAGAGTTACATAACTACTTCCCGTCGAGGGAAAATACTTCTGGAACACTTTCACCCCTTCACTAAGTGTTCAGCCCAGTTGATGACTTCTTTGGAAAGTACATCGTAAAATAAATTCAAATACCTGTTATTTTGATGCTTGACATATATATGTTGTCCTGTCTATAATTTTAAATGAATCTAGTTTAAATCTTCAATTGAGAAATCAGAAAAATTATGCAGCGACCTTCCATTTGTTATATGCCTTCCTGACCCCTTACCATAGACGTTCATGAATAAATAAATTACAGTATCATGGTTATGACAAATTGAGTGTACTGTTTAGCATAATTCTGGCTTGTCGATTGTAATTGGTAAATGGTAAGGCGATAGAACAACAGTTAGTGTCTCAAAACTGTTTAGTAAAGATTCACTCAACTTTTTGTTGTTAAGTAAACCAATAGAATACAGTCATCCATCTTACATATGTCATACGGAACAGAAGAATGAGGTAGTCATTTTATTAAGAATCTCTTTCTAGCATTACAGTTTACTAGTTATCCCACTGATATCAAAGCTGATGCATCAACATTGTTATTTATCCAGTCAGTTATATCTAAACAGCAGCACACCCGGGGCATAAATCGTACGAAAGTGAATAAATTGGTATATAAATGCTATAAAACAAGTGAAAAGTTGATTAACGGTTAAGAAGAGCGTTCATCCATTGTTTAATTAATTTTGTTGTTGTAAGAATTAGTAACATTGCTGGTGACTGGGAATACTGCTTGCTAGAGAAGGCGAGAAACTGTTCCTGATTATTCCATATATTTATTTTATTTTGGTTACAGCTTGATGCCACACCGTATTTTTCAGTACAAGTATGACATTTTCAGCATGGATATCGGTAGCCCAAATTTTGCAGGCCGACCATAGATATCGGTTGTGCGCCGGCAGAGGCTCGAACCTCGGACCATGTGCATGGTGGGCGAGAGTCCTAACCACTGTGTCACCGACTCACATAGTTCTTAGAATTAGTCAATTAACTTGCAGATGAATGGGTCTCGACTGTGTCTAACTCATTCTGAGCAAATAAATAACTTTCCTATAGTTTGGTTTGTAAGGGTTAGTTATGTTTTTACCAGTTGATCACGGATTGATATCAGTGGGACATCCATTCACACATGCTCACTAGTAACTTGCTACAGAATGGAGTTTCCTGGAATTCTATTGAGAAGTCGTGACCAGTGAGGTCCAATTAGATGTCACGTGTGTGGATGGATGTCCCACCAACGACAGTGGTCGGGGTCGCACTAAATCAGGAATTGGTAGAAGTTAGAATTCATGGGCTGGCCATTGAATCGGGTCCCAGTGGCTGAATGGTATACGAGCTTGCCTTGTAACCGGAAGGTCCTGGTTTCGAATCCCAGGTGGGTGCGTACTGCCGATGATTCCCGAACTAGGATGAAACAGCAGCTGTCCAGTACTCCCTGCTTGTTTTCAATGTTTCTCTAACTGATATCAATCCGTGATCAACTCGCAAGTAAATAACGTCATAAACCTCCATATGCGAGTTGCGTTTTTTAGAAAAATTTTACAAGTTCATTTAAGTCGGGCGTTTCCGAACTACTTAGAAAGTTGATTTCCACCTGTGTATATAAGAAAATATCCTTATTTGTTTAATTTTGTGAACTCATTAATGAATGTTCAAATTGTTTTATTAAATATTATATCAAATATATTGGGTATGGGAAAAATATTTTTACAATCCTGTTGTAACGCCCATTATTATTTGGCTGTTATTATTGAGCAGACAGTTAGGAATTTTCTGAATTGCAGAATTTGAAATCAGTGATCGGCAATCATTAATATTGAAATAATGAGTGTTAATTGAAAGTCTGGATCACTGCAGGAGAAGAAATAGCCTCCAAATTATTATTAGTATTACTGAAGCAAAAGAATTCGTGTCATGCAAAGAAATGCATTCACTACTTGTTAAGGTTTTGTTACAAGGTGAGTAATTTTTGTCTGCATACCAGCCTACAAAGTGTATTCTTCTATTCCGGTCTAAACACAAAAGCGATAAGTCAGTTAGCATTATAGAATCAGTTAGAAATCGGGTCGATTTTGGTTAAAGTCAGGAAGCGTTTTAACTCTTTACCAATATGTGTATTTCAGTAAACGAAATACAGATGACTGTAGTCTTAATTTTAATCTAGAATAAAAACTAATTTAGGTAGTTTCACTTTGTATTCAAACTGTGTCAGACAGTTTGTCGATATCAACAATTTAATATACCTTTCCACTCGGATCTGACGCATCTGCAGTCTGACACCCTGGAAGCAGAACTGGATCTTCTGAAGGAAACCTTCATCCAAAATGGATAACCGCCAAGTTTCATCGACACTAATATCAGACCAGAAGTCCAGAGGAGCGACACATTACTTCTTCCAAAAAGGAAACTTCACATGAGTCTGGTTTTCGAGGAAGACTTGGTCTGTGATATCCTTAAGAGAAGAATTTCGCCATCATTGAGAAGAACATTCTTCGCAACAACGGTAAGAGTAGCCCTGTCCAGTCGTCCGATGGTCTTTGGAAGCCTTAAGTACAAGATCTCGCATTTGACCACTTTTATGTGCATACATCAGTTCACCTGTTGCTGTGGAGCTGGGTGCATTGGTCGTTAGATACGTATCCTGTCCAGAAGGATTCCACAATAATATTTTGATGCAGTTGTGTTCTCTGAGCTGGATGGTTTATTTGCGAAGCTTTCATTGCCCTACTAGGCAACATCTTCAGCGCATACTTTAATTTGAAGTGAGCTTTTAGATTTCTCCACAAGTTTATTAGTCATCTCCTGGACATCAGTTCGACTGGGACAACGTTCAAATATTAGACAGAGGGAAAACCAAGAATGCTGGAGAACTTTTAGAAGCCTGGTATTCCAGTTAATCATCAATCAATAGACACATCGAAATAGAATTTACCAATCAATAGGAAGGAAATCTCACACACAAAGGGTGGCACAGTGGTTAGGAATCTCGCCGACTATGCACATGGTCCGGGGTTCGATCCCCTGCCGACGCACACCCGATATCTATGGTCGGCCTGCACAATTTGGGCTACCGATATCCATGCTGAAAATTCCATACTTGTACTGAAAATACGGTGTGGCATCAAGCTGTAATCAAAAAAATAAAGTTCAAGTCAAGGAAGCAATCAGTACCAATACAAGTAGCCTAAAGGATGTGAAAACACACAAAAACAAACAATCACGTTCAAGGGCAATGGAGAGATGACTAATAAACTCGTGGAGAAATCTAAAATCTCACTTCAAATTAAAGTATGCTCTGAAGATGTTGCCTAGTAGGGCAATGAAAGCTTCGCAAATAAACCATGCAGCTCAGAGAACACAACTACATCAAAATCATCCACCTTACGTTACTATCCCGTATTGCTGTTAACACGTATTAGTGGTTTATAATGAGTGAAATCATCGAAAATCTTGTCAACACTAACCATTCCATGTTAACAAACGCCTCCTACAAAGTGAAAAACGGCCCACCAAAAGCAATACACATTCGTTGGCTTTGAATTGTGTCATACAAAAACGTTGCAACGATACCACTTCACGACTAACGAAAAGCCTGAAACCATCTGAAACTCTTTCGTCGTTTCCACAGAATCCGGAGAAATACGTCTTTAATTTCTCGAATTTTCTTCTGACTCCTGTTCAAATGCAAGTGCTATCACTCGGCCCAAAATTTTGCCATGTACCGAGTAAATTCAACGAATTACAAACTAAAGTGCAGTTTGAGAATTTAATGTCACAGACATCCGATTTGTCACCTACCTCTGAAAAAGATCTGGATCAATTCAAAGCTTCAATTCTTGACAGCTGTTACAAGTACATTCATACGCGACCGACCCACCGTTATCTACTGACCAAGGAACACAGACGACAACTTAAACAGCTCCAAGAAAATAAAGATATAATCCTCGTCCGTCCTGATTAGGGTAATGGTATTGTAGTAATGAATAGATCCGATTATAACGAGAAATTGACAGATATACTATCAGATAACACCAAATTCTTCGAATCGCCCAACCAGAAAGACACAACCGAAAGAACTGAAAACCTACTTACAAAATTGCTGAAGAGAATGAAAGAAGATTCAGTCATAACACCGGAGGTTTATGAGCAAATAAAACCTCGCAGTTCAACTATTCCAAGACTATATGGACTGCCTAAAGTGCATAAGGAGAATGTCCCACTTCGACCTGTCATAGACATGGTTAACTCACCATATCACCAAATCGCGAAGTGGCTAGCTGATATCCTCGAACCAGTTAAAAGACATATGACAAAATATAGCCTCAGAGATACATTTGACTTCATCGACTCAGTGAAGGATGTCAACGTGTCTGAAAGACAAATGATCTCACTAGATGTCGCCTCTTTATTCACAAGTATCCCCCTAACTGAAACAATATGCTTCATTTGTAATTACATCGAAACCAACAACCTAGAAGTTCCTCTCCCAATAAACTACCTGAAGGAACTTCTTCTCAGATGTATGTTCAATATCCAGTTCAAATTCAATGAAAAGTTCTATGTACAGAAAGATGGGGTAGCCATGGGGTCTCCTCTCGGTCCACTCCTAGCCGACTGCTTCATGGCGAGTCTTGAAAACAACATCCTCGATCCCTTGATAAGTCAACTGCACTTATACAAGAGATACGTAGATGATACGTTTATAATCTGTGATGAAAATTGTGATTTAGATTCTCTCCTCAAAACCTTCAACGCAGCGCATCCATCAATAAGTTTCACCTTAGAACGAGAATCGAACAACGCATTTCCATTCCTTGATGTACTACTCACCAGACGACACGACTGTACTATCCAAAGATCAGTATACCGCAAGCCAACATGGACTGGACAGTTTATCAACTTCCAGAGCTTTGTCCCACTAATCCGAAAGAGAAACCTGGTACGTACGTTGTGTTCAAGGATCAGAACAATCTGCTCGGAAGACATGGTAGAGAAAGAATTAAATTTATTACGTAAAAGCCTACTAGAGAATGGGTATCCACCAAGATTTATTGACAAAAACATGAAGGAGAAGCCTCCGGTGTCAAACATCGCAACGGTCCCTAAGAAGACTCTCTTCATGAACCCAGAATTCAAAGGTGATGTCGCAGCAGAAATTCTCAGAAGCCGCCTTTCTAAGTGTCTGAAGAAGACATTTCCAACAGCCACTCTCCGTATCACATTCTCCTGCAGACAGTTAATCCAGTCTAACGCTAAGGAAAAGATACCGCTTTTGGCCACCTCAATGTGTATTTATCAATTTACGATTATTAATATTTACTATTATAGCTCATTTGAATTTTACGAATGTATTTTCATCACCACTATAACGGAGGTCAGTATATGGAATGTCCGACATAGTCGAATTTATCTGTCATATGGTCAGTCAAAGCAATTAATGCCTCTATTTTGCGAAAAGTATTCAGTTCCAGTTTAACGGTGAACTGCATTCACACACTGATATAATTATCATTAGGTCATCTGTAGGAACTGTTCCACCAGAAACCTTTACAGGTCGTTTTTAATGATCCAGCCTGAATTCAATTAACATGTAACCAATTCTCATTGCAAATATGCTGAATGTTTCTTCAGTTGTTGATAATAAATGTACATCATGCGTCGAAGTTATTCCACCAATCGCATGCTGATTTATATTTTATAGTAGAGAATAGATTTAAGTATTGGACACAGAATTGGACAGACAGTTAAGGAAACCATCCACAGGAAAGATGTATGAACAAGTCAGTATTAGAAATCTTATCAAATACTAACAAAGACCGAGCGCAGCACTATCTAACAAAACAAGAAATTTATACTGACAGGAGAAAACAGAGTTAGTGTTTCTTTAAAAACTGGAAGCACTTTTTCTATACAAATTTGGAAAAGAGCAACAAAAGATACGTAGAAAAAAGCTCACTCATGGTTTTATTTGCTTAGTGGTGCCTAGCGGAAGAGTCCATGATTAACATTTACTCCTGTAAGCAGCTAATCGGACGGATGTACCTGCATCTAACCCAGAAAGAGGTGATGTTCTCAGTGTACTGAAATGTAGTGTAGTTACTCTCACCCACTTAGTTACAACAACCCTAACCAAATGAATTTTCATTTGACAAATTTAATGTACGCACACATACAGAATAACGATATATATATATATTTGTGACTGTACAGATGTGAAAATGAATTCTCCGAAAAGAGACTCTCCGCTGAACTACTGGTCTTCTCTCTATTAACCTCTTGTGAAACAGATATCAGTTATTATGAAATGAGATGTTGGGACACCAGATTTGCCAGTGGTTACAGTGTAGGACATACCAACATGCATAGAAAGATTTATTCATAGCAGACGTGGTAACAGCATATATATGATATCACACTCCGGAAAGATGTGGGCACAACACGTTGGTATATGTTGCTCGACAAAAGGACAACAATCAGTGATTTTCCACTTGACATACTGTGGTGAGAGCTGGCCTCTAGCCAAATTGGTAGACAGTAGTTTACGTCGCTAATATTGGTCGTGAGAAAAATAAGAAGAAAGACTGATTCAACAACCAATCACTGCAGACTTTGTGTAAGCAGATACAATTTGCAGATAGATAATCTGAACTTCGATAAACGGCCACAAAGAGATGAAAGATTAAAGTTCAGCGAGAAACCACCAATCCGAAGACTGTGTTGGTTTGCTTACAATAATCTGTAATAACGTACATGAAAATAATAATAATAATTTGCTTTATTCCAGAAACAGTACTAGTGGTACAATGTGGAATTTTCAGCACATATCTACAATATTTGCATCTAATTTTATCAAACATTTAAAAGGAGTATTTCAAAAAAAATAAATATAAAGACACCAACAGCAAAAAACAAAAAACAGGAAAAACACAAAATAATTAAAAAATGCGAAAAAAAATACCAAGAAGTAGAAAGGAAAATCAACATCATATAATAACTCAGTATTGGGTAGTGGAAGCTATGATATGATTATGCATGGTGACAGTAAAGCTGTAGTCATACAAGAAGTTATGAAAAGATATTTAAGAATGTTTATCGCCAAGATGATCAGTTAATTTGGTTGAAACAACTCTAAACAATCATAAAATAACATTTCAGGGTTGTTGTTTTTGTATTGTCAGGTCTAATGCAGTGTTTGTAGTGGTAGTGTGAGTAATCCTGCATAATACAAAGTTTTAAGGTGGTGATAATGGCGTTCACAACCAAGATTGTCAGTTTAATATTGCTGAAAAGAATAAAAAATAAGAAAAACAACCACAAAACTAATAATTACATGATGGTTAATGACAGGACAATTTTGTAATACTCATAGTGCTAATATAGTCGGAACCAGTAGATACACAAAAGAAGGAATACAGTAAAGTACAAAAAGTAAGCCAATGTTAATAATTTAGGTAGCTAAGTATGTTTAAGAAGGAGTTCACTATAGAATACAAAATAAGAGAGAAATAAAAGAGCCTAAAATTATGTTATTAACAACAAAGCAAGTCATAGGTTTCACGCCTAACATTGTCTCTGTCGCTTAGAACACGGGCCAAGTATGGTATCGTTGAGTTCCTGTACTTGGTTGTGCGAGCATAGATTATTTTATACTGATTTCTGGTTTTACTTGATGAGATACAAGGCGAGAGTTGGGAATAGAGGGGGTGTTGGGGTCGGAGAGTATGGCTTTTGAACATTTTTCGCATGTATTCAGATGCCTATCAACTTGGCGGCCTGTTTGACATCTGGGCTACCTTTCTGTACATCTACATATTTGCATCTAATACATCATGTTTTCATTTCCAATTTTAACAAAATATGATCACAAATCGTATCAAATACAGTAATGAATTCATTAAATGTTTTAAACCATATGACTTTCATGCATCTAATAAAACTAAGAGAAAACATCATGGTGGTTGGCAACGTGCTCTCAAACGGACACCATTATATCGCACAACTATTCCTGTTATTGTCAGTTCAAACTGCCGTTCACTTCCCAACAAAATTATGCATCTCCAGTCTCTCTTATCATCCGATACTTATCACAATACGGCGATAGTCGCATTACAAGAAACACGGCTCCATGATCTTGATGACGGCAACCTGGTTTCTCTAAGTGGTTTCACATTGTTTAGACAAGATCGAATATGCTCCAGAAAGAAAAGAGGTGGTGGCGTCGCAACCTTCATTCATTCTCACTGGTCAACTTCAAATAATGTATGTTTTTCTTTGGTATTAGATGGTTGGAGGCAATCGGCAGGAAGCCTTGGACCTAGGTTTCGTGCTAGTTGGCACTCATCAGCAAGGCGTATCTGCAACCTTGAAGGAACTGATGTCCTTCTGAGATTCGAACCCGCGTCACCCAGTGCTGCAGTCAAAGACGTTACCACTGAGCTATTCAGGCTCGCGACTGACCTCTTGTAGGATTGTATTGGATATTTTTAATTGCACACTAGTCAGTAACTAGTGTAATGCGTCTAGTCCTATCTTCGGTGCGAGCCACCTAGCATGGTGGCCACATTGCAAACATGACTGATAGAATTCAGTCCGCACCGAAGATAGGACTAGACGCATTACACTAGTTACTGACTAGTGTGGAATCAAAAATATGTTTTTCTTTCTCTAGTGACTTTATTGATTGTATTACAGTCAAATGTCATCCGAAACACTTATCCAAGTTTAAATACGTCTTCATCACAAACATTTATGTTACTCCTGGCTGTTCTGCCTCGGATCTATCTGATTTTGCCGATGAATTCACTGCGTTCGTGGTTACACATCTTGAAAACTCTTTATCTATAAATATATGTTGATTTCCCGAATAAACGATCTGTTGCCTGGTCCTTGTCTTCTGTTTTTACAATACTACCTCAAAACCTAGATAAATTTTGATGATTCACCACATTATTTTGAAAAATTTTGATGACATAAACTAACTCGATTCAAAAATAACTGAAGAAACCACAAGTGGCTATTCCAAAATAAAAATTAGTTAGGGTTGTTGTTTATATCATTAAAATATTTCAAAATAAAATGATGAATAATCAAATTGTAACTAGGGGGAAGGAGGTGAAGAGTGGTATGTATTGAAAACTGCCAATTTACTTGCTCATGTAGAGTGAGATATATAGGACGTTCGAGGCTTGTTTCATCGAAAAGAGTCAACACAACGTTATCCCGTTTAGCTACGAAAAGGTAACAGTGGAACAATAAGGAGCGCAATAATTGAAAACACAAACTCAACACCGATCACTCAATTTGTAGGAAGAATTCATTGAAAGTCATCTACATAGTCAAAAGAAGCCTCGTGAAAACGGTAAGCTTCTGTAAACTTTACATTATCGAGGCCTTAGCGATCCGCATGGAAAACCCAGATTTACGTACACTGAAGAAACTTCTCCAACCCCTCCCTCTACCCTGGGTATAATTCAAAGTTCTATGCGAAAGCCAAAGTATATTTATATATATATATATATAGTTTATATTGGTCAACCAATCACTGAGAGTGTGATTTGGGCTTACATTAAACGATATGAAATAGAATATTCAAATATGTATAAAGTATTCTGCTGCTATCGCAGTATTGAACTGCGGGAATATGTGAGATTCGTATTCCGTTGGGACACATTTTATGTTTCAAACAACCACACCACTACCTTGTTAATAAAGATTATTTTGAGTGTTTTTATGACAGCTTAGCAACATTTTTTTCTTAACCAACCTTTTATTTACTCTTTTTACCTGCAACATCATTTATTTTGGACACGTGTCTCCAAGCTCTTTCATTAACATCCTATTTTTTCTGGGAGTCTCTCATTTAACGTAACCCTTGTCAATACTTATCAGTCTTCACCCTCACCCTAGTTACAATTTTATTATTCATCACAATTGTGCAACATTTTGATGATATAAACAATTACCCTAACCAGTTTTTATTCTTGTTTGACAAACCTAATGTAAACACACTGAAATATAATTGTACATCATCATGATTGCACAGCTAAGTGAATGAAGTCGCCGCCGAAAAACGCCTCCTCCCTCAAATTTTTCTTATATTCACATCTGGATGGGTATTTTCCGTGAATTAAGATTGGGTCAATGTGATAACAGGCAGTAATTTTGCTTGAAATATTACCGAAAAACAAAATCTTATCACTGTGTGTAAACCATTGAAACTAAATAGTCAAGTTGAATGACGTAATCTAACTGACAGGATTGAATAGAGCTCAACTAAAATTAAAATTGAACATAAGTCAAGTTAACAACAGTGGTAATAAAGGGTGGGGGAGGAAATATTATACAATTAAGAAACCTATGTTATCACCAAATGAGTAATCAATTATTTCGTCTTTCTGTTGCTTGTTTGTTTCTTAATTGTATAATATTTCCTTCCTCCACCCATTATTACCACTCTTGTTAAACTGACTTTTGTTCAATTCTAATTTTAGTTGACCTCTGCTCAACCCTGTCAACTAATCTTTGTCAGAGTTCTACAAAAATACAACAGTTACAAGGAGTTAGAAAGAAAAACACAAGCACACAAACATCAAGTCAGTAGAAATCAACGCGGTTGTTGCCATGATAGTAGAAGCGGTTCAGTGACTTTCTCTCGTATACATAACTCTGGTTTCTCCAACTGAATGACTAAGGCTTCAGCTTATTACGTAACTACAATGCACCAACTCAACTTCTTTTATGCACTGATTAACATCAACAACTATTGTTTGATGACTCATCACCACCACCCGCTGACTAATCTTCACCTCCACCCTAGATAAAATTTGATCATTCACCACATTATTTTGAAATATTTTGATGACATAAACTACAACCCTAACAAATTTCAATTCAAAAATAACCTACTCGGCTCCATCGTGTGCCACACACATCCTCAACCACTTTCCTTGTTATCCTTTCATTTCTATTCACAGTTTGTCACAGGAGACACAAACGCAACCCCACAAATATTCGTAGGAATTCATTGGTCGACCAACTACCTGAATTACGCTCAACCGACAATACACTGTCTATTAAGTATTATATGTTCAAATTATCCATATTATACCCTCATGTACAAATGTCAATCTGTGAACTATAAAATCGCAGGTGTATTGACGAATTGCTTTTCTGTAATTTGATATCAATTCATTGGGAAATAATCCGAGTAACAGTTCTCTATGGGTGGTCATCACTCAATTAAATAACTGTCCGATGTGATCAACAGGTCAATCAGCACCAGCACAAGCTAGTCTTATAGGTCAAATAATGGGTCATTCATTCCTGAATAATATGATCAAACGCAAATAGACCACATATTTCTGTCGTATTCCTATTTCCGGGCTGATTTCCATGTATTTCCCAGTGTGTCTCTCAGTGTAGTTAAGACCTCCTCACCTAAACAATTTTCGAACTACATTTCGGACGAGAATTCCTATCGATTTTAATAATGAATTGCAGCTTTTGACCATATATGTTTTCATCAAATTCTGAACCCTGATCCGTAGTTTAACAAATGACATGTGAGGTGTGTGTTTATGAGAATTATTACCTCGGTGTAAAATGTATGCCTTCTACAACCAATATGAAACCGTTGAACTAGGAGATAATATTTCATAGACTAAATGGTGATGAAACCTTTTAGTCTATTGGAAATGCATATGTGACGCATGCACCAACTCTCTGAACCTTATGGATGCACCGATTGACTTGCAATTAGTTCTGGAAACCGGAATATTATTCATTGTGAAGTTTGTTGTAGATCTCAATGTCACACTGATTTCCGAAATGATTCTGCCTGTTTGGGCGAATGAACGAGATGGCTTGATTTAGATTTCCATCACTGATGGTGGTTGATGTTTGTTGTCGTTTGTTGGCTGTCTTCATCACCTCTATGTTTTTTAAGTTCACCTGGAGTCTCTCGCTTCTTCCTATGCCAACTTGTTCGGCGGCAAACTCAAACTACTTATTCATTTCACAGTAGCTTATGTTTTATTCATGCATTCTTTGATCTAATTAATTATGAACATGAAATTCGAAGAAAAAAGTGGAAAATATAATAATAATAATAATAATAATAATAATAATAATTTACTTTATTCCAAAAACAGTACTTGTGATACAGAATGGAATTTTCAGCATTAATCACAATATTGCATCTAATTTCCTCAAATTATAAATAAAATTAATCACACAGAAAGTTTTTCTACATTTACAATAGGGTTAATATAAAGAAAAATAGAAAACATGCAGCATTTAAATGGAAATAATAGTAATGATAGCAGCTAAGTTAATGATAATAATACAAGTGGAAATTGCCGTGGGTTTGTTTCACACAGTATTGTCGATGCGGTATACAAGTCCTTGCATGATTAAAAATATTGAATATGATGTTCTCTTTACATGATATGGTGAGGGAAAAAACAAAGATTACAGCAGTCATAGAGATAAGTTGGTGTTTGCAGTTATGAAAGTGAAAACAAAGAATCAACAGGACCATAAATATAATAGAAATAATAAAAGTAGAACTTGAAGGTATATAAAGATGGATGGAGGAGATTGTTTATTTACTAGATGAAAAAAAGGTTAGTCAATTCTTGCCTGACACTATTTTCATCACATAAAATACGAGCCAAGTATGGTACCAAGGAATTTTTATACTTAGATGTGCGAGCATACAGTTTTCTAAAATTACTTCTTGTTCTACCTGAGGAGATGAAAGGTGAAAGCTGAGGGTGAAGTGGATGTTCCAAGTCAGACAAAATCCCTTTAGCAAATTTACTGCACGAAGTCAAATGCCTATCGACAACGACGTTGACTATGTAGTCCACTGGGACACCACTCATCCTACTGACAGTCTTCAGCATTCTACGAATTGTGACGAAGTCCTTTTTAAGCAACTCAGGAAAGAATAAGGGTGAACAATAAAGAAGAATAGGTAGGATGCAAGAGTTTATGAACTGTAAGAGGAGGGGTTGAGTTATACCCGAGTGCCTTAACTTCTTAATGTAAAATGTCAGGCGGAATATTTTACTGGAGATCGCTAAGACATGGGAAGACCAGGAGAGATCAGAAGAGAGAATAAGTCCAAGATACTTAATTTCTGATTTAATTCCTATATCATTGTCATCAATCTTACAACTGTCATGAGAATCGACGGCTTCTTTTAACTGTCGTTTACATCTTAAGCTGAAATTAACAGTTTGACATTTAGAAGGATTCAGCTTAAGACCGTTAGACTCAGACCATTTACTGACTCCCGACAGAAAGCTTTTTATTTTGGTACAATCTAGCTGGGAGTTAACAGCCATTGAAACAGTTAAATCATCAGCGTACTTTTATTTTAAGATTCCAAACAATATCTTATTTAAAGCCGATCTTCTGTTTGTTCAAAAGCGTATCTTTGGTACTTTAGGGTACAATAATTTGGTGTTTGGATACATACTGATATCATTAGACGTTGGTTAAGATACATTGCTAAATGACGCATGTGAAAATCCATAGGCCGTTGAATTCCAACCTAGTGACTCACTGATGAAGTTTTCAAATCGTAATTTGAAGGTAGTGGGTTTTTTGCTGGTAGGCTTTCAAACTTGGGTTAATATATATTTATGTATATTTCTCTCCGGTCTCCAGTCATTCTGTAACTGGTGTTCATTACTACTTTCAGTTCAAAAGAATTCCCACAAATCCAGCAAAAGACAGTCATTTTACGATGAAATTCTTTTTTCAAGATTAGTCTCGTCGTTGATCTATCTCATTTCGAAGAACCACTAAAAACGAAGCAATGCTAGATAGAGGTTTTCCACATATATGAAGCTTTCTAGTAACCCGTAATTGCCTTGCTATCAAAGATTGCAGCCTGTTAAAGTCAGGTTGAGTCAAAGATATTTGGTTATTCAACCACTTGCTTTCAATACAGCGGTTTATGATTTGTAACTCTTATCATTTGCCTTTATCATCTAAATCATACTTCTAGTTACAACTTCAAGAAATTCATCTTGGTGTTATTCACCAAAGCACAGTGGAATGAAATTATATTACTGATCTTTACTGAAATTTGACCTGATGACACTGTAAAGTACAGGTAGTGCTGTCGACAAGCGACACCTGACCAGTCCTTACTTAGTGCGGTTTACCTATGTACTCAATAATTCAGTACTCTACTTAACCTGTAAGTACTGAAGACAAACAACTTGGTTGAGGAAATGTGCTCATGTGCGCCGTATATTCGAGTAAAATAATGAGTAAATATTATCCAAGAAAAAGGTCTAGAACTCATCTAACGGATATGGCTTTATTACAAACTCCAGGAATGTGCGTGTATACAGAGAAAAATGGCCATGAGTCCAGTTCGTATATGTGTACATTAAAACATTGTCTTTAAATGTTGGAATTTGCACTACAATAGAATCAACTGTAGAACCAGAAAGTCCTCCAAAAGCCAAGAACTCAGTTTTCATAAGTGTATGATTTTGGTGCGGACGTTCCATGTCTCCACGCATACTTTTTCTTTCGTCACAAGGAGGCTCATTGTACTGAAGTATCTGTAGCAGTTTTATTTACAGGGTGGGATTGCTAGCCTCAAGCCTGAGAAGTCAATCTAAGAATTGATGTGGCATTATGCTCTAGTCCATCCCAAGCAAAATACTAAGCCGCATCATCCTGGAGAGAATCAAACACGCCCTGGATGAAAAACTTCTACTGGAACGAGCTGGATTCAGGAGAAACAAGTCATGCATCGATCAAAAAGCAACACTTCGGATCATCAGCTTGGAATTGCAGTCAGCTCTCTATCTCAAATTCATCGACTAGGAAAAGGCCTTCGACAGCATCGATCGAGAGGTGCTTTGGAAACTACTTCGCTACTATGGGGTGCCGCCAACAATTATATACCTCATTCAATAGTTGTACGACAATGGCACGTGCCAGGTAATCCACAACGGGAAGCTCACGGAATCCTTCGAAGGGAAGACGGGAGTAAGACAAAGCTGGCTGGCTGCCTTCTATCTCCAATGATTTTCCTGATTACGGTAGACTGGATAATGTGGCAGACAGCAGGCAACGAGGAGACAGGTATAAAATGGACTCACCCAAAACAATTGGAGGATCTGGATTTCACCGACGATATATGTGTCTGATTTCCCACAAACTGGAAGATATGCAAGTGCAAAGCAACAAGTTGGCGGAAGAAGCATCAACCATGTGATGTACATAAGTCAGTTGTTGGTTGGTAGGCAGTATATACTTGTCAGGGCCATAGCGGTTGTTACAATTTATTGACCAAACAGGAGTTGTGGTCACTAAGCTAAGCAAAAGCGCTTCTATGCTCTTAGTTTTCATGTCATGTGTTTTTGTTCAGTTTATTAAAGGGAGAAACTGTACTTTTAGAGCTATTTTTATTTACGTCACGACTGCAGTTGCTGTTTCTTTTCCATATTTCCACTGAAATTAATTTTTAAATACTTTTTTGTATTATTAACTAGTAATTCCAGTTCTTGTTAAATGTTTTTGTGTCTGTTAAATGGTGAACAACTTTTAAATAGATTTTCTTTTAAGGTGATCTATCATTCTGTCTAATCTTTTACTACAAGATATATCAGATCAGGAAATACGTAAATCCACAGCAAGTTGGATAGACACACAAACAGACATAAAATCTGTAGGATCCGGTGTTTTGTCTATCGATCCAAATAACAACACATCACGTCAACATCAGAAATCAACAGGGGGGACAACAACACTTAAGGTGAAATTAAAAAAGGTTAGGAGACAAAGAAGAATGGTGGATAAAGAGGCAGTAAAGGCCTATTTATGGATGATTTTCAAAACCTTGATGAATACAAAACACAATTTTTCAATGTAGTTCAAATGAGGATACCAAGACTTGTGATGAGACACTGTACCACATAAAAATATGGAGAATGCTAGTCAAATTTCAGACAGACTATGCGAATTTATGCCATTCTGAGATGTTTCGCAACTTGGAAAAAATTCCAAAGATCCTCGTGATGACTATACTAACCACAGTTATCAGCTAATCTTTTCTGAAATGCTGGAAAAGATTTGTAACTCAGGTGGATGATTTTAGTATTGTTGCATCCTCTGAGCTGAATGGTTTAGTAGTAGAGCAGTTAATTGTCCATAACATTTTCGACTCTAATTTCAAAATGAACAGTGATTATTTCGATAAATCTACTACGTAAATTTACAGTCTTTCTCCAGTTCATCGACTTGAAATCTTGTTTGACTTTTTCTTGAAAACATCTCGTCTTTATTCCTTGTGTCATCTACTTGACTTTTATGCAGCAATGTTCAATGTTGATGGCTGTTCTTTAATTCAGTTTGAACTTTCCCGTTGACCGATTGGACTGAGGTAATCGGCTTTAGGTTGGCATGTTGGCTCCTTGTGCAGATGTTTTTTGATTATTTAACCTGATTATTCAACCAATTTACTTCAAGTTAAATAATCCGACATCGTCAAAGCATCTAAACAAGGAGGCAAGATGTCAACCTGAGGCCGAGCACTTTAGTCCAATCACTCAGCGGGAAAGTTCAAATTGAATTAAATAATTACTGATACCCGTTGCACAAGAGGTGGTTGTCTTGGCTAGTGGACAACGCTTTGGCGTTTGAAACTATGGGTACTGGATTCCAGCCTCCTTGGGAACGCAATCACTCATTCGGGAATGCACGTACATCCAGTGACGAGCCATAAGTAGGACGAAATTAGAATCATGAATTCCACTGCTAGTTAATAAGGGGTTCTTGTTTGGAAATGCTTTCTAGCATTTATTTCTAGGTATCAGTGGTGGACTGTTATTTAGAAATGTCATAGGGCGCGTCAGTGATCATTAATCTGACCAGTTTTTCTTTATTGTTAAGGTGATTTCTACCCAAATGGTCAGTATCATATATATCTAACACGATGATTGAAATACTCATGAAGAAAGGCACCTTACACTTGCCTTTTGGCAGTACCGTACCATTTTCAACCAATTAAGAGAGTATTTCTGCTACAAAATTTTCAAATAATCATTATGGTGTTTACATTACTGTGCAAAATAATATTCTTTCATAAATCAAATAAATAAGCAATCTGCAGTCAACATTCTACTCAGATAACTTCTTTACCAGTCAAATTAGAGAAATATTAGCTGGTGATCGGTTCCTGTTATGGTTTCCAACTAGTCTTTCTAATTCTCTTGAAATTATGGAATCTACGCTATTTGACAAGCCAAGTTAAGCCAGCCTACGTCTCATGAGACTTGTAGATTTCCCTTCATCATTTCTGTTGAACCCAAATGACCCCCATATATTAAAAACTGGACTGTTAGTGCAGACTCCTCGATAATGCCTTAGCCGTCGTCAACAGTTATCCCGTTTCCATGATACCGAAGATCAGATGTCCAACTAGAAAGGATGAACAACAAAATACTCTGGCAGTACAGTGAACAAACCAAGGACTTATCACCCAGAAATGTGAACAAGAAGATGAGGACTGATCGAAGATACGGTACGATGAGGAGACCGTTGAGTGACACCACACACCTGGCTGTCGAGTGGAACCAGAATGGTCAGCGACGAGTTGAGCTTCCGAGAGGAGACATGAGTGAGATCGTGTGTTTGGAAAATGAAATTCGGTGGGCGGTTGAGGAGCAAGTCAAAGATAATATCAGTGGAGGGATTGAGATGGAGATGTGCTTCTGAATTCTTGTGTTCGATTTGGAATGAAATAAATCAATGATCATATCAATATTGAACACATTTCCTTATGTTGGAAGACATTATTATCACTCAAGAAACAACTGAGTGCATCATGATTTTGAGAATGCAGAAAGTTGAATTCTGTGTAACGGTTGTATGGAATAAAGTGGTTGTTAATTCATTCCCATTTTGAACACTATTATTATTGTTAATAAATATATGAAGCTAAGCAGATTAAGCAATGAGATATCGTCATATCGGCAAAGTTAAACTTTAAGCACCACTAACTACTAGTTGTAGTGGACCCAGAAGCTAGGTAAGTATATAAACGCAATTAAAAGGACAGAACAGGTACTAACAAATACGTATATATAAAATATTCAGTTCACTTAAGTTAATATACACAAAAAGGACTGAGGTTATTTGAAGAAAACTATAACAGTCACAAAATACACAAATTATAGACGTACGAAATTATAGGAATGTAATTGTCCTTCTCTTGATTATACAAATTCTCCACTACAACTTAGCGCTGTCAACCGTCGGAAGTCTCCACGTAGAGTAAAGTAGATAGGAGCAAAGTTCTTGACGGGGATGTGTCAACCAGTGCGAGACAGCGTTGGTCAGCAGATGTGCTGGGTGAGCAGCCGGAGAGAGGGCGAACGATTCGTTCCTTGCGCGCGGTTCAAGGTTTAAGGTTGAATTCCTTCTTTTTTTCGTGAACATATAATTTGATATGTTTTTAGGCCACCACACGGCTCCCCCTCTTAGAAGTCCGGAGGGACTGCTACCGACGATTTCCAGTACAATTGTGAGAAGAAAAATAATTATAATGCTACAGAACACTATGGGAATACGGAAAAAAATGGAAAAGATTTTTTTTTACGCTTTAGTGAATAGTTCGACATCAACTTCTGAACTGGAAGTGGGTGGGAGTACAATGGATACATATTACGGAGAGTGAACACGCACACAAAACAAAAAAAAATATTCTTTTGATAAACACAGGTGAGTATACGTCAGCTCTGTTTATATGACACATGAAAAAAAAATTGCGAAAGAGATCAATGTTAATTGGAACGATGGCATCAAACTGAATGGCACTAATAATAATAATAATAATAAGGATAATGTCCGTTAAAACGCTAACCAATATAGAAGTAATTATGGGAGAATAGTTGTGAATACAGATATACACATATACAGTACTGAGGTAGTAAAAAAAATACCAATGCTTTGGCACAAAAATGATGTCGTATCTGACACAAATAAACTACGTAAGTCAATAATTAACAACAATAATCAATGATGTATACGTAAAAAAAAATTGTTACAACCTTAAAGATATTAATCAGTAAAGTGTACAAAACGGGCAGGTTTATTAACCTGTCTGCCACTACGAGTAATGCAAGGGGGAGGTAGCATTATTGGCACCTCTGGAGCTTTGGCGGTTTCTTGTTTGTCTGCTGAAGTCGCTGTTGGGATGTCGTCGCCATCTGTATAAGCAGGTTTGAGTCTATCCACGGAGACCGTCATCTTTTTACCTTCTTTGCTGACCGTGAAATATTTTTCCGCGCGACGCACTACTGGGTATGGGCCTTCATATCGAGGTTGTAGCCCTTTCCTGACGTTGTCGATCCGTATAAAGACAAATTTACAGGTTTGTAGATGGCTACTTAGGTTTTCTCTGCGGGGACATTGTCTCGGAGCTATTGGTTGAAGTTGTGATATTCGTCTGGTCAGTTGATCAGAAAACTCAGAAATATTCACATTTTGAGAGTCATGAGAGGCTACTAGCTGTCCTGGCAGTGTTAAAGTAGTGCCGTAAACTAGTTGTGCTGGTGTACAACCAAGGTCCTCTTTAACAGTTGATCGTATGCTAAGTAAAATCAGAGGTAAGTATTCACTCCATTTAGATGCATCATTCTGTGCCATCAGGGAGCTTTTCAGTTGTCTGTGAAATCTTTCCACAAGACCATTCGCTGCCGGATGGTAGGCTGTTGTGGAGATATGTTTAACTCCCAGGAGTCTCGTCAGTTCACGAAACAGCGTCGATTGGAATTGAGCACCTCGATCGGATGTAATAGTAGTTGGTACACCGTAATTTGACACCCAGCGGTCGAGGAAAACCAAAGCAACATTTTCGGCAGATATATCGTTCAGGGGGCATGCAATAGCCCAACGAGTAAATCTATCAATGGCTGTCAGGATATGTGTATATCCTCTTGACGTCGGCAATGGTTCTACAATATCTATATGAACGTGCTGAAATCTCCTGTCCGGTAAATCAAACGTTTTCGGCGTTGTGATAGTGTGGCGATGTACTTTGGAGCGTTGGCATTGGAGACATTCTCGTGCCCATCTCCGAATGTCAGAGTTCATTTTGGGCCACACGAAACGTTCGCTGATGAGTCTGACGGTGGCACGTACTCCAGGGTGAGAGAGCGAATGTAAATGGTCGAATAAAGCTCTTCGGCATTGGAGAGGAACAAACGGACGATTAGTGCCGGTAGATACATCACAAACTATAGTGGCATCTGACAAGAGAATAAGTACGTCCCTGAGCTGTAAGGAAGAGTTTCCGCCACAATTTCGAAGTTCTGAGTCGTCTCTTTGTAACTGAGCCATCCGGTCAAGACTGACGTCTACTGAAGTTTCAAGCTGGTGTATATCACCTCTTGAAAGAGAATCAGCTACCACGTTTGCGTCCCTTTTGATGTACTGTATGTCAGTTGAAAATTGGGAGATATAGTCTAACTGTCTGGCTTCTCTTGGGGAGTGTTTATCCAGCGAAGTGGTGAAAGCATAGCACAGAGGTTTGTGGTCGGTAAAAATAGTGAAATGACGACCCTGTAGTAAGTAACTGAAGTGTTTGACTGCTAGGTATATAGCCAACAATTCTCTCCCAAAAGTACTGTAACGTGTCTGAGCCGGTTCTAACCTCTTCGAAAAGAAAGCAAGTGGGGTAACGTCACCATTAATCTTCTGCTGTAACACCGCGCCCACAGCTACTTGGGAGGCATCTGTACACAAGATAAGGGATGCGTCGGGGTTGATGTGAGACAACATAGCGACTTTAGATAAAGCGTCTTTAGCGTTGCAGAAAGATTCGTGTGCTTGCTCTGACCATTGAAATTTTTTAGGATCACTTTTAAGGAGATCGGTTAAAGGTTGGACGATAGAGGCACACGAAGGAATACAACGTCGATAGAAATTAAACATCCCCAAAAATTGTCGGACTTTCTTCAAAGAGTCTGGTTGGCGGAAGTTTTTGATTGTATCTATCTTTTCCTCAGTAGGCCTGATTCCCTCGGCAGTTATGTAGTGTCCCAGAAATTGAATAGAAGAGGCACCGAAAATGCACTTCTTAGGATTTATAGCGACACCATACTGTTCAAAACGCTGAAACAAAGTGCTAAGATGAGTCTTATGTTCCTCTTCCGACTTGCTAGCAATTAGTACGTCGTCGATATAAACGAATACAAAGTCAAGGCCCCGCGTGACTTGATACATGAAGCGCTGAAAAGTTTGTGCAGCGTTTTTCAGCCCGAAAGGCATTCGTAGGAATTCAAACAAGCCAAAAGGTGTTATAATAGCTGTCTTCTCGATGTCCTCAGGAGCGACTGGTATCTGGTGATAAGCTCTGACTAAATCCACTTTGGAGAAAATAGTTTTACCTTGCAGTGTTAGAGAGAAATCATGCAAGTGGGGAATGGGATAACGATCTGGGACAGTGGCGTTATTCAAACGTCGGTAATCCCCACACGGTCGCCAATCATGCTCAGCTTTTGGTACCATATGTAATGGTGAGGACCAGGGACTGTTTGATGGCCGGATGATGCCCAATTGCATCATGTGTTCGAATTCAGCTTTGGCTGCTGCTAACTTGTCAGGTGGTAGTCGACGAGGACGTGCTCTGACGGGTTGACCAGTTGTGACGATTTTATGCGTGACAGAATGAGGAACATCTTCGATATTATAAGATGGCTTTAAAATTTTTGGGAAACGATGCAGTAATGCAGAAAACATGCAGTCATCTGGCTTCTCGATGCATATGTTATAAACAGAGTAGTTTGAGATGATTCCGTGGACTTGAAGCTGGGTGCAGTTATCAATCAGCTTTTTCTTGTTGACATCAACCAGCAGATTGAAATTGCTTAAAAAATCGGCACCCAATATGGCATGACTAACATCAGCTACTATGAATATCCATGTAAATCGACGACGTAAACCGAGATCCAAAATAAGTGATTGTTCACCGTAAGTTCGTATGCTAGTTTGGTTAGCTGCTCGAAGTGATAGTTTTGCAGCTGTGCTAGAAGATCGCCTGGAGAGTGAAGGTGGTATTACACTAACTTCGGCTCCTGTGTCTACCAAAAATAATGTGCCTGTGGTTTTGTCCTTCACGTAGAAAAGGCGACTTGAATGGTTGCCAGTAACAGCTGTCGCCATCACTGTCTGGCTGAGACGTTTCCCTGAGCCTGATTCTCTTCACTAAAGATGCACGGTTTGACACATTTCAGAGCATGACGTCCAAACTTCCTACGATACCAACATATATTACTGTCCCTAGAAAACATGCGGGAACGCTGTCGGGAGAGAGATCGTCTATGTGATTGTGACCTTGCTCGTGAACTCCACCTCTGGATTCGTTGATCAGATCTATTTGTTTCCAACTTGTCAATCCTAGCCGCTAAGTCTGCAATGGCGGCGAGTATTGGTGTGTCTGCCGTAGGTGTGGACTGAGATGGTGTTGCAATCTGACCTATGGTGTTGTCTGATAAAACATCTACAATACTATCTGCCATGTCGCTTAGTGAGTCTAAATCATACGACTTTCCCGAGATGATAAAAATTTGTTGAACGTTTCTGGGTAAACCTTGCAACCGCATTTGTCTCAGCACAACCTCGTCAACTTTATGGTTTCCTATTAACTGGCGCATATGTCTAAGGAGCTGGGATGGTTTACGCACTCCTAGCTCGCAGCCTGTGAGTAATTGTCGGATCCTTTTCTCGTCTGACAAACTGGTCCGTTGTATAAGAAGAGCTTTAAGTTTTTCATATTGGTTTTCCGTAGGGGGGTTTTCGATGAAATCACTGATTTCCGTTAATACTGACGGAGGAAGTTCTGCCAGCACGACGCCATATTTGGCTATCTGAGATTTAATACCCCGTGCTTCCAACAACGGCTCGACAACTCCAAACCAAATTCGTGGCTCTGCAAAGCCGTATTGTGGTAGCCGAAAATCAGATATGGCATTTATTGTGGCCTGTGCCTCGCTGCCAGATCTCTTTTCAGTTGATATACCGGGCTGAGTAAGTGACAACATTATAGGTGTGAGAATATTGGTACAAAGGGGAATACAAATATGAGACCACCGACAAAAAATTGCAATGAAAGTACAAAATAGCAAAAATAAGTATATAGATAAGGGAAAACAATCCGTGTTCCAAAACGGGCTCACCAATTAAGTGTAGTGGACCTAGTAGCTAGGTAAGTATATAAACGCAATTAAAAGGACAGAACAGGTACTAACAAATACGTATATATAAAATATTCAGTTCACTTAAGTTAATATACACAAAAAGGACTGAGGTTATTTGAAGAAAACTATAACAGTCACAAAATACACAAATTATAGACGTACGAAATTATAGGAATGTAATTGTCCTTCTCTTGATTATACAAATTCTCCACTACAACTTAGCGCTGTCAACCGTCGGAAGTCTCCACGTAGAGTAAAGTAGATAGGAGCAAAGTTCTTGACGGGGATGTGTCAACCAGTGCGAGACAGCGTTGGTCAGCAGATGTGCTGGGCGAGCAGCCGGAGAGAGGGCGAACGATTCGTTCCTTGCGCGCGGTTCAAGGTTTAAGGTTGAATTCCTTCTTTTTTTCGTGAACATATAATTTGATATGTTTTTAGGCCGCCACATAGTCAGTGAATGACCTGGAACGTACCAACCACGTGAAGGGGGCATTTTTCTGTATGGAATGAATGTTTATGAAATAGTGCATTAAAACTGTAGAAAAGTGCTACAGAGGATACCTTCCTCTCACATGTGGTATAAATAGCCCTCAGTTTTAGATTTCAGAATCAACAGAGTATAATTCCATTTTGGGTAAAATTTATTTTGATAAAGTCTCATATTGTAATATTTCCTGAGCAATAAATTGTGGTCGAAACATTATCAGTAAATATTGCTGTTTTATCAAAATTAATTTTACCCGCAGTGGAAGTATATTTTAACAAAGTGCAAAAGTACTATTCTTATATCAACAGAGTAAGTTAACCCCATTTTGTTAATTTAATTATTCATATCTTCTAAACCTAACAATAACCCTAATCTTTCCTGAACCTAACCCTAACATAAAAATATCCCTAAACTAACTGTAATTTAACTCGAACCAACCCTAATGTCGCCTTTGTGGTTAGGTTAACCTAACCTTAACTTGTCCTTGGCTTAAAGCTGAAACTTCCCAGATATCCCATTTAATGGCATAACACTTCGATGAGCATTTTTATTGATGATGACAACATTATTTGCCAGGTTTCACTAACTTGCTCAGCGGGCGTTTCAAGGTGATTGATGCGGTCGCACTTCATTGGTAGTTAGTGGTGCTTAAAGTTGAACTTGGCCATCATCTCATTCAACAGTTTCATATTAGTTGCAGAAAGCATACATTTTACACCGAGGTAATAATTCTCATAAACACACACCTCACATGTCATTTGTTAAACTACGGACAGTCAAATTTGATGAAACATATATGGTCAAAAGCTGCAATTCACTAATAAAATCGATAGAAATTCTCGTCCGAAATGTAGTTCGAAAATTGT
Source organism: Trichobilharzia szidati (assembly GCA_944472155.2). Taxonomy (NCBI): domain Eukaryota; kingdom Metazoa; phylum Platyhelminthes; class Trematoda; order Strigeidida; family Schistosomatidae; genus Trichobilharzia; species Trichobilharzia szidati. The sequence goes on from OX235273.1 coordinate 92,443,896, forward strand.
TTAGGTGAGGAGGTCTTAACTACACTGAGAGACACACTGGGAAATACATGGAAATCAGCCCGGAAATAGGAATACGACAGAAATATGTGGTCTATTTGCGTTTGATCATATTATTCAGGAATGAATGACCCATTATTTGACCTATAAGACTAGCTTGTGCTGGTGCTGATTGACCTGTTGATCACATCGGACAGTTATTTAATTGAGTGATGACCACCCATAGAGAACTGTTACTCGGATTATTTCCCAATGAATTGATATCAAATTACAGAATAACAATTCGTCAATACACCTGCGTTTCTATAGTTCACAGATTGACATTTGTACAGGAAGGTATAATATGGATAATTTGAACATATAATACTTAATAGACAGGATATTGTCGGTTGAGCGTAATTCAGGTAGTTGGTCGACCAATGAATTCCTACCAATAGTCGTGGGGTTGCGTTTGTGTCTCCTGTGACAAACTGTGAATAGAAATGAAAGGATAACAAGGAAAGTGGTTGAGGATGTGTGTGGCACACGATGGAGCCGAGCAGATTATTTTTGAATCGAAATTTGTTAGGGTTGTAGTTTATGTCATCAAAATATTTCAAAGTAATGTGGTGAATGATCAAATTTTATCTAGGGTGGAGGTGAAGATTAGTCAGAGGGTGGTGGTGATGAGTCATCAAACAATAGTTGTTGATGTTAATCAGTGCATAAAAGAAGTTGAGTTGGTGCATTGTAGTTACGTAATAAGCTGAAGCCTTAGTCATTCAGTTGGAGAAACCAGAGTTATGTATACGAGAGAAAGTCACTGAACCGCTTCTACTATCATGGCAACAACCGCGTTGATTTCTACTGACTTGATGTTTGTGTGCTTGTTTGTTTCTTTCTAACTCCTTGTAACTGTTGTATTTTTGTAGAACTCTGACAAAGATTAGTTGACAGGGTTGAGCAGAGAGCAACTAAAATTAGAATTGAACAAAAGTCAGTTTAACGAGAGTGGTAATAATGGGTGGAGGAAGAAAGTATTATACAATTAAGAAACAAACAAGCAACAGAAAGACGAAATAATTGATTACTCATTTGGTGATAACATAGATTTCTTAATTGTATAATATTTCCTCCCCCACCCTTTATTACCACTGTTGTTAACTTGACTTATGTCAGTTTTAATTTTAGTTGAGCTCTATTCAATCCTGTCAGTTAGATTACGTCATTCAACTTGCCTATTTAGTTTCAATGGTTTACACACAGTGATAAGATTTTGTTTTTCGGTAATATTTCAAGCAAAATTACCGCCTGTTATCACATTGACCCAATCTGAATTCACGGGCATGAGTATAAGAAAAAACAGTACGGTGAAGAGTCCTTTTTCAGCGAATTCATTCACTTAGCTGTAGAATCATAATTATGTATAATTATATTTCAATGTTTTTACATTAGGTTTGTCAGACAAGAATAAAAATTATTTAGGGTAATTGTTTATTTCATCAAAATGTTGCAAAAATATGATGAATAATGAAATTGTAACTAGGGTGAGGGTGAAGACTGATAAGTATTGACAAGGGTTACGTAATATGAAAGACACCCAGAAAAGTAGGATGTTAATGAAAGAGCTTGGAGACACGTGTCCAAAATAAATGATGTTGCAGGTAAAAAGAGTAAATAAAAGGTTGGCTAAGAAAAAAATGTTGCTAAGCTGTCATAAAAACACTCAAAATAATCTTTATTAACAAGGTAGTGGTGTGGTTGTTTGAAACATACAATGTGTCCCAACGGAATACGAATCTCACATATTCCCGCAGTTCAATACTGCGTTAGCAACAGAATACTTTATACATATTTGAATATTCTATTTCATATCGTTTAATGTAAGCCCAAATCACACTCTCAGTGATTGGTTGACGAATATAAACCATATATATATATATATATATAAACAGCGGTTTGATAATGAAAAGTATACCTTGGCTTCCGTGTAGAACTTTGGATTATACCCAGGGTATAAGGAGGAGTTGAAGAAGTTTCTTCAGTGTACGTAAATCTGGGTTTTCCATGCGGATGGCTAATGCCTCGATAATGTAAAGTATACAGAAGCTTACCGTCTTCAGGAGGCTTCTTTTCATTTTGTAGATGACTTTCAATGAATTCTTCCTGCAAATCGAGTGATCAGTGTTGAGTAAATTTTCAATTATTGCGCTCCTTATTGTTCCACTGTTATCTTTTCGGAGCTAAACGAGATAACGTTCTTTGACTCTTCTCGATGAAACAAGCCTCGAACGTCCTATATATCTCACTCTACATGAGCAAGTAAATTGGCAGTTTTCAATACATACCACTCTTCACCTCCTTCCCCCTAGATACAATTTCATTATTCATCATTTTATTTTGAAATATTTTAATGATATAAACAATAACCCTAACTAATTTTTATTTTGGAATAGCCACTTGTGGTTTCTTCATTTTCATGAAAGATCCAGACATACCTCCTTGGTGTTCCACTTTCACCAGGCCTCTGGATCTCACATATGTCAGTTTTTCTTCTATTAACACATTTATTCATAGACGCTTGGAAAGTTCCAGCAGTCATAATTCTTTCAGTACATATCATATGTTTCCATCCCCTAGCATATTCAAAATACTTAAATTAAAAGTGTAATTAACGTCAGCACTATGCACACCTATTTCTTGTAGGTTGACCAATGTTGATGAGGTCAGCAGCACTCAGCATCGAAAATAAGATTAGGAGTTTCAACTCCAATGTGAAGTCAGTGCTATTATACGGATCAGAGACTGGCACTGCGCGTCATAAAGAGCATCTCAAACAAACTACAGACCTTCATTAACAGTTGTCTTCGCTCAATACCACTAAAGATCAGATGGCCAGAAAAGATCAGCAACAGGGATCTCTGGCAATGAGCGAACCAACCGGGAACCGATTGTGCAACAAATAAGCAGGAAGAAATGGAGATGGATTGGCCATACTCTGAGGAAACCATCAAGTGACATCACTAGACAAGCCGTTGCTCCAGTGGAACCCAAAAGGGAAGCGGTGAGTTGGTCGTCAGGGCAAGGGTGACTTGGAGGAGGTTATGTGAAGAGGAGATGAGAACGTGTGGGCGGACTTGGAGCCAAGTGAAAACTCTAGCAGAGAATCGAACGCAATGGAGATGCAAGGCTGAAGCCCTATGTTCCTCTAGGAATTAAAGGAAACAATAATAATAATAATGACCGATGTTGCTCCTTTTGAACTGGGGTATGGATGAATTTTTCAGCTATTTCACCGAGTTGTATTCCAAAGTTCTGAGATGGTATATCTATTGGCAAATCACCAGTTGTTATCTTTTTGTATGTATGTATTGTGTCCACATCTCTTTCTTGACTGTTATATCATATCCAGGAAACAGACGAGTCCCAACTTTAAAAGATTTTGTGAGCGGCTGACAGATTAGCTGTTGGTATTTTACCTATCTGAGTGTCAAGTTGTGGCTTTTAGTTTACTGTCAATGAATGCATGGTATTCTATAGCCGAACGAAGACCAAGCTTGAATACATTCGGAATACGTGGGCTTATTACATCAAGTGTATATGAGTTTTGAATTTGATTGGAAACAGTGCAAAAATACAGTAAACTGCCAATTAATTCATTTTGTCCTGCAAAAGCTTTTCGCACTTAGTTGATAAATTTTATAAAGGGAATGAAATACATGACCACCTTGGTAAGTAGATGATCTTTCACTTGTCAAGCACAGATTGCTAGGAGAATGATTGCAAAAGTTAAGCAGATACGTTATTCTAAGTGTAATCAGACAAACTTTATGAATATACTTACTGGCGCATAACGCGGATAGATTTTGCACACAAACACTTAGCTCAGATTTGCACTTTAGTGAATCTCAGACTGCACGCTGGATAGTTTCTGTATACTATCTTAAAATGATTTGTGAATTTAAACGTGTTATTCATTTCTGTCTTAATTTTTTACTCGAAAATGACTACCTCCCATTAGCAATCAGTTACGTACAAAGTACACAGTTTGGCAGAAAATTTCACTAAGGTTTTTTTAGTAGCCACAAATACTCAGATCACACCACCAGACATATTTCACGCTTCAAATGGCAATAAGAGATCAGAGATGCAACAAAGCCTGCACTGCTGATCAATATGAGTGATTGGATATCATCATAGTAAGCCAGTGGAGTTCATCAGTCTGGTGGTTTGAAACTATATCCTTTATTGAGTTAACAATCTTCCCTGCAGAAGAGTAAAACGACTTTTTCGGTGTTTAGGTCACCTTAATCTTGTTAGTTGATTTGAATAGCTCAATATTGCTACTATCCAAAGGTCAGTGGGCTGTGATCAAATGGACAGCTTAATACTATGTTTTGAATTATCCGTATATGTATGAATACGTTAGGTTTATATGTAAATAAGTGGAAATAGACCACGTGAAGAAATCAATAATTTGCTCAGTACTTTGTTGAATAATGGCACGTTATTTTCAAAACTCAACTAGGTGTGTATCTAACTATGAAGAAGTTTTGATTTTTGATGTCTGTACCACTTAAAATAGTACTATATTATGAATTTGTATTTATCTACGGCGAGAACTCATTGTCAGAGTTATCATCTGCAAGGAATTCAGTAACGGATAACAATTCACATTACAACACAGCATTTTGATTTCAGAATAAGGACTGAGGTATATTAGAAGTTCGACGTTAGAAGATAACAACGGAATGTCAATGAGTTCCTTCCAAGTCAAAGATGGGAATTATCATTAATGAGTAGGTAAATAAGCCAAACTGGGATATGAATTTTCCAGAAGATCGATGGAACTAAAATTACAAATGATAACGATTTCATTACGAGATTTCCTACCTCACCTTTGTTCTGTTATTAATTTTGACCACGAAATAACTTCAGTTAGAGAACCATTATAAACCAGGGAATACTGGACAGCCATTTCTCCTTCGTTTGGAACTCTTCAACATTGCACACCCATAAATGCACCGAGGATCGAACTCTGAACTTTCAGATTGGATCCCTGGGCGCGTGCCGATGAACAGTCCCAAATAAGGCCGAAACGGCCGCCTGGTATTTCCCGGTTTACAATGGTTGTCTAACTGAAGTCAACTGAATTCAGCCAAATCCTTGAAAACCAACACTTGAAAACTTATTCTGTTAATCGAAACCTACCACGAACTCTGTGAGTGATAGGAAATGGCAACCTCAGTAAACCTGGCTTTTACTGAAATGCATGTTATCCTTTAGGCACAAGGTTCGGATTTATTAACCTACCTTCTTTAATCTCTTATTAGGCAAAAAATGAGAATGAATAATTATTGATGAAACTGGATGGTTGCACCACACTATGAAACCAAAAATTACGACTGTCTACAGCTGAAGAGTTCCACCTTGGGACTACATTAATTTCCAATACTTCCTCATTTTCGTTACTTCTAATATGGATGTTAAATTTCCATTTTAAATGATCGATTTCCTTATCACACTTTTCAAATGAATAAAGACCGACTCAACTGATCAAAAATGAACTAACTTCCATTTAGCTTTTTCTTGAGGGGGAGTTATCACATTCATTTACCATATGTATATATAATTTAAACAAAACACATGGCATTTTATTCATGTGACATGAGAAGAGAATGTGTTTATTAAATAGAACCAATAGACATGAAACAGTAAATGCATGTGATCATCAATTGCACTATTTGATGGTTTGCTGGGTAATAAATATTACTTCAACCGATTATTGTATTTTGAATCATGTCAAAAAAAGTGTATTATGTCTTAACTTCTACGTATTGTCTTAACTTCTGAAAAATATTTATCTACGTCAAAGAATCTAAGGTATATCTGATAGAGTTATTTATAGGGAATATTATTTCACTAAAATATAACAGTGTTAAAAGTATGAATATAAATACCAAAATGTATAACAGAAATTTAGTAATTAGTGTATAGGCCAATGTTTACATGTTAGTAGATAGAATTAGTTATAGATAATTCTTTTGAAAATTAGTGAGAAGATGGTGGTTTAAAGAGAATCCGTTTGGTGAAAAATGCTACACACAAAGAAGTGAATGAGAGATGCCCCAGTGAGTGGATGGTTCGGTTTCCGGCTGATACACTGCTAAAGCACACCTAGTGGCTAGTAAGAGCGGGAAAGAGGGAAGGTTGGAAGCAAAGCTAGCAACCCTATCCAGTAAAAACAACACAATTGCGTATGGAACTTCAAAGTTTGAAGCATTATATTCCACTCGGAACTCAAGGAATAAAAGAAGAAGAGATAAATCAGACATTATACGTCAAACAAAAGATATGCAGTGATTTGTAAAGAAATCATGTGAAGTAGTTGACAGAATTGTAAACCTCATTACTTTCTGAGCTGTTTTACTCCTAATATCCTACGAGTCAGTGATATATTTGAAAGGCTGATTTACATCGTCATCTACTGTTAAAGGCACTAACTAGTAGATTAGAAGTTATCTACTACTTTTGTCTTCGAACAATAAGCGTAGGTGGTAAACCTGCTAGACGAAATGAATTCAATTGTTGGTTTGTAGGGACTTGATTGGTTTCAGGATTTCATCATGAGCTGACATTAGTTAGAGAACCATTGGAAAACCTGGGAGTACTGGACAGCTGTTTCGTCCTAGTTTGGGACTCTTCATCAGCACGCACCCACCGGGATTCGAACCCACGACCTTCTGGTTACAAGGCGAGCTCGTATACCATTAAGCCGCTGGGACCCAATCCAATGGCCCATGAATTCTAACTTCTGTCAATTCACGACATAGCGCGAACCCTAGCCAATGTCTTCGGCGAGTATTTGTCCTCACGCCCGACCTGCTGCACCCTACTGGTCAGTATAATCAAATCACTGACACACACACATCCTAGTTCTGCAGTTGTATGACACATATATATATGCACAATTTTCCCCTGTCACACTCTTGGAAGACACATCTTGCTGATAAATACCAGCAAGCATTAAGTATGCGATCGATGGCATCCTGTTGGCTGGCTTGGAAAATCTATTATTCTATGATAATTCTGTTCCACGTATTCTCATAATGCAGACGCACGTTCTTTTTACTTAATAACTATGATCCCGTAACCAAGTTACGGTTAATGGAGAAGGGAGTATAGTTCTACTTCAGGTACATTCACCTCATGCAATATGATACAATAATGCGAGTGAACAGATGCTTCTTTATCCAACTTATTTCTGTGTGGAATGATTTTTCATCAGTGTCTAGTTTTCAATTCTACCCTGATTAAGGTTTTTGTGTGATAGAGACTATCTCAAAAGAAACAAGAACACTCTGAATCACCAAATTTTTTCAAACCAGTATTTGATTTCATGATATAGTGAGTAAACACTTCTAAAATTATGTAATCATCATTGGTGTATATATTCGATCACTGAAAAATGACAAAAATGCATTCATATTGTAGCTTCTTTTGCCGCATACAACTAGAAACTTTTCAGTAAAGTACAAAGGAATAAGGATACGCGAGAGAACCAAATAAAGCCACTCACATATAAGAAAGCACTAAAAGAAGACAATAATTAGAGAGACAGAAAGCATAAGAGAGCATCAGTTCATAATGCCACATATCACATTAGAAAAACTGAAAAAAGGCGGAGAAGTGAACAGCAGGTAGACTTACAGTACCGAAATGTGACTTGCTTACAGAGTAGTGCTCCAAACTACCAAAACTTATTTCTGCACACCAAGTAGACATTTTAAAAAAAAGGGGAGTAGGGTAATGTGATATCTCTATTTAGATAAAGATGAGGCATGAGGCACTTCCTGCACTGTGATTCATTTTGATATATATATATAATATTCAATTCACATTTTCCAGGAGCCACGTGGACTCCACCCAGACAACTTGCACTTCTTCACCATATTGTTACTCAACTTATTGATTACTCATTATCTTATCCACTTCTTGCCTTTATTACGAAACCCCTTTGTCATTGTATCCAATCATATACTTTTTTGGTTTAAACTCGAACTCAAAATGACTGAGCACTGTTTATTAACTTTCGAGTCCCCTATCAGCCGACATTGTGTACCATTTTCAAGTATGTTAAAAATTTTCTGTACATAAACTTGGTAATATCTTAGGGCTGTACGCAGATGATGATAAGCCAACGAAGTAAACGATGGTACCATCTTCACTCTGCACAAGCCGATGTTTTCGCTTCATTAAAAAGATTGTCAGTTAGTTCATGGGTATAAAAACATCAAATAGTAAGGAATTAATCATTTCAATTTCTCTGAGATTTTACAAATATGATTTTATAAATGTCTACTTCTCACTTAGCGCTCAATTATTTTGCAACTATCCGGTCAAATCTTGATCACAGTTCATATGAAGTAAGGATATAGATTTGAAGTCAGAGAAGGCAAATGACATAGCGTTGTAGAGGTACAAGAGAGAAGTGAAAGGAAGGCAAAGAAACACAATACGAAGGGAAGAAGTAGCACAACACGAAAGATATGTGCAAACAACAATTCTCAGATAAGGTGTACATAATTTCCCTATAAAGAGATAACAAACTCCAAATAAACATTGCGCTACCAGTGTAACGACAGAAGGCAAGAGTCAGGCAACAGATCATTTATTAAGGAAATCAACGCATATTTATATATGTTTTCATGTACATTACTATGGATACGTAAACAAACAAACACAGTCTTCCGATTGGTTGTTTCTCACGACAAATCTGAAATTTCACAGCACGTCTCTTGTCTTCTACCTTTACAATGGTACCATTGGCTCTGTGTGTGAGTAAATGTACGTAAACGTTTAGTGTTAACTCCTTATATTGATTCGGTGATCCTATTCTTTGACAATTCATCAAACGACTCCTTAGTACAGCATATACCGCTGATTAACTATCATCTGAAGCTGACAAATCATTATTCGATGGTACTCAATATCTCAAGTTACTCTGTAAACAAGCAAACCAAACCTTCATACCAAGTGCGCTATGATGCATCACATACAAAAATCTGAAAATAATCCGTTCATGACTAAATAAGGAAACGTCAGGGTTAAAGAAATATCACTTGGCTACGCTTATACCTGATACACACCACAGACAGTAAGGTACATTGCATTCTAAGCTCTATGCGGTCAGCGAAACATTCTTGTAATGAAAATATTATCCCTTAAATCAAAACAGGTTAGTGAAACTGCTGATGAGTGAATTAGCAGGACAGTACACAGACTATGCATATATATATATATATATATATCCGTATGTTGACAACTTTAGAATAATAAAAATGAAATAGCTAACAGTTTTGAATGCAGTTTCAAAACTTCTGACACTTGAGAATTATTAATATTGGAATCAATGAGCTCAAAACCTACCCCTATTCAATGAATAGGTAATATAACGGAGAGTTATGCCATTTCACTTGGAAAATCGCGTCGGTGGTTCAGCGGTAGAATGCTCGCTAACCATGCATGTTGTTCGGAGTTCGATCACTGTCCGAAGCACTCTTAAACCTCGATAAGCCCTGTAAAGAGAGAATGTTGGGCGTGAGGATAGCAACTTCACCCCGTAAAAATAACACCCCCGCTATTGAATCTTCAAAGCTCTGGCTTGATGCCCTATTTTCCACTGGGAACGTAAAGGAACAAAAAAAATGTTCATTTACACAAAAACAGCTGATCAGCACCATCTGATATTCAACACTTCTACTCTTCGTTTAATACAATCAAAGAAAAAATAATAATTAAATGACATTCACGTGCTAATTAAAAAATAAAAAAACAGTTTTCTCACTTGTTTGTTTAAAAAGTTGTGCTTTACACAAAGCATAAACTAGAAATTACTAATTTTTCTTTAGACTAGTGAACTAAAAATCAGTATATATGAAAACAATAATGTAATAACCATTTAGTGCACGTGAATCACTAGCACCTAGATCAATTTTATGGCGGAACTTGAGAATTTTAGTAGTACGAGAGTCTATATCAGTTGTGTTTTGCTAAATATATATCGTACAATAACATATTAAGAATATCTAAAATATGAATACGAATGATATGGAATGTGAGACCTCGATAATTTTTTTTCTTATTCCTTTACGTTCCGAGTGGAACACATAGGGCTTCAGGTTAGAGCTTTGAAGTTTCGGTAGCAGTGGTGTTTATTTTTACGGGATGAGGTTGCTAGCCTCATGTCCAACCTCCCGTCTTTACCAGTCTTATTCCTGGCTTAGCGAGGTAAAGGAGTGCGTCGGCCGGGGATCTAACCCCGTACGACCTGTGTGGTTGGTGAGCATTCTACGGCTGTGCCACCGACAAAAATAGAGTTGGTCATTAAATCACTATAGCAGCGGGCTGAGACTTTAAAATTAGCGGGAATATGCAATAAATCCACTCCTGAAAAACGCACGAAAAATACCCAGCGGAGAATCTCTTTTCGGCGAATTCATTCACTTAACCGTACAATAGCAATTATATATAATTATTTTTGTGTGTGTACATTCAGTCTGTCAAACACTAGTGTAACAACAGAAGACAAGGGCTAGGCAACAGATCGTTTATTAAGGAAAATCAACACACATTTATAGATTTTAATGTACATTATTGTTAGTAGAAAATACAGTCTTTTGATTGGTTGTTTCTCACAGAAAGTTAACCTTGCATCTCTTTGTGGCTGTGTCAGATCATCCATATGCTAACTGTATCCGCCTACGCAAAGCCTTTGTTCTCATTTTCTCACCACCAATACTGGGGACATAAACAGTGACGTCAATTACTGTCTACCAACTTTGGCTAGCAACCAGCTCTCACCACAATAGCACACATAGCGAGATATAATTGGTCGTTCAATGTGTATTTTATCTAAACGAGTCAAAGAAGAACATCACCCAGCTTGGCTATAGAAAGGTCACAATGGATCAATACGGAGTGTTTGTTACAAGTGAACTATACATTCAACACTGGCCAAGGAATATGTAAGCAAAATTTATTCATAGTTATCTACAAGGTCAAAAAAGCCTCCTGAAGACCGTATACTTCCTTATACTTTGCATTGCTGGGGTCTTAGCGATTCAGATGGAAAATCCTGATTCATGTGCACAGAGGAAACTTCTCCATCCTTGGTTACTGTTCTAAGCTTAACTGTTATCAATATTTTATTATTAACACTATTTTGCACATTTTTTGTGTGACATGTAATTACATCATTTTCTTTAACTAACGTTTTGTTCACTCTCCTCACCTCGATAATACTACTGTATAAAGAAGTATCATCAGAGTGTCCCTATGTAGGATTCCTATGAAGAGTGGAATTAGAGTGACAATCGGAGGTAAACTTTGTTGGCTTAGGAATTAAACAAAATAATACAATTAATTAAATAGATATCATGTTGTGACTGTGAATTTGAATAGAAGGTCCAGGTGAGCCAGGTTATTCAGAAAGTAGGAATAAGGTTAGATGAAGAATGACTGACACTGGCATTTGAAGTAATCTGGGAAAGATCTTGGTCCCATAATAGTATGGAACAGAATTAAAGTATTGAGAAGTAATATAGTTAGCTGGAGAGAGAAGTGAATCATCGAATCCCTACCTGGAACATACAACAGAAATGAATCGAAACCGGCATCGGATGTATAAAAGAATGCATTAATTAATAAACACGAGGAAATTGAAAACTACTTAAGACATGAATATAAGAACAAACAATTCAGCGAAGAGTCTCTTTTCAGCGAATTCATTCACTTAGCTGTACAATATGACCATTTCCGTATGCGTGTATGCACATTAGGTTTGCCAGACAAAAATAGAAATTACTTAGGGTTATTATTTACGTCATCAAAATGCTTCAAAAGATGTGATGAATAATCAAGCTGTAAGTAGGGGGGAGAGGAGAAGATTAGTAAGTCTTGACTAGGGTTACGTAATATCAAGGACACCCAGAAAATAGGATGCTAGTGAAAGAGCATGGAAACACGTGTCCAAAATAAACTATGTAATAAAAAGAGTAATTAAAGGGTTGGTTAAGAAAAAAATGTTGCTAAGATATCATACAAATACTCAAAATAAGCTTTATTAAAAAAGTAGTAAACTTTAAATTAAACGCAAAGTAGAAGGGTAGGGTGAAGAAGTTTCTTTTGTGTACATGAATCTGAGTTTTCCATCCGGATCGCTAAGGCCTCGGCAATGCAAAGTACGCAGAAGCTTGCCGTTTTTGGCAGACTTCGTTTGAATGAATTCTCCTTATATATTGAGTGACCATTGTTGAATATATATTCATATATAGCACTTCTTATTGATCCAATGTTACGCTTTCGTAACCAAGTGACTACTTTGTTACTAATAATATTTTAGAATTTTTGTACGACATTTTAGTAACATATTTTTCTCACCTAACCCTCCACTTACTATTTTTACCTGCTGCATCATTTATTTTGGACACGTGTCTCCATGCTCTTTCACTAACATTCTATTTTCTGGGGGTTCTTCCGCATTACGCAATCCTTGTCAATATTTACCAGTCTTCACCCTCACCCTAGTTACAATTTGATTGTTCGTTCATCACATTTTCGCAACATTTTGATGACGTAAATAATAACCCTAAGTAATTTTTATTTTTGTCTGGCAAACCTAATGTGCATACACGCAAACAAAAATAATCATATGTGGTCGCGATTGTAGAGCTAAGTGAATGAATTCGCCGAAAAGAGACACTTCGCTGAAATGTTTTTTTTTCTTATATTCATGTCTGGATAGCTATTTTAAACAATTCAGAAAGTTGTGGGAATACATTGATATGATGATGATAGGCAATGAAGTTTGCTAAAAACCTCACCACATTATTAATGCTGAATCAATCAATGTATTATTTTTATTTTGATTACAGCTTGATGCCACACCGTATTTTCAGTACAAGTATGGAATTTTCAGCATGGATATCGGTAGCCCAAATTTTGCAGGCCGACCATAGATAACGGGTGTGCGTCAGCAGGGGATCGAACCCCGGACCATGTTCATGGTCGGCGAGATTCCTAACCACTGTGCCACCGACGCACAGGAAGAATTCATTGGCTTTCAAATGACCTTTTAAATTATCCCCAGGCTGGTGATTTGTTATCTGTGAAATATTCCATATTCACGTTATTTAGATCATATTTCTGTGTTAAAATGGCAATTTATCAACCGTAAAAAGGATTCATGATATGCATACTGATGAATAATTGTTCTGTATTCTGATATCAGATCACTGGGAATTTATACGATTGGTAGTTTTCTATAAGAAGCGATCACTCATTAGTGCGACTGATACATCACTGAGTGTCAGTCTCATCGATCAAATAGCTGGTCAGGTGTACCGCAATAACACAGTCGATTTAAGAAAGGCGTTGAGTACAGTTCACAGGTGTTATCTAGAGAACGAACTTCTGTATAAAATTACGTGGCATTTCACAATGACCTACTTGTTACAAACTTATCAACCTAGAGGAGATTTATACTGTTATTTACATGTTGGTTAGTTGATGACTTGATATAGATTTGCAATGAGGCTTGATTTCATACCATCCATCGGTTACAATAAACATAATTAGCGAGTGAAATTATAATATTCAATCGTAAACTCATACTAGAAGCGTGTACAATGCTGTATGTAGTAAAACCATTATATGTTACAAAGGATATGTTTCTCAACAGAACATCCATCTTTTATTCAATTGTAGGTGTGAAATGAATCTTGCTTCTGAGTACCAACATCTGTATTCTTTAGGTTGTACTCCCAATTGGTCGTCTGTTATTTGTTTTACGAATGTAAGTATTTTCTCAGCTATTTCACCGAGTTGTACTCCAAAGTTCTGAGATGGTATATCTATTGGCAAATCTCTAGTTGTTGTCTTTTTGTCGGGAGGCATATACTGACGTAACTGGTTCATGTGTTTATTCCAGTTGAAAAAGTCATCTTTGAAATTTAAAATAGTGGTGACGCATGAATCCATGTCAGTTTTACTGCTAAATAGATCATTTAGTAATACTTTTGACAATACATTGTGTGATGTATAATACCCATGAGATAATATCGTCACACTCCATTTTATATCTCACAATCAAGCTAACACTAAATTTATCTAAGCATCTAAGACATTCTGTGCGTCGGTGAGTTAGAGTGCCACTGCACATGGTGGGTTCGATCCCGCCGATGCACCTTCTCGCTAAGCAGTAATAAGACTGTAAAGAGGAAGTTGATGAGGCAGCAACCATCCCGTAAAAGTGAACTCTGCTACAGAAACTTCAAGCCTCTAGCCTGAAGCCCTATGTTCCACTGGGAACGTGAAGGAATAAAAAAAATCTAAGACATTCTGCTATGCTGCACACCTACGAAAAGTAAGCAAGCCAACGTTTCCCGAGAAAATTGCACTCATGAATTTATCGACAATCTTTATCATGACCAGTTAATTACAAATGATGAGGCCAACAGATGAACATTCAGCAGACCTCACAAAGAAGTACAAATTATTTCCATCTGCATACACCTTAAAGTCTTTTTAACTCATGAATTTTGGTTAGATAAACCTTTGAAGATATTTATTGCAACAGTATTTAACGCAGTTCTACTCCTTAAAAACGGGATAGTGCTTCGAAAACAACAACCTAGTTGGAATATTAATAAAAAACTATAACTTAGGTGGATGTTTTCAGTGTTGTTGTACATCTTCAGGTAGATAATCTGATGCACAAGATCCACTAACGCTGAAAACTATCACTAGTTCATAATTAGTGTTATGGTCATCTATTGTAATCTGAAGTAGTAAGCCTGTTGTACAATATGAAACAATGTTTCATGCATCCATTGTTAGCTTGAAAAGAAGTAAAATAACGAAAGCCACAACATTTAAATTAAAAAAAGAATTAATTAGTTAAAAAGTAAAACTCTATGATTTTCAAAAAAATAGATTTGGTTAAACTAAAAACTTATAGTAGCAGAAAAATCTATACACAGTATTGCCATTGGATATAGATAGATACATATCACTGAGTACATTGAATAGGTAAATAAATAAATAAATAAATATGAACAAAATTTCTTACGGACAAAAACAATAGTTAATAATGACTGACCTGTAATAACAATTGAAAGTCAAGAAAATACATGAGAAGAAAGTGAGAAGACAAAAACAAGAAATGAATTCATACATTGCAGATAAAAAGTCTTCACAGTACTGGTGGTAATGATATGCAGTTAAGGAAATGAAATATCAAATCGTCAGGCTGATGTTAACACACACAGGCAAAATAATAATAATGACTGTAATAATAATGAAAAAAATTAGACTTAAATTACGACTAGAGAAAAGAAGAATTCTACTTTACATTTGTTGAATATTGACTTCACTCTGTTTTAAAAATCAATACAATCTTGTTGTTTATTCGTTTATTTATTTAAACAAAACAAAATATTGAAACTTGAACCAATGGCATGAATTTATCATTTAAAACAAGTCAGAATAAGAAAACCAAAATACTTTACTATCAGTAATTATTTATAACATCTATTATATATGTATATTCTACAAGTGATAATTATTGTATGCAAAGTTATCTCTTTTAGGAAGCATAAATGAGAGATAATTTAAGCGGACAACAAAAATACATCACTCTGAACGTAAGGAAATGTTGATGAATATAGATAGATATTTCGTTTGGATAATCTTCTTTTGATTATTTACTACACCTCAGTAAAATAGACGATATCACAGTCAGAAACAGTAAATACAGAGTATTATAATGGTGGCAATGTTTATCATGATGGCGGTTGCTAGCGTCCACGATTGACGACTAAAATTCAATTTATCTAGTTATACAAATTACGGAGGACCAGAAGTGTAAGCTGCATCATCTGAAGGCAATGGTTTTGAAGTCTGTTCAGCATGATCTGTATCAGAAGAAACTGAAGTAGATGAAGATGAATGTTCACTGATTATATGAGTATTTTGAACTTCTGTATTAGTAAAGGTTGTACTATTCGTTGTATTCATGGAAGAAGTAAGGTTAGATGGTGGAGTAACTGTGTTGACTGATAATTTAGCCAGTGATCGATAAGAATCTAACCATTCATCTACCATGTTGTCAACAAGTGGATGTTTTGCATGCAACCGCAATCGAGCAAGTGGTAGTCCACGTCTTGTACATACTACATCCAACCAATCTTGCAGAAGTGTATGGGAGAGTTTAGCCTGCAATGATAATAATAATAATAATAATAGTAATAATAATAATAATAATAATATAATAATAATCACCAATGAATCAACATTTATTTGTAATAACTGAAAAATGATTTCTACACAACAATTATGAAAAAAAGAGTTTGAAGATTGTACTGTTCTCGGAGCTTTGATTTTGATTGTGGGCGTTTCATCACTAGGCTTATTGAAATTTCAGTAAAGTTAATGCTAACAGTGTTACCAAAGCCTGGTGAACAAATATCCACGATCCAATATCAAAGTTCGAAGAACAGCAAGCAATGTCTATTCCCATTCTGAGCTATTAATTATCACTAATATTGTAATAAAGGTTCTACAAGTGATCCTTTTCATTACCGAGAAAAATAAACAAGGGACTGTCACAGCAAACATTAAATCAATATTCCATTAATTCGATTAATATAAATCATAGTTATCAAATAAATCCCGCCTTCCCAGTCTGGCCTTCTTTCTATTTCAGTAGTACTTAAATTTTAAATTCATCAGACGATTTTCCCAGAATAACATTTAGTTCAGAAAGTCAGCTATCGATTAGGATAGACTGAATAGTTGTCAAAAGTAGAACGGAAAATTTTGAAGATTGAATAAAAACCACTTCCTGCATAGACAAATTTTTCACCAGAAGCAGCAATATGCTCAACCTAAATTTACATAATGAAATCAAACCACCTATGTTTTTAAGTGTTGGGTTGTAATAAATTCATGTAACGAGCCTAAGAACCAATATACCAGTCGTTTAATAGTTAAGTTCTAGTTAATAGATCTATAGTACTCCGGTTTAAACTAATTAGAGTTGGGAACAGTTTCAAAATGAAACCAAACATCTGGTAAATGTGTCATTATTTTTAATGGGGAAGCTTACATATTTTCCTTTGATTGAACACTAGGTAGTAAGTAACTAGTGTCATGCGCGTCTAGATTTCTTTTTTTTTGGTGCAGACTGAATTCAATCAGTCAACTTTGCAATGTGGCCACCACCACCATACCATGCTAGGTAGCTCTCTATCACGGTGCACTCTGAATTGTTGTTATCAGATAGTTGAAGGCAATCGGCAAGAAGCATTGGACTGATTATAATGACTGAGCTCTCACACGAAGCAGTGCTATTCATTGATGCACCATTTAGAACGATGGATCCTTGAGGTCTTATCATTTCAGACCGTTGAGGATAGTAAGAAGATCTTGGAGACCAAACACTGTTTTACTTGTCAGGCATATTCACATTGGAAAGAGTGACCTAGACAATGATCACTCTGAAAAGACTGTCCTCGTCCCACCACCTTATTCAAAAGTCTATTGCTCATAATTTGATTCTTAAAGAAATGACAGCAAAATCATAACAACGAATACTTTTTTTGAATGGCCACGTGTAGACTGCCTCCAACATACGGCATTGAACGTGTAATTGCACAAAACTAATCTATTTTCTTTTTGGGATGCTTGAAATTGATGTACTGTTTCATGCTGCAAGCAGAGCAGTCATGAGGTATCAACTTACCCACATACCAACCAACATCGGAACTCAAATTCAATCTAATTACCAATAAACTCCAACCCTTCCTTTCAGTAAATCTACACTGTTAATAGAAATGTAGAATTTTCACACCGTGATGGAATACAGATCAATGTTAGTTAATGATACAGCGTCATCTACTGGATGACGTTTCAAGTATACATAATTGCTTATTTTCACTTCAATGTAATCTAAGAATGTTTGACCTTATTAGATTTATGTGATTTTCTAATGCCTTTCTCTTATTACTGTGAAACTTTTCAAATATCTATGGCGATGACGTTATGAAGATCATCTTTTCTTGCCTTACTTTTAACAGTGTCACACTATCGGATCCTTTCTGTAGTTAAAGGTGAACTTGTGCACCGTGGTAGTCACACTTTTTTCCACATTAGCTATCCCACCACGATATAGTCAACTTATGTAGTTAATGTGCTGATTAACTCTAGTATACGAATTTTATATTAGTACCTGACTTCAGAATGATCTCAAGGCGTTGATATACAAACATCAAATGCAGGTGACATAAATGATTTAACACAAAAATCCAACAGATAGAACGAAGAACATGGGAACTAGCATTACTGTCTAGTAGTTCATGTTACTTCACCACATATCAAGTAGATTAAGAAAGGGAGGGAAACGAAATGGTCATAGAATGTTATAAGACAAAATAAGTAAATACGGTACAAATGACGTAATGTGATATTCCAATTAAGGCGAAGATAAGGTACAAATACATCCCTATATCAATGCGACCAGTTTTGAGTCACGTCAACTAGAGTCTCAAGTCATAGATAGGTTCAGGTGGTCACATGCATCCTGACCAGAAAAAACTAAATTTCCAACACAGCTTTGATTTATCACGTTCTAATCTAACAGCACTTTGCTGCCTTCCAAACTGATTCTACTCGCACTGACACAACATAGTGAGATAGATAGAGAGTAGACATGTATCCACCTTAAAGAGGTGGAAATTTACAATCCCTTGCCTATGAGTCTATGCCTGTTTTCCAGATTGTTTATGGGGTGGTTCCAAATAAGAGGACAATACTACAAAGGGGGAATTTCGTCAATCAAGAAACCAACAAAGTAGACGTGGTATTCTATGCGAGTGATCAACACAATCACTTTACTCCCTGTAGTCAGTTTATATATCAACAGAAGTGGACAAGACTAACGTATATAAGAACCATCATACAAACACTATCCAAACAGTAAATGAAGGTGATATGGTTTGAAGGAGTCCAGCATTGTGTTGAGTTGGGAGGTCGCCTCTCCTAATGCCTGAGATTAGTGCGTGTTAGGGAATAACTAATTAAAAACATTAGTAATAATCAGTAATAATTATTGGGAATACGAAAGTACCTACCTAATATCTTTTTGCCTGGTTTAGCTACCCTGTTGGTAAGCACAAACCTCTTTCTGCAACCACCACTCTTTGTTCTACAGCTGTTTGTAGTAAATCAGGAAGTTCATGGTAGAATGCGTAATCAACATTGCCCCAACCACAATAAGCGGATGCGTAGGCAGTGAGTGAGAAAATAAATCACGATGTAACGATCCTACTTGGTTCTAACAGTGCCAATTAATAGAACAGAGCACCTTCAATGGTCAACTATGGTCTATCTTAGGAGTATGTTTTCTGCTTCACTAATTAACGCTAAGGTAACATATGAGAGGCTACTTGACCTGGCTAATAAATCGGCAGATACTCCAAGAAAAAAATATACAGTAATAATACTCTGTTCAGGTGACGTCAACCAAATGACCGTCCTTGAATCTTATATATGTTTCAAAAACCACAATTTGCATAAGAAGCCTTGTTGTTTATTTGGAAGCACAGTTTCAACAGATCAAAACCAAAGATGCTTTTCCATGAGGCAACGTATATTTAAAGGCTGAGAGAGATGAACAAAACCTATAAAATGGAAGGAAGGACTAATGGCCAACGAATACGTAAGTGCAGAATAACATGTGCGGGAGTTTAACATATTACGGCCTCCCACACTGTGGAAAATTCTGTCCTATTGGTGAGTTTGAGGGGACATAAGCATTTGTTCCTTGTGATCACAAAGCTCAGAGAGAATCTGCTTGAGACTGGTTAAATGAGGTTGCAGTGTGTGGAGATTCGTTCTTACTAACATCATACCGCCAGCCACCTCTTAATATGGTGTGGAAAGACGTACAAATTCACCAGCCAACGTTTATTATCGCCTCCTCACGATAAGGAGAAGACAGCATAGCCCGCTTACACTACTGAAGTCCTATCCCTCAGACTTCCATTATAGTATAAGCAAATGACACTAGGATAGTAACTGTTTTTAAGCGTGCTTCTACCCGATCAAATTTACTGATTTGGTAAGACCTCCAGGAAAAGTTCCTCTAATAAGTGGACTTCCCTTAGGTCACTGTGATATGCAAATCACACCACCACATTAAGGCAGCAGTTAAAATAAAAGGATAAACTACAATTAAAACAAGCCAACGGTTGTGAAATGATGACATAATTATGAACAGTAAAGTGTGCTCAAAACACCACTGTGTCATACATCACATAAACAAACAACAAGTCCATATGATCATTAAATTATTTCGATATTTTAACCTGTAGTAACAATTTCAGTTCAACAAACTAGATAATGGTCTCCTGAAACCAATAAGTGCCAAACCATTTAAGAATTGAACTCTGAACTGAAATGGTTGGTCTCATTTGGAATGTGCATCTTCAACAGATGCCTCAACATTGTCTTGATTCCCAACTTGTTTGCTGGTGGCTAGTAGTGGAATTCATGGTGTTTCACTTCAATGAATGATAGTGTTCCCAGTGAGGATGAAACGCAAGTCCTGGACCCCATAGCTATATATATATATATAATATACTTACCTCTTTTTCTGTAGTAAAATGAATCGGTAATAAAGCACCTTGTCTATCAACAAGTGGAAGATATACGAAAGCATTTTGTTGAGGTATTGCATTCGATACGGTTGTCCCAGTGCTGTTTGATGATGGTTCAACTACAGAGGCTATTTGTGCTTCTGACAGGGAAGTTGAAAGTGAAACGGTAGACAACGGTAATTGAGTGTAAGTACTTGTCTCATCCGGAGGTGTAGGACTGTGTTTACGTGAAGAAGAGGATGTGCGCGGAGATGCATAAGGTGAAGAAACAGTCCCAGTAGACTGGTTGATTTCTGAAGGAGTTTCATTGCTAGCAGAACTTGAAGCTATTGGATATGGTTCAACAGGCACAAGAGCCGTAAAATGTCCTCGTGTAAATCCCAAAACGATTGGATTTCGAGAACAAAATGACTTTTCCCAGAGCAATGGAAGGTAAATACCTAGAAATATAAAAATTAAAAAATATTACAGTTTGCCGCCTATTATCTGAAGAGATATTAAAAATATACAGTTAGGTAAGAGTGAATACCTTGCAAATTCTAAGTTGTGAAGATGTAACTCCTCCTGTCCTAACAGTCTAGCCTAGTTTAAACTTTTCGTAGTCCAGTTTCATTCTATCGTATTCATTAAAACGAGTAAAATCCAGTGAACATAATTGATTCTTAAGAATACCGTTTTAATTCTACAGACTTTTTATTTCCATCTGCAATTGATTCTCACTATCATGTAAAATTGTTTTACCACTGTTAGATTTCATTGTTATAGCACTAGTTTTACATTTTGTACTAAATGAATGAGTGGAAATAACACAGTGTTTTACATTCTTGATAAAAGTGCAAAACATTAAAGAGATTTCTATTAACGAATAATGAATGTTTGTTAATTTGTGTCACATGATTTTCTCGTTCTACTAAAGTTAACAGGGCAAATGAGTGGTGTGCATACATAAATAATGACATCTACAAAAAGCGATGTTGAGATAATTAAAGTTGGAAAGTGAACATCTCGGAAACAAAAAATAACCTTTGACATTTACAACCGTCTTCAAAAAATTATGTACAAAAAAGTGTTGGAATAGATAGATTCATTGGAAAAGCCAGGTTGAAATACATACTTTAATATACCTGCTCTGCAGTGTCACTATGTCCTTAAATATCACATGATTGTCATATGTGTGGCCTAACTATCAGATAAAGGGAAATGAGCCGCTAGGCATTTACATTTAGTGTTTTTGCTTCAAGCTCCATGTTTTTTTTTCATCCACTGGAACAACTATCAAATTCCTTTTCTTATCCAACCTTCTGTTTACTCACCTCAACTACTACATAGTTTATGTTTCCATGCTCTTTCATTAACCATCCAATTTTTCTGAACGTTTTTCATATTGCGCAACCTTAGTCTAAATTGACTAATCTTCACCTGTTTTGAAATAATCTGATGTAAACAATACTCCTAACTAATTTTTATTCCTTTGCTATTTTACGCACACATTAAAAAAAATAATCATATATGTAATTGCGATTGTACAGCTAAGTGGATGAGGTAGATTCACTGAAAAGAGACACTCTTCGCTGAACTGTTAAATATCAAACTGATGAGTCTACCAGCACAACAAGAGGAAATAAATTCCTAAGGCGCTATCTACTTCGGTCGACTATGTTGAATATCTAAACCAAACGTTCACGTGTATTTGAAAGAGACACATAACAAGAGGATGAGACAATATAACATGGTAAAGTATCACAGTAACTAGCATTCTTTATTTTCAGCGCAACGACGATTCAGTGTGAATTGCCATTAGTCACCCATGCCATGGTGGTCGGGCTTGAATGCCGCAGTGACCCAACAAGCTAAACTGTCTGGGACTCATGTCCCTGCAGGTCCTACCATGTCAGGAAGGTTGTTTGGATAGCAGTTAGACTAAAAGCAGTTACCATGAGGTACATGGGCTCCAGAATTCAATCGGATCAAACGGCGTATGAACCCAAATGGGTCACCGGCAACCATGGGAACGCAGCTCCGCTGCCTTGCGGATTAGACTCCAAGTCAAAGGCTCGGGGGGTGGTCCCTTAAGAAAACCACCTGCTTCGGTCTGAGCGCCCGGGCAGTATCTCAGCCCTCACACAATAAATGAAATGAAACAACAAACTGTTATGGAAACATTGCCATTAGTGGTTCAGTATTAAAGCTATCAAATCCTCCGGAATAGTTTCTACAACTAGATATTCACCTGAGTAATTGTAATCTGTTTCCCAGTTGATTCGTCTCTCAGATAGAGTATTTATTGACCTCATAATAACGAGACTATTCTTTAATTGATGGGAGGGAATTCATCTTACTAAAACATATATGAAAAAATACGAACACTTACTGGTTTTGGTTGGAAGACTTAAGACTAAACCAACTTAGCTAGTTGTCATCCAGTAACCAATTTATATTCAGAGGATTTTTACTATACATTGATTTTTATTTAGAAGTGCTGAAAACATAGTAGCAACTTAGATAAGCGATACCTGAGTTTTCTTAAAATGTGTTTTCATTTTATGGTTTTAATTTACAATTTAATGATTACGGCTACAAAAAGATAGCGTAATAACCTTCGAACAACCAAGATGTACAGATCTCGGAGTCTAAGGAATAACTTTGATATTTAAAGAGGTGCAGTCTAGATACAAGTCTTACAATGAATGACAACGCACAATGAACTGTTATGCTCAGAACTTCTATTACGGGATGCCAGCGGGATCTAGCATGAAACAATAATATACAAACAATTTAAATGTCACAGTTTGCAATGATAATTTAAGCGAAAAACTCTCATTTAGTACACTGTATCACATGATATGATGAAGAAAACAAAGAGGGACAAGTGAAAAAGCAATAAATTGATCCGAAAATCCAATACGAAGGCTAACCTTGAAAATTTGCTATTCCTATTGGCTCTCCACGATAATTTTTTATGTACTTTACACCGTAGACAATGATTGGTCGTCGAAGGACATGACTTAAAGCGAATATGTGGATTTGTTCTAAAGCTTCACCTAATGAAAAGTAAAGTATAACAAAATAGTAAGATGTATAACGACTGATACAGATATAAACTTACAAATAAATTTAATGTTAACATATGTCAGCATATAACATTTGTGGATAAGTATGAGCGCATATTTCAAATGGTGAACTTTGGAACTACACATGAAGTTTTTATTCAATTTTAGACGGAATACTTGGTTAACAAGGATTTGTGTTTTTTAGAAGAGTGTCAGAAGGTAGAAACGAATAAAAACTAGGAGTATTTCACAAATATTTGCTTTGAATAACGCTTCTGTGATTAAGATAGTTTAAAGTTACGATAATGGAAGAGGTTTTTGACTGAAAACTATGATGACATTAACCTTAATAACACTGCTATGGAATTGGAAGGCAGTGAATTCAGTACACTAGTGTTTATTTTCCACTGAATGCTGAGTGATAAGGTACATTTAAGACAAAAGCTTAATCATAAAACTTGACTTGAGGTTTCCAGAATCGTTAGGATTTAATGCATTAGGGAGATTCACGAAGAGCGAATACATCTACTCCACTGAGTACAATTTTGAGCTACGTCACCAACAATCTGCAGCCACTGATTTTCAGCGTCTCCAGGACTCCAACTCGTCCTCCCTACACGACCCAAACCAACTGTTCAAGGCTTCATGGATAGATGTCACGTTTTGGTTAGAACATCCCTAAGTATTTCCCAGCCTAATTCTATGATGTCAGGTAATATTAATGGACGCGGGATGATGATGACTTGGCATGCGTAACAGACATCCTAGCCATCTCAGTCGATGCACCTCAACAACCTTATCGAATGACTTTTCCTCCTTACCATATACTTTACGGGTAACCTCAGCATTACTCATTATATTAAACTACTTAACGCAGGAAACAGAACGCAAACATTATGATCAAAGACTTAGAACTCATAAGGATCGATTTTATTTCTTGAAGTTCTTTAGCTGGTGCCATTTTATCGTTTGGAAGAATTGACTAAACACATAATCTTCTGAGCACATATTTAACGACGATGTGATAAGGTTTATATCACGTTTGTTGTATACACCAAGTGTGAATTACATCAATACAGGATAGGGGAAAAGGGCTTAAGTATATTTCCTACTTGAATTATCTGATAAGTTATATCAGCGCAAATATAAGCAGTGTCCAAAATAAAACTATTATTATTATTCAATGTTGTCTGAAAAACTTTTGAAAATAAGCTGTAATGTCTACCGAATTATAGACAGTTAAACTAATACTAGAGATTCTAATAAACGATTGATATGTTTCAGTCTCGTTGAAGGCAGTGCATAACGTGTTTTATTCAGTCCTACTCTAAAATCTACCCTATAGTGTTTATGTTTAATGGAATATGCAAAACTTACAAATATGCCCGGCATATGTCTCACTAAAATAACATACTCATATTGATAAGCAGGAGTTCTATTGTGAAATGTCAAAAAAAGGTCTAAAGTAGAATTGAAATGCATTTTTGTTAGATTTAAAGTGTAGTTTTTCCGTCTTAGGTGAAGTCTGTTATGCAGAATTGAGTTTATATGAACTGAGGAAAAGAAATTCATATATGAATGACGGAGAAATGAAGAAATAAATAACGACTGGTGATTAATACACAATTGTTTTGCTGCCCACAATGCTCAGAATTTTAGCCAGCAATAAACGGAAAAGACTGTTATAAGTTGTTTTAAATGTGGTATATGCTTATTTGGCATCAGGTAACCGAAGGAAGTAGTGAAATTTACGTCACTTAGTTTTTTTTTCAGTAATTTCCTGTTTGTGATGATATTTGTTGGGCGGTTATATTATGTTATATTCAACACGAATCAGTTAAAATCAAAAGAGTTAATAAATAGAATTGTAAAACAACATGTGTAACTTAGTTCCCCTTCATAAGATTATACACAATAGGTTATGCATCAAAGTTTATAATGTGAAGGTTGTGCTATTTTATGAGTTATATCACTGAACAACAAAGTTGACAACTACTTATATGGACTGGCACATTTCTCTACTTTAAAATAGACAGAAAATGTCAGGAAACAGGAAAGAAGTCTAAGCATATTAAAACGACCTAAGTATACCTGGAGTATAGTCTGATAAAGAAGTTAAATGAATACAGTAACGACCCATTAAAAAGGTTCTAGCGAAAAAACACGGATTATTGGTTAGAAATATACACAGTAAGAAGTAGAAGGAAAACAATAAAAATGATAGTTTTCAATAATCTGCTGTATGCCCAAAAACTTGACAGAGGTGACTAGTTTCCCAAATTGCAGAAGTATTAGTAAGGCACAACAAGCAGTCTGAATTGTATTCACCAGAAACAAGATCAGGATAAGTCACTTCATCGACTCTAACACTAATTTTCATGTAAGAAATAAAGAAAGTCATAGAAGATTTCCATGTTTTTCACACGTATCAGTAATCCGACGATTAAAAATAAGGGAGGATATAAGTTGTTGCAAATTAAACTTTCCGCACTTTCGTCTCAACATACTTGTATAGGTAGAACGGAGGCGGTCAACTGCGACTTGAATATTTTGTATTACGTGTCTAGATAAATGCTATAGTCATATCTGATGTTATGTTGGCTTGTTTTAAAGTTGTTTTATCGACCTTTTTACGCAGCTGGAATATCTGTTGTAGCGTTTGCTATAACTATCTGAGAAAATACCTCGCGATAGCTTTTATCTTCACTTTAGAAAAAAAACTTATCAGTATTAGAAGATCTTGTTGTTCACTTTATATTACCTTTGCAATTTGTTGTTGTTGCCCCACAGCTGTATCCATTATTCTGATATTGTTTTGCATATCATACTTAAAGCGTCGGTGGCACAGCTGTAGAATGCTCCCCAACCACGCATGTGGTCCGGAATTCGATCCCCGGCTGACGCACTTAGTTATCTCGCTAAGAAGGAAGGTTGGGCATAAGGCTAGCAACATTATCCGGTAAGAATAAACACCACTGCTACCGAAACCTCAAGCCTCTAACTTGAAGCCCTATGTTCCACTGGGAACATACAGGAATTTTTAAAAAATATCGTACTTAAACATTACTCTTTTGTCAAGTATTTAGAATTTGTTTTAGTTCTTAGACTATCCTTTCACCGTTCCATCATTATTTTATCTACTTATAGTACTTTACCGTCTGTATCATACCCTAGCCATACTACTTTGTATCAGATTTCCTACTACTCTGATTTTAAACTTGGTCATTTATGTTGCCATATATATATATATATATATATATATATATATATATATATATATATATATAAGACGTTGTGTGTTGACTTACCCACTAAACAAAATTAAACAAGGTGCATTCGATGATGACAAAAATTTTTTGGAAGCCTTAGAGCACAGGAAATGAAATGAATTGAGTGTTTGTAATTCTTGTTTAGCAAATATGAAATACAGGGAACGAATCGTATCAAAACTATCTAAATTTATCTAAATCTTAAATGTAAGTACACACGAATATTCACCCTAAAAACTCTGACCTACATTTCATCATTTTGATACTGCCTTTAGATTCATTCACCTTATATACATATATTCACATGAATTTCACAGTCTGACTAAATACATAACCTATTTTTCGAATTTTAACCATTATAGTTGACAGTTTGTGATCAATTCATGTGAATAAAAACTAAAAATACGCAATGGTGACTATTTAATGCTACAAAAATGATACTATCGCAAATATGCTGTAGCATCTTCCTCGACAGGCAACGTTAGATGACATAGGATCAGGTTGGAGAAGAGCTAGTGCCAGTCAAACCATAACATGGCCTCATCAATCAATGAAATCCAAAACAGTTAGTTTAAGCCAGCCACGTCGGGAGGTGTAGACTACCTGACTGGTTGGGTTCCTCGGGATGGTAAAACCAATGACAGCTGGAGACAATTGGTGATATGGCTCGAAATCGTTCTCAATGACAGTGCAGATGCAGTCACTCTTTTTGATTTATGATATTCAATAAAGCTCTATTGTTCTTCCATATTAGTGTTCCTTTTTCCTCACACTTCTGTTTATTATCTGTCTTTTGAATCTCTCTTTACTCTCTTCTCTTGCTTTGTGTGCTACAAGGAGGGAGTGTGGCAACTCGAACTGCTACACATCTGTGCGACGTTCTATGTTGACACCAGTCAGTCAATCATACTCTAGCATAAAACATTACTCTTGATAGTAAACAATTATTCTCAAACTAATATGGTTATTTTAGTGTAGAATCTGAAAGTTATCGAAGAGAATATTCTTTGTTTATTAATATACCATTACTACACCAATGTGGACAAAATATTAAGCAAAACATAAGAGAAAAATCATTGCTATATACAAATGACAATATCATGAAATGCACACAGTAACCTTGTGCACAATCTAGTGTGCAATTGAGTATACCGCCTGATAAGATACATTCATCGAATATTCTGAAGAGATGTTAGTTAGTACAACTTATCATAACAAGGCATACCTTCGTTGAATAGCATTTTTATTTGTTTAACTGAATTCTTTGAAAACAGTTTAAAATGATGTGCGTTATATGTGATAGTTCTGTGGAAACTGCCTGAAGGGAAAATGTAATTATAAGTATGTATGAATGGAAAAACTCCTTCAGAACAAGGGTAATTAAAGTGAACAACTGTTTCGATAAATTCCTCAGGCTCTACAATTATAAATTCATTAACTTTGGTATACAATAGTCAGTAAAGGCAAATTAGAATTATACCAGAAAGTGTATTGTGGAACAGGTATAGGATAGAGTAACAGTCAGTTGGTTTGGATTATCATTTAGAATGTGTCGCCAATATGAACATGAGATAAAATGGGATGAAATAATTCAGTGATGTGTGTCTAATATAGTCACCTAAAAACAAAGAATCAGTATTTTTAACATACACTGAATCTATATATATATATATATATATATATATATATATATATATATAACCCTACTGTAAAGATATATTTCCTTTAATTTGGCTTTTCAAAAGAAATTTCAACCCACTTATAGTAAGGACTGAATGAACGAAATTGATCTGCATGAACTACTTGTGTAACGACAGAAGACAAGGGCCAGGCAACAGATCGTTTATTGAGAAAATCAAGAGATATTTATAGATTTTTATGTACATTATTATTCGTCATTGTTAGCAGAGAAGCAACGTCTTCTGATTGGTTGTTTTCTTGCTGAAGGTTATTCTGTCATCTCTTTGTGGCCATTTCTTAGAAAGTCACGCCATATATCTGCGAATCGTATTTGCACGCACCAAGTCTGCTGTGATTGGTTGGTGAGTTCCTCAAGGTTAAGCTTTGTTATTGTTTTTTTCTCATGACCCCGATTCGGGACGTAAACATTGACGTAAATCGTTGTCTACAATTTTGGCTAGCAGACAGCTCTCACCACAATTGTGTCAATTTCCTGCTAAAACATTGATGAATTATACTCTGACAGATATGAATACTAGTTAAAAATAAAGTTCAGCATGCATATTCTGCAAATTGAATTTATCATCTGAAAAAGAGCTGAATACAGGTGACAAAACCGAAACCCTCATTCGGTTATCGTTTTATCTTACAGCAGAGCATAGCCGTTTCATTCTGTTCATTTTTTTAACTCGAAAACGAACTGTAATGAATTTATCATCTCCTTATGACACAGTTCAGTTTGCATTTTTAATAATTATTACCATTTGAAAAGGAATTACAACAAACTCAAGGACGAATAAATCCGACTCAGTAGCTCAATAAATAAAGTAAGATATGTTCTGATGCTCCTGTTGGCAAAGAATCAACTATCATAAGTCAGCTTCAAATATAAAGTGATGACTTCCTGGTATCATTCATAATGTTAAAAAAAAGACGCACTCATAGTTCGAGATTGAAGTAAACCCTGTGTTCTTCAGTTTCAGTAGTGATTGGATTGATTTAGCCTAACGGCTAACCTCCCTTTTACCGGAGTTAAGACCCGTTAGTAAACCAGGCGAGGTTCCAAAGATGAAGATGTCAAAGACAGGATAGGAAACGCAGAAGAGACCATCATTACTATGAAATCAGTGTGGAAAATCTGCTGCACGCAGCATACGGAACGAGATTCGAACTCTGTTTGACACTATTGTCAAGAAAGTTAGTGCTTCTATATGGTTAAGAGACTAGGTGAGTGCAACACAAAAAGCATTTCCAACAGACAGCTGCAAACCTTCGTTAACAGCAGCCCACTTTGTTTGCTAATAATGATCAGATGGCCTGAAAGGATAAACAACAAGGAACTTTGACAAAGAATCAACCAAGAGCCTATCATCCAACAAATATGCGGGTACAAATGGAGATGGATTGGATATACGGTACGCTAGGCATGCCACCTACCAGACCCTCGTGTGGAACCCGAATGGGAAATGACAAGTTGGGTGTCCGACGGTGGCGTGGAGATCATGTGGGAAGGAAATGAAAGCCTATGAGAAATTGTGGAACCAGCTGAAGAGGACTACAGAGAACAGGGTGAAATGGAGATGTGCTGCTGAAGCCCATACTGCACTTAGAACCCAAGGGATTAATAACATAATAATAACTGCAGTAAACCTCTATATCCTGGGTATCAATGTTAATTATTGATTGATAGTCTTAACAGCTGAGAATTAATCGACTATGGTGAATAAGAATACGTTTTATAAAACATCTGTAATTGAATACTTTAGGCAAATATATTAATTAATTAAATGAATATTTACCTACACAGGCGGGCTAAAATTATAAATCTGGTCTTAAAATCGTGTAGTATTTTGCATCACTAAGCTACGCGTTAGTACTTGTATGTTCTTGATTTATCCATCAAATTGATATGCACTATGGTCATGTGATATTAATAGTAGAATGGTAGTTAGCACAAAAATATTTCAAAATTGAACATAGAATGCAACGAAGAAATATACATTTCTAAGTATAATATTTTTCATAATCGATTTAGCATAAGAACCAAGGAATGTATCGCAAATCCCTCTCATATGTATGTAGTCACTTGCATGGAATACGTAACAAAAGAGACAAGTGTACTATACTGTCCGTTAGTTATGAAATCTCAGTGAAGTCGCCATCTAATCCACTATGTACTCTTCTCGGAATAAGCTAATAAAGCAGACGAAGAAGTAACGACAACACATGAAACCAGTGGCCATCCCTTTCAAGGAGCATATAGATATTATATAGACTGTAACGTTTGGTATTCTAAAGATATTAGGAATCAAAACTTGAAAAGTCTATGTAATGTTACTCAGTGACAACGATGTAAAATGAACTGTCTCTCTACTCTTATTACCACATTATAATTTCAGTGAATTGTAAAAATGTATAAAAGAAATAGTCAGTTATACGAATTTAAAACACCAGTAGGTTGAACATGTGTTGATATATAACGATGGACAGAAAAGTACATAGTTAATTATAGACTGAAATCAATAACGATGAGGTGAAGGTAACGTAAAATCTGACATATGTAACTTCTTCCACTAATTTTGTTGTTCTCACAGCTGGGATATTTTTGCATAGAGCTTTCAACATCAATTTGAGTGTCATCTCTGGGGATGCATCACGAGGGAGTGAAATCAACTTATTTCTTATAAGTACTTATGCAGTATTTTTCTACCAGAGGCTATATGGGTTAAAATGTTAAAAATTTCCCTGTTTTACATTTAATCGATGCATTGATATTCGACCACTACATTTGGGTATTTGGTGTTGAGGAGTTTTCAACTTGGCCATGTCATGTCAAGTTGTTTCTATTCGAATACCGAGGATAGCTCCATTTAACCGACCTACAGTTGTCGTCAATTTAGATCGACTGTTTCCGTTCCATCTAAATAAGAGTTTCTTGTTGTTTGACCGTTGAAGTTTACAATAAAGACTCTTGCTTCCCACTTTCAATTGTTCCTGCGACGGTAAGGTTAGGCAACTTAAGGTGCTTAAGTTTTACCGAACTTAAGTAAGAAAACGAAAAATCAAAGCTAAGAACTAAGGTATCCAAAGAGAGGGTATTCTGTTTGGGATGAAGCTGTGTTTAACTTCTGTGACCTTTATATTTCAAGATAAAAAATATACAAACAAAGGGAAAAACTTTTCATGAGTTAATGAATTCCTAAATTGTAGTAGATAATATTTATGAATATTTAGCAAAAAGTAAGTCTTGAGAAAGTTAGTTCTACTCTAAAATTATGAAGGAGCCATATCGAAGATCAGCTCACACCTTTTAAAGGAAAATAATAAGCGCAGTCGTAGGGGTAATTCAGTAATGAATGATAATTATCTTTGTTTGATTTCACTGAAGCCTACAGCAAACCTGTACATTCAGACTGATATTTGAACTTTAAATCATCTTATCGCATAGCAATCCAAACAGGCTTAGCATAGCTTTCAGACAGAAAAGTAAGGCAACTAGCCTACAGAAACACATTAATAAGAATTAAGTCATATAAAATAGTCCATTAATGAATAATTTTAATGGTGAATTTATCCTAAAGTAGGCAGTTAAGAAAACGACAATTAGCTGTGATACATATAGTGATATTGACATCAAGAAGAGGGGATTGAAATCATTCACAATATAGCTATAAAAGGAAAGAATTTCATAAATTTTACATTGGATCCTCAACAAGGCTGAGACTAACAGGATATTTAAAAACCACAGACTCACTTTACAAAAAAAAACTTTCGCAGCCAAAAGATTTAATGGAGTTTATAAGAGGAAATAGTTTGGTTTATATCACACCACGCAATAAATGTCAGACCAGACACACCAATCACAAAGAAGGCCAGGTTTTATTGAACTATCAGAGCACAGAAAATTAATAAAGTATGGATTAATGGACCCTGATAGAGTAAGAAAGTTAGTGGAAAGCACAGCGATAGTATTACATGCAATTACACAACACCATACAATAGGTAAGGATATAGTGACAGTTCTAAAAACCAACTCAGCACGGTGAAGGGAAAGATATCTACAGTTTTTAAATGAAATTACTGCAGAACACATGGAATAGAAATGAAACAATTGTTTCACGTGTCTGAAAAAATTTATCCTACAATAAAAAAGAAGAATGAGAGCTGTGATTCTAAAAATAAACTGTGTCATTCAGTGAGTGATACTGTTTCACTATGTAATAAATCACCAAGAGTTTGTGGATGGCATTGTGTGAGAATACCTTTGAAGTACTAAATGTGAGTAGTGCAACACAGAGATAAGGATTGATGAAACTTTAAAGGGAAACCCTAGGTGATTCAAAGTGCAATTGAAGTTATAATATCATTTGTGGTTACCAGTTTCAAGTTTAGCTACAAAATTTAAAGTCTATCCACTACAGTGTAATCGATTTCTATTAACACTATGATTGTGTAGACTCAGATCACTATCTAATGCAACGAACCTTCAAGATCAAGTTGAAGGCGCAAAGAAGGCACAAATAGACCAAAATTCAAGTATGACAATCAAAGCCTGAGCGATGAACCTAAAAACAAATGTACCGCAGCCTTCAGGAAAAAAGATGGAAACCGTCATGAAAATCACTCAGGAATCTAAGGATTAAAAACACTGCAACTTTATGAAACGCCATGGAATGAAAACTGTATAGACAAGACGAGGAAAAGGGGTAAGAAAAGGAAATTCCCTCTACGGACACTTGAAAGCAGATAAAAGAGAGGTTGGTGCAACAGATGATGAACAGCGAAAGGAGAAGCCGAGTTCAATTTGCAGCGCAATCTACAGTGCTATGAAAGACAAAAGGCGTCTTTTTTGAGAAGACAGGCATACGTTGGATTGGATCGCAAGTGGAAACCAACATGTTTGCAGTTGAAGCAGGGAATATACAACTCCACATGGATATGAAAAAAGAGAAGTGACAGGGATAGCTGACAAACAACGGCAAACACCAATCGCCATCAATAAGAGGAATCTGAAGGGAGGCGTCGCTTTCATTTACCCGGACAGGAGCATCGTTTCAACTACTTCAGGCACAGATGGGGATAGCAAAACCAGGTAGGATTGGGGAAACAAGACATATCTCCTTTACTTTGAAATGAATGTGGTGTGGGGATCTGCAGAACTCACCACACAACGAATAAGATCTGAATTTTCAACACTATTTTCAGGTCAATCAGTGTATTACATACGTATTTCCAACAGACTTCAGACTTTCATCAACAGCTGTCCCCTTCACTTGATTGTGGAGATCATATAGCCCATAACCAACGAGGAACTCTGTCAGTGCAGCGAACAAACCAAGAACTTATTGCCCAACATATATGCAGGAGGAAATGGGGTTGGTTTGAACATAAACTAAGGGAACTATCAAATGACACAGCAAGCTAGGTCGTTGAATGGAACCCAAATGTGAAGCGAATGGTTTATCATTTGAGGTTGACATGGTGAATAGCATCTGGAGAGGAAATGAAAGTCTGTGGACAGTTGTGGAGACGGTTAAAATTAATAGCAGAGGACCCAGTGCAAGGGATAGGTGCCTCTGAAGTCTTGTGTCCCATTTGGAACGAAAGGAACTAATAATAATAATAATAATAATAATAATAATAATAATAATAATAATAATAATAATGTAAGAGGTTTCCCGCCAAACTGACATACTGGACTAATGCGACTACTGTGCAAAGGAGCATCAAATGGGTCCGTCTCTGTTTTCCTCTGCCAGTTTTAGCCCTGAAAAACGATGCTTATGGTAGCAATGTGAAAAATCACGAAACGCTGCATTAAAATCTGTTTTACTTTGGCTCTAATTAAATATTTGAAGTCCTATTACTATTGTCGTTTACATAATGTTACCACTAGCAGGAATACAGATTGTGAATAACATAGTGTAATAAAACACATGGGTTATCGAAAATGTTTAGGTACAAATATTCACACTCAACGTCCACACAACAAAATTCGGTGCGTCAACAAGTAATACAACTTACGTGGTTGACACGCTGCTGCCAATACGTTTTCCCAGTCCCTTTGACACTGATCTTCGTCTAAAATATAGTGACATGCAGCCTGTAGTGCTTCGTAATCACGCCAACGTGGATAAAAGTTAGCTTCACAATTTTGAAGACTTTCTGCAAGTGCACGACGTAGACAATTTTCTCTATCAAATACTCCCCAACAGGCCTGAAAATAATCAGATATTACAAAATGTATGTTTGGTAATTGGTTTGACAATCTGCAAGAAACTGCTTCTAATAATGGAGATAGAACTGCAAACTAGTTAGAAGCAAGGTCTTTTAATTCTGTTGGTAAACAGCCCTCGAAATTCTAGTCTGATTCCTGAACAACATAAGTTCCCGGTCAATTTTAGTTATTACTTGCTTGTATGTGTGTACATATACTGTTGTCAACATGAAGTCGAGATTATCTTGACCACAGCAGAAAAATACAAAATAAAATCTGATGCTCACTAGCGACTGGCCCTATTGAGGCAGTTAACCTGGGGTTCTTTTGGAAAGCTGTGACCAGTAGGGTGCAGCAGGTTGATGGTGAGGCAGTAACTCATCAAAGAAGACATTGCGAAGTGGTCGCACTATGTCATGAAGGGCAGAAGTTAGAATTCATGGACGGGCCATTGGATCGGGTCCCAGTGGCTTAATGGTCTACGAGCTCTCCAGCCTTGTAACCAGAAGGTGCTGGGTTCAAACCCCGGTGGGTGCGTACTGATGAAGAGTCCCAAACTAGGACGAAACAGCTGTCCAGTACTCCCAGATGGCCTTCCGAAGGTTCTCTAACTGATGTCAGCTCAAGATGAAACCCTCCAACCAATCAAACAAAGTCCCTACAAAACAAATACTTGAAAATACAAAATAAATCCAAAAACTGCTTTCTCACCACAAAGTGCATAACCTGGGGACCGTAGTCGAGAGTATGGACGTAAAAAGCCAGCTAACAGTGGTCTCGCATTTAAAAGTTATCATCCTTATTCTTCTCCGTCTTTACCCTACATTTATTCGTTGCAAATAAATGCAAAAGATGTTGTTTTCGTTCTAATCGAATATTATTCAAATTCAGTCAAGATTCAAAAAGGGCTGGTCACTTTATTCTGTCATAATTCCCTGAAACAACCTTTATTTTAATGAGGTTTTACAAGTTTACACCTGTAAGTATACTGAATAGTCAACACACTAAGTTTATTTTTTAATTGATCCATCTTGTCCAAATTTAAAGTTTCACTTTTTTGCTATATCGATTAACCTGGTGTCATTTCGCCATATGAACACTCCCTTCAATGAATAATAAATACATATTTAATACTAATTATGATTTCGTTACAATAAAATTCCATTTGATTAGGTTTTATTCCGAGGAAGTTCAAAGTTTCATTGAACCGACCTGTAAAACGCTGTCCAACAGACAGTCACCTGCAGTACGATTCCAAAGAGCAAACAGACGATTCGATTGCTTCTGACCAGGAATGAACCACCAATTGATAGCTTTTGCATCATCTTCTAACTCTAAAGTAAGAGAAAAGAAAGTAAGAAGGAGAAAAAGAAGACTTAGATATTTTGTTTCTCCCTTCACTTACACTAAATAAAGAATAGTGAAAAACGGATAGAATACTTTTGGAAGTACTTATTAGTGCCCTTCTTTTTTCTTTACTTAGATCTAGTTTAAAATTTAATCAGACATAATAACAAGCACTTCATGCACTGATTCTGACTGAGGTTAGAAGATTGAAATAACTGCAGAGTAAAACGTAGAATAATAAGAGTCCAGGCTTCGAACAATACATCAAACAAAATTTCAATCTGAATAATCACATATAAGAATTTCCCCTAACATGCAAATTTCGTCCAGGTGAGTTGTAAGACTATGTAAATTAAATTGAAATTAAAATAGAGCTGAAACAACGAAGGTTAAATGGGAGCTAATTTTTGAAGTCTATTGTTATCTGGAAAATATCAGTTTGCTACCACCGGAGAATCGTATAAAAAATTTTCCGATGTACAATTTTAATATTGTGTTACGTATTCACATCAATTTTACTTAAGTGTAGCCAGTTTTAATGACCACTGCTATGGTTATTAGTGATACTTACGCGATTGCATATAAGTAGTTGATATCTCTTAGGGATAATAAGAGCTCACGTTCACTCAACAAAGGTACTATAGACACAGGAAATGTTTGAAAAATCTATAAAATTCTTTAAAAAATAACGGTCACTTGACAAGTCAACTACTAGTAATCCTATCACCCTTACCATGTCCTTAATTTATGACGACTTTCTTTCGTATACTTTTTCCCAAGGACAACAATCAGTGTTGAGGGAAAGTGAAATACCCCACGCTCAACTAGGAATATTCAAGTGCAGACAGAATCATTTTTAAACATTAATAATAGAGCGCAACAGTTTACACGTTGCTCTACCTAAACTTAGCCCTCTAATAGATATCTGTAGTGTGCAGTAAATCACTCTCAGAGTTGACATTTCGTTTAACCTAAGAGATTCTCTAGCAAACTAGACAATAAAGTATTTATCAGTTAGATACATAAACAAATTAAAAAGGATGAGCCTATGAATGCCTAAAATGTGAGGTCATACTACATTTACAATAAAACTGTCATATGACGAGTGATACAATTTTCCTGTCACTAAAAATAAAAATTATTATGTAAAAGAATCTGAGACAAGTAAAACTAAATGATGGTAATGACAAGAGAGAAAAAGTCTTTTATGCAATCACATGTTTTAGCATTGTTATAAGAGATGATCTTTAGTGAAAGCATACGCAGACAAACACGTGAACACATTGTGCTTCTTTGTTTACTAACTATCAAAATAATATTTATCAGTTAGTAATAATACTACTTCTAGCTATTGGAAAGATTCCTTGTAAGAGATACAGTTCTCATTAATGTGCACAGAATTAAGTTCAACAAAACTACAGACTGTAAGATATAATCAAATGTGTCATGAGAGTTAGTGAGTTTATCACATGGTAGACTAGCCAATCGGAGATGAGAAGAGTGATAGTACTATTGCATAATGATTATGGACAGATTTTATCTGCATGAAAAATACAAATACCTTCTATTACCTAACTGATGTTATTTATAACAACTGGTATTACTACTTGAGTTAAAAATTAGGTGATACTAATCTATAAAGAGTGTGAAAAACACTAAAATAGTTTATTGAGTCTTATTTCCATGGGTTCGAAATTCACTTTACTTACTAAGATTTTGAGTAATTAGGTATTACCATAAGTTTGCACATATTAGGTATCGTTCGTAGACATAAGCATAAACTTCGAGTTGCGTTCAGCTTTGAACGCGTGAACAGAAAGTAGTAAACAACAGTTTGTGACGCTGAACTTAATAATTTTACATAAATATGCTCTCGTTGAACTAATAGGTTCAAGTTTATTGATAAGGAAGCTTTTACTCATTGCAGGTTAAGTAAACATAGACAATAATGGACGAGTACCTTGAAGATGCGAAAAATACTTTCTATATGGTTACTAATAACTGAGGAGTTTAACTATGATGTGTTCACTTAGAAATCATTAACTCCATTTATTTTTGATACCAAATTTTATGACATTTTTATTTGTAATGAATTCACTAACCTGACTGGGCTTGCATATCACATAATTCTGATAAAAGCAACTGTTTCACTGGAGCAGGAAATTTTGTAATTGAATGTGGTAGAGCAAATGTTCCCCATTCAGAAAAATAGGCGCATGGAAAGTCACCTTTACGATGTTTTACTGTTTTTGCCAGTAAATCACGCAGTTCACCGGCAATATGAGGACTTGCCTGACACGGCATCCATTTGCTTCTACTAACTTGGGTTTTGTTCATGCCACCTGGAGTTCGATTGAAAAGTAATTGAAGTGCTGGATGTATCTGATTTCCTGTCAAACTATTGCTTAATTTACGATTTCCCTGACTAGTTTTACCCTGAGTTTGTCCATCCTGAAATGGAGTATTAGATGCATTACTCCGAAAATTTGAAGTTGTAGCTGTAGGAACAGTACCAGCAGCAGTAGTACTACAAGCCGTGACAACTGTGTTCACAAAAGTAGCATTAGTAGTGGTACTTGAGGAGTTCATGGGCAAAGACGAGTGTTTAGAACCAGGACCAACGGATATGGCACTACTAGTAGCCTGCAGACCAACCAAAGCGATAAACAAATTAATTAAATCTGTACGACAAAATCTAAGTGCCAAATCGACTAACGTCCAACCAGACCGAAATTTATGTCCAGCGGGTGAGAATGTACAGTCCACGTTACTGGAAATCAGTCCCCCATCACAATTTGAAATAGCTGCTCTTTGAGAAAGGCAACTGTTATCAGACAGCAGGCTGACATTTATATCATCAGTTTGTTTTGGACAATGGTCAATAGCTTGTAAAAATGTCGGCATATCACAATTTGTTATTGACTGAATGTGTGAATTCAAAAAACGACATTCCTATTAAAAATAAAAAGGGAAAAGAATAAACATTACGAACTTCTTATGGCAAAAGAATTTAAGCAATATCATATATAATTATGTCACTATATAAATAAATCTAAACATTTCCACCAGTCACAGCTAAAATTTCGTTCATTTAAGCCTTTCATACGATAAAACATTTTTCTGCAACACACAGACTCCCCAAAAATACATAATAAAACGAGAACACACTTTGTGCATTATTCTTTACCTCCTGTTATATAACTACTTGCAGTTAAAACTCTCTTTTCTCCATTTTGACTAATGCTTTGGTTTTTATACTTTTTGAGTATGTGAAAGGTAAGTATAACTAGTGATTTACAAACCTCAGTTTCACATTATTCATATTGATAGATCAAATCTGTTCGGCTCCTAGTGCGAATGGCTCGATATTGTTAGATGCATTATGTTTAGTACAAATTCACAGTGAAATGTGACTGAGAATACTCGAGTCTCAACCTGTCAGCTATCGCGGAGAAGCTCGAACTCAACAGCAATCACTGTTTAGAAAGCCAAAACAGTACCCAATAAACTAATGAGTATTCAGAACAACTTTTTATGCAATGCCTACCGGTTACTATAAAAACTGTGGCAGTAGCAGGAGACCTGTGTAAGAAGCTTAAAAACTATTTGAAGGCGACCAATGAATTCTGTTTAGTAATATTAACAGGAAAATACAAGAACTTTTAAATACTGTCTATTACAACAAGTAACAACTGCAGGTCATTAGTATGATGTATGTAAATTAGTATTACATATTGCGAATCATATACATTCAACTTGTGAGTTTGAAGTAGTACGGAAATCATGTCTAAAGTTTTATTTCCAGGTATCGTTGAGCAGATAAAAAGATACATTAATAGTGCACACTCAATACACAAAACTCCGTGAGTTGAAAAGAAAAACTCTACTGAAACAGGATGCGATAAAAAAATACAGTACATGTGTTTTTATTCCTTTGCGTTCCGAGTGCAGCATAGGGCTTCAAGCTTGAACAGTGGCTTTGTTTTAACAGGGTGGCGTTGCAAGTCTCACTCCCAACCTTTCCTCTTTATCAGCTTACCACCAGCTAAGCGAGGTTTAGGAATGTGTCGGCAGGGGGGATCGAAGCCCAGACCACATGCGCGGTTGACTACCATTCTACCGCTGCGCCACCGACACCCACTATAGACAGTTCTATAATATCAAGAGGCGGATACATAGATGACCAAGTTAATCAGTCATACATTGAACTAAAATATTCAATGGATTATGATGTGCTAAGATAATATTTCTCGAAACTTGTTAATTTTCAGTAATTCAAAAACTAAAACTAAGACGAACAGCGGTTTTTAAAAAAAAACTTGTAGATTTTTACATCTGTAGTTCTTTTTGTGAACAGCAAAAACAGGGTAAATTTGTATGAGCAAGGTATATACAACAATGAATAAAATAAACATATTGACCTGGAATGATGCTTCATACGGCTTTTTGTGTACTAGTGGAGTGAAAAACTCAAAACAGTTGATTGTCATTTCAAAGTACAGCTTAATTTTCGACACATGACAATAAATACCTTTAGACAAGTTATGTCTTCTCATCTTACATGCTGATTCCAAACTGTAACATCTCACTATTGCTGAAATTTCTGAAATAACGGCTAATCATTGATATATGCAGATGTACTTTACCTCATTATTTTGCCTGAACTTCTAACTTAATTGGGATTAACGAATATTAGCCCTTCAATTAACCGTCAAAACCTTGCTCCGTTTACTCATGTCTGTTTATTCAGGTGGTTTAAACAGCTTCAAAATACTGTTGCTAACTACTTCGTGCTTGAGCTTGCAGGTGTTTGGTGCCAAGTTACCTTGATGTGTTTACGCAACTTAGGTATATTAAATATCCTCCCCTCTCTCGACAACAGCCGCTTTGTTTTTTTTTGCAAATTACAGTAGTAATGATCATTTTTCGATACTTATAATTGAGATTTATTGAACTTCGGATGCGCGCTTAAGCATATCAATAAAAAATATTTGACAAGTTATCATTTCCATCTGTTAACTTTGTTGACTGCCAAGGCACGCATTGCATATAGTAAATAAACACTTTAGAGATGACTAAATATTAAAAAGATATTACTTCTATGAGATATTTTTTTAGAATTCAACAATTGCATGAAAAAAATACACATATACACGCACATGTTTAGTTAATTTCCTTTCGATTCGACCATTAGCCAGTATGTAACGTTCTACCGGTGCTACCTCCCCAGTGGCTACAGCAACACAAGCTGACAACCATAATCTATCACGAGAAGTCAGTGATATGGTAGACAGATTTGATTTTGTGCGTCGATTAGTATTTGAACTGGATGAGTTAGATGAAGTATATATTGGGTTATTATCTTTGTTTTCAATCTCATCACAAATTGGAGGTGGGGGTGCAAAACACATAACACAATGTTTACTTTTAGGCCAATTTTCGTAAGTGCATTCAGTACAGGTCCATTTTCCTGATGGTGCCAAAGATTCTAGCGTATGAGGAGGAGAAGGGGGTAAAGGACATAAGAAAGCTGAAGAAGCCTGTTTAGAAACCTCATTATCCAAAACTGGTGAGTCACAAAGAACTTGGAAACACTGTTCACATTTGAAGTTTTGTCGTTGATTAAGATAAGTACATGACTGACATTTTATTAATTGTGTAGCATCAAACGCAGCTTCAGCACGACAGTCATCAATCTTTTCTGAATCCTTGGACGAAAGATGTAGACGCTGCATTTCATCTTCAATAAGAGTTGAACTCCTCGGTGTACCGCATAAAGTACATTTAAATGCTGCTGGCCAGTTTTCATATGTACACACTGCACACGGCCACTTAACTCCGTCACTCATGTCTGAAGTTATTTTTAAAGAGAAAAATAATTATGAAAACTTAATTCAGATGAAAGTTGAAACTTGACAAATGACATCAAAAAAACACCCAAACATAATTCAGGGTTCAACATATGAGGACACATGTCAGGACGGATTATGATGGCTCATATATATATATATATATATATATATATATATATATATACCACGTTATCGGGATTTTGAACATTTTTACTTCACTACATTATCCTACCTCTCACAGTCATATATCCAACGTATTTTTATTCAATTACCACTGTAGCAAGCTCAACTGATACAATTCTGTGCAATTTTAAATTATTCTGTTAGTAACACCATTTATGAGGAATATGCCGATAATCACTTCGAATAAGGCATTTGGAAGACAAATTTCGCGAGATGATATCA
Source organism: Trichobilharzia szidati (assembly GCA_944472155.2). Classification (NCBI taxonomy): domain Eukaryota; kingdom Metazoa; phylum Platyhelminthes; class Trematoda; order Strigeidida; family Schistosomatidae; genus Trichobilharzia; species Trichobilharzia szidati. Next base: position 92,486,409 of record OX235273.1, read on the forward strand.
CTTCGTAGTTTCTCTGCAATCGCTCTACGACTAACATGGTTCACAATAATAAAATAAAATGTATGACAATTACTGCTATATAAAACAAAAGTACATACTAATGACTAATCATATTTCAATAGGTGAAGTAGTCCACGGTAGGCGAGGGTTGAAGTTATTTTATTATTGTGAACCATGTTAGTCGTAGAGTGATCGCAGAGAAACTACGAAATGATCATTATCTCGCAAAATTTGTCTTCTAAATGCCTTATTCAAATTTACCAAGGGGACTGATTGTTTTAACAATCACTTTGCCGAATTTAATTAAATATGCATGTAGTGTTGAAAAGAAATCATATTTGTCGCTAGGACCGCTAAATTTTAAAAATTAAGTATCCTCTTTTGAAGCGTTATATCACCTCTGTTCACCTTAAGAATGAAAGTGAGAATTCATAGTGCAGTTATTTACGTATCACTCAGTATCCAAGAAAGTTATTTTTTGAGCTGTGAAACAATTTAACCGATCCTTTGTGTATCAGATAAGGTTTTCAGTGGATTCAGGATAAGGAAACTCAAAGTATAAAATCAGTCGGATAGAGGCACAACTTTTATTTATCATGACACTCGACATGATACGACTACTCAAAAACAGGCAATTCGCTGGTTACTATAATGAATATCCGGTGTTTTCACCTAAAATGCGAGAGGCTACATACTATACAGCTCAACTAAGTAGTCCAAACTGTGATCAAGCAAATACTACAACAAAAACTTCAGAGAAATGGAGTGTGACTAAATGTCGTCGTAAGAAGTCACAAGCTTTCGGTAACCAAAATTTACCATGACTGTCTTTGACTTCGGTTTCTCGCTCTTTGTGAACAACTGACTTGTGAATCTTACTTATTGGTGTTGTAGTCCGTATCACACCATGCGGCAGGCGTGACTGCTACAGTTTAACTTCGCCCAGCTCAAATTAAAAATACCATGATGTTGGTAGTCCTATTGAGTCTTTAGTGTCCACTAGATTTGTACTAATTGTGAGCGTGTTATAATAAACTTAAAGTGCATCAACTTCAGTGCTGCCATAGTAAAAATCTTACTGTTTTTTGGGTTACTACATTATTCTCAACTTCGAAAATAACCGCCAACATAAGCATATATTGACCGACACCATTACTGTGACTAAACAAATGAACGTTGAAAGCTTTAGACATCTATTCTGAAAACCCTCTAACCCGTTTTTTCTAATAATCGAAGTGTTTTCAACCAGCTCGTACAGACCCTTTTATTTCCTAGTGCTCGCTTCCTGTTGTTTCAACTCAGTTCTAGATCTTCTAAGGAATCCAGTATTATCTATTTCCTTGATTTCTGTGCTTTCCGAACCGGGCATAATGCTTCACTTTTTGAGTGTAGACGCATTCTGTTTATCGACCAAGCCATCGGCTTGTCTCAATAAGATCCCTACTTCCAAATGAACCTGAGTCACCACCCTGATAAATTACCTTTTTCTGGCCTTCTTTAAACAACCTACTCACACGATAGACAAGATTCTTGCAAGTAAATAATATTTTCAGCGTCATGCATTTGTTATGCCTTTGTTCGTTTTGTAAATGACCAACAATGGAATCTGGATGTAATAAAATCAATGCATGTACACCTTAGTATTGGCACTGGAGTTGTTGTTTTCAATTCGTTTGAACTCTTTTAAACATAACAACTTGATCCCACTTAACATTGTTCGGAACTGACGCCCTCAGGAATCGAGTTTCCGACCACTAAAATCTGCGAAAATATAGTGCAGGGATCTACCTTCCATGCTGTCTTTACCATTTGTCAAAGTAATGAGCTGCCTTGTCCTTCGTACATCTCAAGGACAATACCCCAGACTGTTTCTATGACACTGGCAGGCAGTTGGGGAGACGGCATTTTTGTTGAAGCCACTCCCGAGAGAGGTTGAGTTAGGAAACCGCAATATTACGTGTGGCGCGTTTCTGGTGATCCAGATACACCACTAATTCCAATGATTTATCTGCAGCTGAATTATAAATGACTTGCTTCTAGGTAATCTGTCTCTCTAAGAATATCTGTTTAATTAACTTGTCCGTCGGCGCTAAATCCAGGGTTTCCTATAGGGGGGATTTATTTTACTTGGCAAAATTGGACTTTGGTTCAGTTAGGACTGTGATGTTAGCTGATGAATTGTTATTCTGAATTTTCACGACATGAAGACGCCAAATATTCTAAACAGGTTAAGGTTGTGGGCCTGGAAGTTTTCCAAGCAAGGCGATGCTCTCATTCGTCACTCCATTTAACTGCCCTCCTTTGATACTGAAGCTCATATATCAGACTACTATCAGTCGCCAATATTTTGCGCATCTTCTGTAATACAAACCTTAATGGCTGCAAACTGATTTGCTGCCTGGAGTGCATTCGCCTAAAACCCATCAGAAGGGCTTTCTCTACCCCACTTTCCAGCCTACACAAAGCAAATAACATCTAAAACTTTCTTACAAATACTTCCTTTGAATTCCTAACTGGAATGGGATTCATGCATGCAGTGGACGGATACGGCACCTCATGAAATGCCTTTCGCCGGAGGATGTCCGCCTGATATTCCCCGTGTAATTTCCCACCAAGATCAAAACTGAGTAGATGCTTATATGCTCATTTCGGGCTTTGAGGTTCAGCTAGCCACATGGAGTTGTGGACCTGCTGGTGAGGCAACAGGTATACTTCATTAATTTGAAGAAGGGACTTTTCAATGTTGTCGATATTGAATTAATGCTCAATGGTCTGGCATATTTTCCCAAGTATCTGTAATCCATCCAACACACACTTGCGTTTTTTGTTAACGCGAAGTCAATATCTCTAAATGTCTTGATGTAGTTCATTGAATCGCTAGTTATCAGATTGTACCCACAAACTAAAGACAAAAAGACAGCAACCATGTAGTTTCACCATAAATCAAATTTATGTAATTTAAATAATACTTTTCGATGCCTATACAATTGGTGTGTCCTACATAGGTAGGAATAAACATGGACTTTATTACATTATCATTACTGAATATGCTTACTAACCGTATATATAATTTATCATATTGATGATGCCTGTAAACTGGTGTCCTTCATGTACAAAAAGTCAGAATATATTATTTTTACTATTAGTGGTTCCGTTTCCATTTGAAGTTACAATCCATACTATGGTCTAGTCGTTTGCTGTTAAGCAGATAACTAGAGCACTAAGATCAGAAACTCTAAAGCTGTAATGTTTGAACCCGTAACATTTGGAAGCTTCTTGTGAAGGGGATAGAACTAATGCTGAGCAACGTCAGACTAATTGATGAAATAAGACTGATATATTTATCAGGGAATTGTACTTGTGCTGCTGCTAGAGCAATAAAATGTTGCAAATTCTTGTACTTGAATGAAGGGTATACTGAAGAAAGGTGTAAGTTACGCTAAAGGTTTCGAAAGCTGTCCATGATTTCTGGGTGTATGTTTGACATTGGTAAAGATAATGAATGGAGGTTAAGTGATGATCACAAAGGTCTCACGTCGTTTCTGAACAGTTTGATAATGTGTAAAAGCACCTTGATTTCTCCAAATTATATGAGTGACATGAATTTAAGTTTTGTTTTTCGAAGTAATTTCTAGCGACTTACCAATTCGATTACAAAGAAAATAGGTTTAATTCGGCATATGCTAAGAGTATAAGATGTAGGTCCCGATTTTGCTGAAACTTTGAAGCTTCTGCGAGATTGTGTAAGCGAGCAAGATGGAAAATTTACTCGCATCTTATATCTCAACCTTGAAATTGATAGATTCTTGGAAAAGGGAAAATCATTTGTGATGAAATGCCCATACACTCCTGTAAAACTGAAAGGATTTATCCTTTGTGGTGATAAACACTAGCTTATTAGGTGTTACGACTTCTTTGAAGTAACTCTGTCAGAAGGGTTACAAGTTTTGAGGCAGTGTTTTAGCTGTTTTAAAGATGGACATACAGAATCAACCTGCAAGGCAGTAGAGAATGGATTGTATCCACTTTTTGTCACAGAAAATGCCCGTGAGGACTCTGTTAAGTGTAATAGCAATTTCCAGCCTCATGACGTTCGGAGAGTCCACTTAGGTGTGTTACCGTCCTGAGTGAGAGGAATAGTGTCATTTGTTGATAATAGATCAGGCGTTACGTTGGTAGATGCTGAACTGGCCGACCGGTTAGTTAGCAAGAGTACGATAGAGTCCTTAGTACAGAATACGTTTTATTTTTCTGAGATCTTAGCTTGTGAACAAGTTTTTTCGGTTAGAATACTCGGGGACTGGAGAGATCACTCAAGTGGGAACCGCTCATACAACTTACAGTATGAAGTTTGATGAATCTTTACGGGTTGCAGGTATCGACGTTCGCCAGTTGTACGGATTATACTAACACAAGATCTTATACCAACAACTTCTATAGTACCAAAGATAAAGCAAAAGACCAGATTTTGTCGTCCAAAGTACGTAGTATATTTCGGGACAAAATCGCGGGTAGAGGTGAATGCTTACCTAGCTAGTAATCGTGCACGCACGTGACACGACGAAGTACCAAATGGCGGGGATGCTTGACCGGAAGCCTTCAGCTAAACAAGTCGACTTAAACAGTGGTGGTCAGCATCCAATGTTGAGTGATGATTGCTGTGGTCAATAATTTTGGGGAATTATTTACCGCTACAAATCCATAGCACCTAATTTCGAAACTGTCACCAACAAACCACACTTGTATGATGTACCGTTTCCAACGCTTCAAGATAATAAAGTGGGACTACTAATAGGATACAACGTGACAGAGACTCATAATGCATTAGAAGATAGGTAATGAGTAAAGAAGACCTATACGCCACGACCACGTCACTGGGGTGAACTGTGGGGGGCTTATATTGGAGGCTCATGTATCATCAGTTAAGAGCAACGATATTAATTACAGACTATGATTTCAGATATGTACAACAAGAAGTTTGGTGACAACAACGTCTCAGGATGTTTCTTATTCACCAAAGATGCGAACCTAATTAAAATGACAGAAGGACGCTGTACGCACAAGAACTGCTGTTTCACAGTAGGCCCACGCCAGAGGTTTAAAGTTAGCCTGTTGGTTTGTAACAGGAAAGCTGCTATTAAAAGACTTATGAGAAAAAGAGACAGGTTTGTGATGGACTTAGGCCTCTGGAATAAGTATAACGAGGTTACTGACGAACACAAAGTCAAAGGTCACGTTGGAAGACCGATTAATCAAAACGTACTGGAAAAGCAGTACATCCCGGATCACCCTGTTTATATCTCAAGGGACGCTGGAAAACTACGTGTGGTGTGTGATCGTTCTGCAAAACATGCAGAAGTTTCCTCGAGTGGTGCTTTATACAGTGGTCCAGACTGCGTAAGATCATTAGTCAGATTATTGTTAAACTTCAATAAGTTTCCAGTTGCTTTCACCGTGGATTAAGAAGAACAGTTTTCGCAGGCGAAGGTTTCAGAGAGTGATAGGGATCATTTGAGATTCTTGTTGCCTGATGGTGATCCGCATGGCAGAGTGTCAGAATACAGGATGACGGTTCATCCATTTGGTGCCACATCTTATCCATTTTTGTGCCAATATTGCGCTACTCAAGCTGTGTCCACGTTCGGTTCTAATGGTCTATTCGATATCCCTAACTGCTGTTTCTATGTGGATGATTCCTTGGTATCTTCCAATAATCAGGCGTTAGTCATTCCTGAGCTAAGGATAGATCTCGTTTAGCTAAATGGGTCTCAAAAAGCACAGGTATTCTGAAGCATACATTTCCAAAAGACAAGGTTTCTTATGTGCCAGGTTTATCTACTGGTACGCTGCCGATTTAATGCACGTCAGGCTTGTAATTGTAAGCATGGGGTGAAATCACCGTGGGAAATTTTTCAGACCTCTCAAATTTCAGAGTACAGTTGAATGGGTTAGCCCCACTAATTTCAAGTAGTGTTAAAAGCATAATACGAGACACATCAACCGGCCTCATTGCCAAATAACCAACTGGTCACTACCCTCACAACCACGCACCACCAAATTGTTGAAGGCCACTGGGTTAGTGCTAAGTGTTATCAAACATTCGACAGAAATATTGGATAGTGTAAGGCGGTGCTACCATTTGTAAAAAAACTGACAAGTGTGTGGAATGGAAACGAAGGAATGGTCGTCAAGCTTAAAAGATGGCAGTACTACTTCTAGTGTGGCAAGTATCTGAAGGAAATTACCCATTTGAGGTCGGCGTGGACGTATTCGTATTTTTCGGGCAAAAATGGAAGGAGGCTCACGAAAGAGATACGGTGACCTGTCTGCTTTTTTGAAAATGATGACCATGCACAATGAAATATTAGTACATTAATTACTGCTGCGTTTACTCTGGCATTATAAACCGCCGAGATACACTGAAGATGATGTTCAGTGACAGAGAAACTATTTTTTCGGCTGTCACACTGGGCTTAAATGCTGTTTTAAATACTTCACAAAAATTATTGAAGAGGAACATTTAGGAGCAAAAATGTTTCGGTATACTCCATACAGACTTGCTGATGAGTAGCCGCTGTTTATCATTATCTGAATGACTGCTTGAGTATTGGTTAATCGCCAATGAAAAGCTTCGCACATATTTGAAAACAACCGTAAACCAAGTAACAGTGTCATATGTATGGGGAGTTAAGGGTGATAAGTCAATTATCACAGTGATTCGTAATAATTATTCAGATGAATACAGCTGTAATATTATTACTCATGTCTATCTTGACAGTAGTTTGTGCGGCATCTGCCAACCGTAAACTATGAATAAGAAGCATTATGTTTGAAAGACCGTGAGAATGACGAGTCTGAGTGCAAATTTTGAAGCTGTTTTCCCAAATATCATCCACTAATTGTTACGCATCATGAGTTGCAGGAGACAGTTCATGAAATGAACAGACAAATGAAGAGGTTTGAACATTCGGGTACTTATAACAACAGGAAGAGTTGTTATGCTAACGCTGCTATATATTAGTAGTGTCATAGGTGCCGCACGCATAACCCTTGAGGATAGAGACTTGCCGTCTTGTGACAGACCGAAATAAATAATACGTATATTCCTATCTATGTAGGACGCAACAGTTTTACAGGCATGGATAAGTATTATTTAAATTACATAAATTTGATTAATAGTGAAATTACATGGTTACTGTCCTTTCTGATATTAGTTCGTGGGTAAAATCTGCTAACTAGTCATTCAACGAAGCACATTAGGAATTTAGAAATACTATCTTCGCATTAACAAAAACCGAGTATGTGTTGGATGGATTACAAATACTTGGGAAGAAAATAAAGCTTGAAGTCGATTCCTCCGTATAACTTTGGTGTGTGCGGCACCGTATCTTGTTCTTGATTTATATCCAAATTGGGTATTAATTCAAAATAAGTTATATATTTGTATAATTTTTTCAGTATCTTCATCGTAAGTAACACCAGAATTGAATTTTACTCGATGCAGACTAATATTAATCGTTGTCAGGCGGATTTGTTCTACTGCACAGAGGTCAGCTGCCATTTTTCGCTGCATGGTTGCTCCGTACTATTAAGTTCATTAACATGTAGAAAGCTATTTGTAAGCCATCATTCATCATGAATACTGCTTGTATATGATGATATACAGCGTCCTGACATGGTGGCAGTGGATTTTCCAATGATGTTGAGTTGATACCGGCCAAAACCTTGAAGGATGATATATAAGTAAGTGGCTTCAATTCCTGTTCAATTTCATTCTTACTTTAGATCTGTTCAACTTCTATTACAAAGCAAATAGAAGAGAAGAGGCGAGCAGCAAAGTACTATAGAGGAAAGCAAAAGTACGTGGACATGAATATGACCTTGATGTTTGTACATTTGTGTTTATTTTCGTTGCACATTGCTATCTAGCAAACATATATTTATAATTTATATTTATTCCTGTTTTTGCAGGAATATACCAATTGTACAGGCGTAGATAAGTTATTATACAAATTACACATATTTCGATGTATGCTACATTTACAGTTTGGTTGTTCTTTCTGACATTACAGTCAGTCGGAACAGTCTGCTAAATAGTCTGTTTGTCTAACACATAAAGAGATATAGAAATATTGTCTTCGCAATTCTCTTATATAACTTTGTTGTGAACAGCATCTTTGACTTAAAGTTTATTGATTTATTATGTTGAGATCAGTGATATATTTATCCCAATTTTTCAGAAGTCTTATCGTAGTTTTATAACAGGAAAGAAATTTGATCGTGGATACGAAAACTAGATAAGGTTATGTTGGATTGTTTTACTGCGTCAAATGGGGCCTAGTTTTTTTATGCATCTATGCGACTAGTCTATTTATCGTTTATAGAGTAATTAGGGAATTGATGCGTGTTGTTTAGCTACTGTAGTAAGCTAATAATTGATTCGTTCTAGGATTAATTAGTTTATTATTGTAATCAGTAGATTGAAGCCATCTGTACAGAGGGCGTCGGAAACTTACAACCGAGGTGCAAGTTCTGACTTCTAGGGACAGGCTGTTCCATATTTAAGAATACATGACTGTGAAGTAGTTCTCGTGGAGCGTTGATTTAAAGGCTTTTATTGTCACTGTGCAAGTTTGGTTACGCAGATCTTGAGAGCCCTGAGGTGAGAATTGTATGTTGTCTGAGAATGATATTTTGTGTCGGACCTTAAAGAAGAATACTAGGTTTATAATAAGCCATCTCGTCCAAAGTGGGTCATGATTTAGAATCATGAACCTTGAAATGTAACTCTTCTTACAATCGTAGCCAAGTAGTTTGGACGTGAAATATCGTTGGGTACTTTCCATCCTCAGCTTGTCACGTGTGCGAGTGCTGCTAATAATAAAGACAGTATTCTAGCGGTGGCCTTACACATGTTTGGTATAGGATGAGCTTGGCTTCATTATCGTCAAAGTTCCTGAGTACGCATCCTAAGAGCATCCTCGAATATCGAGTCTGTGATGCCACTTGCTCAGAGAATGTTAGGTCACTAGAGTACCTCAGGCCTAGGTCAACGACACTTCGGAGTTTGGTTAGGTCAGCGGATTGAAGCGTTAATTTCATGTCGATTGAGGGTGCGCCGAAGCAGATCCAACCACACTTGTTCAGATTAAACTGTAGATTCCATACAGACGACCAAGCAGTCACTTTATGTAATTCATTCTGCACAACATTCCGGAAGTACTTAGGTCATCACGTTGGAATGTATAAGCTACTTTTAGGTCATGTGCAAAGACGAATGTTTATCATGTGAGAACCAAGCGCATATGTTGTTGATATAAAGTGTAAATAGGAGGGGCCCAGTGAAACTACATTGAACTACACCAGAAGTAATTGGGCTAGGTTTGGAAGTCTGGGACCCAAGTTTAACTATTTGGAACCTGTTGTTAAGGAATGATTTAAGCCATCCTAATAGTGGGTCACGTATTCCTAAGGAGTTCAGCTTACGTATCAGCAGTAAGTGGTCGACATGGACAAATACCTTGGAAATGTCAAAGAAGATGGCAAGTACTACTTGTCGTCTGTCAAAACTGGTGTTCACAAAATTGAAGAAGTCTTGGTGGCAGGTTGAGCATGATCTGGATTTCAGGAATCCATGTTGGTTCGGACTCACAATGTTGCAACTAAGCATATACTTGAGTAGATTATTTGTAACCAGTCTCTCCATAATTCTAGATGCTATAGGTGTGATATTGATCGGCCTGTAGTTGTTGACTTCTGTTTTCGAGCCACATTTGTGTTTAGGTATAATAAATGTGGTTTTCTCTATATCCGGGTAAGTTAGGGCTTCTTAGGACATTGTGAAGATTTCAAGCAGTAGTAAAGGAATGTCAGGGCCACCATATCGAATTGATGATGCCTGTAAACTGGCGTCCCTCATGTAAAAAAATGAGAATATACTATTATTATTTACAAAAATAGGATGATACACCATCAGAGCCAAAACCTTTCGAGCTTTTGAGAGTTATAATAGTGTGGTTAATGTCGGTATAAGTGAATTCAGCGGTACTAATTTGTTTTGGTGTGAGTAGAGATGGAGTTTGTGCCATATTAGTAGCAGGGTGTGTACCGAGTAACTGGACTGTAGGCTTAGGGTAGTTAGCAGCAGATGTTTTGTTGAATAATTCACACATGTATGCAGAATCAGTGCATAGCCTGCCTTTGTCGGTGAGGAGAGAAATGCTGTGACCTTTGCGATTCAATCGCTTCTTTAAGATTTCTGTGAGAGCACGTCGAAATCCTTCACATCATCTCTTACCGGCGAAAGCGGTTGGTCGTTCAGAATTCTCTCGGCTTCACATAAAAACGTCTCCAGGGTCTCATCAGTCAAGCTTTGGTTTTTAACGATAGAACTTAAAACACGTTTAATAATTCCAACAAGCCTCTCCCAAAGCCCTCCTCTCTGGCTGGCTTGTGGTGGATTGAAGTGCCACTCTATGTTCCTTTTCAATAGCTCTTCATGAACTCTCGTGTGGGGATCGCAAGTGCCCCTTATGAGCTCTGTGTGACATCCGATGAAGTTAGTTCCTCTATCACTGAACATCATCTTTGGTGTACCCCGGCGGCTTATGAACCTTAGCAGTGCTAGAATAAACGAATCAGTAGTTAGCGTATGGACCATTTCGATGTGCACAGTCCTCATTTTCAAACAGATAAACAAGCAGCCATACCTCTTACACGAACTTCTACATCTCCTCACCACGAACGGTCCAAACAAATCCACCCATACATACTCAAACGGATGATTACCCTCAGACACCTGCCACGTTGTAAATGGGGCCATCATCTGCTGAACCGTACTGGCGTTCTGACGTTTACAGACAACGCACTTATTAATAACCTTCCGCACTGCCGCACCTCCTTTTACTATCCAATACTTTCGTCGGATGCTTGACAATACTTGGGATGTGCCCAGATGACCCTCGAGTTCGTGGTGATGTCTTATTATAAGCGTAGTGACTGGGTGGTCGTTAGGCAATAAGGCTGGATGGAGGGTCTCATATGGCGCCTCTAACATTTGTAGGCGTCCTCCGACTCTAGCTACGCTATCTAAGATTATTGGATTTAACCTGTCCATTCGTACCTTGAATTTCGCGAAGTCACATTGGCGATTTCTCCCCATGCTTCCCATTGAATAGCCTTCACAATGGCTGTTTCAGCATTGTTCATGTCTTCAACAGTTAGTAGTCCCATAGTCTGGATATCATTTCGTCGTAGGTACATAACCTTCAAATATGCAACATACCGGGTCAACCACGCGACGGCTTTCTCTAATTTGTGCCAAGAGGAATAATAATTAAAGAGTGGATGTAAGCCGGAATACCTTGTTTGTGTATACGTCACTTTGGCATTTACGGTTAACTCTAGGGCCTCCCCACATATCGTGGTTCCTCCTCTTTACTCGGCCATTGGCAGTCTGCTTGTCTTAAGAACTCAGGACCACTCCACCACTTATTTTTAATTACATTCATATCGGCCACGCCTCTTGCTGCTATATTGGCAGGATTTTCCTTAGATGGTACATACCTCCACTGCTCAACGCCAGTAGCTTCGCGAATTCGTGACACCCGATTAGCTACAAATCGATGATATCTAGCCGAATCGTTGCGTATATAATATATAACTGTCATGGAGTCTGTCCAAAACGTTACTTGACAGGTAGGACAGTTCAGTTCCGTACTCACAGTCATAAACAGCTGAAGCGCTAACAAAGCTGCTGTCAGCTCCAACCTTGGTATTGAGACAACCTTTATGGATGCAACTCTGGACTTCCCGATCACAAGGCGAATATCTTTATTATCTCCAGAGGCAGTTCTAACGTACACGGCAGCTCCGTAACCAACTTCAGAGGCATCAGAGAATACATGAAAATCCACAATCTTATAATCCCGCGATTGCCTCAGAGGACGTGCGACGGGATACTGTCTTAATGACCGTAGGTTGTTGACCCACTTCTCCCAATTTTCAGCAATTCCTTCACTCAATGGATCATCCCACCGTAACTCCCTTTTACAAGTCTCCTGAAATAGTTTTCGTGCAGGAAGCAAATAAGGTGCTACTAGACCAAGTGGATCGAAAACCGAGGACAATACGGATAGTATACCTCTTCTGGTGACCGGCTTATCAATGTTTCCCACGCTAAATTCAAAGGTATATGAGTTGATATTCCATTGCAAACCTAAGGTGCGTTCTATGGGTAGTTTATCAACGGACAGATCTCTCACCGTGGGTGCTCTATCTTCTGGACTTATTTGCTTTAAGACTTCCAAGCTGTTTGAGACCCACTTTGTCAAACGAAACCCAGCCTTGGCTAGTACATTACTAAGGGTCTCTGCAAAGCTGATCGCAGATGCAATATCATTAAAGGATACTAAACAGTCGTCTACATAGAAACAACAGTCAACGACATCTAGCAATTCAGTTGGACCAAACATGGACACTGCTTTACGTAGAGCGAAGTTAGCACAAAACCGAGACGATGTAGCGCCAAACGGATGAACAGTCATCCTATATTCGAATGCTCTACTGTGAGGATCACCGTCAAACCACAAGAACGTCAAATGGTCTCTATCGCATTCTTGCACTTTGTAAAAACATCTCTTCTATGTCCGCTGCAATGGCAACCGGAGACATTCTGAATCTCAGCAGCAATCCTACTAGTGATCCCACGCAACCCGGGCCACTATACAAACTTTCATTCAAAGAAACACCTTCGTGTTTCGCAGAACAATCAAAGACTACGCAAAGTTTGCTGGGTTTCTCGGGGTTAAAGACCGGGTGATGAGGCAGATACAATTTCCCTGGTTCATTCTGATTAACCAGTCTTTCCACGTAACCTTTAACTATGTGCTTGTCGATGACCTCTTCATACTTGGTCCACAGATCTGAATTTACTGGGAATTTCTTTCTTAAACTCAGAAGTCTCTTCATAGCCACCTCTCTGTTACAGACCGTCTGTTTATACTCGAACCTCCACGGTAATCCCAAGATGAATCGACCGTTCTCAAACATACAGGATCCATTAACCAATTTTGCCGCTTTCCTATCTTCGACAGACCGCCCTCTTTCCACAGAATTATTGTCGTGGAATTCTTTGTCATACATATCCCGAACCATACGCTCTGTACTCACTTCATTGACAGTAACCAGGGACGACACTCGGGCATTCGACACAGGTCCCCGCATAGTCCACCCAAGAGGAGTTTTAGTGGCATATAAGTCCTCTTTATCTAAATACCTTTCCTCTAGTACTTTATGAGCAGAAGGTGCATTACATCCAACAAGTAATTTCACCTTGTTATCTTGCAAAACTGAGAACGTTATATCAGACAGATGTGGTTTATTAATAACCACTTCACGATTGGGCACTTTGGCTTCTCCATGTTTCAGGCTAGGGGTGATATACGCAGTTGCGACCTTAATGGATTCCCCCGTTACCAAAGAGTCTAACCAAAAGGAGACTCATTCGCATGTTAACCTGTTCGATGAATTAAAGGTATTCATTACTAAGGGTTCTTTAACACCCTTGATGCCCAACTGGTCGGCTAACTGATCATCCAACAGCGTGACATCTGATCCATTATCTAATAGTGCATAAGTATCCACCGAAGATTTTGGTCCTCTAACTTTAACTGGTAATACCCCTGAGTAAACTTGTGGGTTGTCAAGGGGTCTAAAGGTGCTATTACAATTAACCGAATTCCCCGGTTCGTTTGCTGTCCTCAGAAGTGGGTGCATATCGGTTGGACCACCACTTTCCTTGTCTGTCGCCTTACAATTCAACTTTGTGTGCCCTGTCTTTAAAAAACTGAAACACAACCGCTTCTGTTTTGCCATTTTTAGCCTTTCTACGGGAGACATAGCAATGTAGCGAGTGCACTCACTCAATTGATGCGTGTTATGGCAAACAATACACTCATCCCTTCTCGTTGTGCCTTGGGACTTCACTACAAATGCCTTCTTTATATTCACCGGTTACTTAGGTTTTACCTTAGAATGCAAAATGCTGGCGAATTCGCCCGTCGCTTGATTGACACTGTCTTTCACCACTCTCACAATATCATCGAATCCAGGCTCCAAACCATCTTCCTCTAGCCAGGAACTAACCTTTATGAACTTTCTTTGCAGACGATCCGGTAATCTCTTGGCAACAGTCTCAAGCACGAAACTTGATTTCAATCCGTCTACGCAATTAAGAGACACGAGAGTATTTCTATATACCATTAAACTGTCCAAGAACTCTGCGAGTTCCTCTGAATTATCGTTTAACTGTGATCCATTACCTTTCACGGTCTCAAAAACGTTACGGGATATCATAAATGGTTTCCCAAACCTTTGACGTAATATCCTCATGGCCTCAGTATTTCCTTCGTTCGGGGACATAAACTTGCAGCACTGTATGGCTCTTGCAGCCACACCAGTGCAATACCTCTACAAATACATTAACTTCATTTCGTCATTTAATACAAAACCACTCAACAAGACCTCAAACTCTTTGATAAACTGTGGGTAGTCGGCTGGGTTTCCATCAAAGTATGAGGTTCAAATTTAGGGAAACTTAGGGCACTACTATCCCTAAACGGCGAAGCGTGAACATCACACTCATCATGTTGAGCACCACGCATATCATTACAATTAACAGGCAACTCAACGTTACTTACTTTTTTGTCTGCTTCCACGGTGCCACGTCCCTTCGTTGACCCAGGCATTATCCAACGTCACCGAAGGATCCAAATTGATAATCTGTGTCCAAAGAGAAGCTGGCTGCTGATCTAGTTAGTACACCCAGAAGAGTTCCAGAAGGCGCTCCAGAAAATGAACAGACGAATAAAAACCGCCCCAGGAGGCGCTCCAGAAAACGAGCAGAAGAATAAAAACTGTCAAGGAACTTAGCCCTAAGTTCCTATTGTAACGAAGACGCCAGGAACGCTACCCTCTATTACACCACTAGTTTTCGGCTTTGATGAAGACAGCTGGTGGTTGATTTTGACTAATTGCTCTCTTTCTGTGAGAAAAGAATTTATCCACTTGAGAAGTTTTCCAGTTATTCCGTAGGATTGGAGTTTTGTTAGGAGTCTGATATGTGGGACTTTATCGAAGGCCTTGTTAACGTCGAGAAATTATGTTGTTACTGAAAGCCCATTATCAGTGCATTGTGTAGTGTAGTCAAAATAATCTAAGTGGCAAGTAATGCACGACATTCTACTTGAGAAACCGTATTGGGATGGGGATAGTAGGTCGTATGTTGACTGCGTCTAAATATATTAAACGTTGTATAACTGGTCAAATCTTAGTTCTCACATAGGAGTTAGTCTTATAAATAATGAATATACCGTACAAGAGTTTACCTTGATTTGCATACCTAACTTATAAACATTGTGCCTGCATGTGGTATACATTTAAGGCCAATATGCTATGTGATGAATTAGTCCGAGAAACTTAAAGTCAGACTTGATTTCTATATCACTGTCATGAGTTTTGCAGCGGTCATAGGAATTAACAGCTTCATCTAATATACTTTTACATCGGAAACTGAAATTGACAGTTTGACATTTGGAACGACTTAGTTTAAGAGCACTTTCTGACTTCTGATAGAGAGCTGTTCATCTTAGTACAGTATAACTGGAAGCTAACAGACACTGAAACGGTTAGATCGTCCGCTTACTTGACAAAGTTCACTTTTTATGCATGTGTACATTGAACATAATATCCCTAGGTACTGAGTCGAAAGCAGATGTTGAATCTAGGAAGGTGCAGCGAACGAATTCGGCACCTTTGTCTATACTGGAGAAAATGCTGTGATGCAAGACTGCAGCTGCATCTAAAGTACTTCTACTGTGTTTATAGGCGAATTGTTTGGGATCACTAAAGGCTTTAAGCGAGGGCAAGTGAAGTAAGAGTAACTTCCATAGTTTTTACAAAAGGAGAGATAATAGCAATTGGTCTAAATTTAAATATGTTCCAGTAGATGACTTAAGTATAGGTACAATTTTAATTTCCTTCCAAACGGCTGGCACGACATTTCATTAAATATGTCAATGAGAGGATAACACAGGATATCTGCACATTTTTTAAGGATAAGGCTAAGCAAACAATCTGGACCTAGGCTACAAGAACGGTTCAGCGACTGGAGATATTTTAGAACGTCATTTGTATTGAAACCAGGGAATCAACTCTTATTGACACTTGTGACACTAGAAACCTTGGCATTTGTGGGCGAATGTATGAAAGATTTGTTTAGTGTACACACATCAAATGAATAGGGAATACTGAGGTAATTAGATGTATAAAGGTCTAAGTTATTTAATATCCAAATACCACAGCTGTTGATCGTAGAAATAATGGATATTAGATAACATCGCATGATTCAGCGGCATATTAGAAATAAATAAAAATTGTTTCATTGCTTATGGTCAAATGAACAGCCTATCTGATGATGTCACTGCATTTTAACAGATTAATGAAGTAGCTATCAAGCCTATGTTACTACATTTACTTGTACTACACCCTTGGCGTTTAGCAGTGTACTGACTCGGAACTGGCTAGATGAGGCGACTTTGGCGTATCGAAAAGTACAGAATTATTAGACTTACTAAATTCTACTTAGTTTTTACAATGTGCTTTGTATAGAAACAGACACGAAATCTTACGAATGACTAAAGTAACAGTCTCATAATACTGAAGTAAATCTTCATTTGACTAACTAAGCTTAACATACTTTAATCCGAATTCACTTATTACAAAAGCACATAGTATAGCACACAAAGTCTAGTGGAAGTAGAAATCAAGAGTATATTAAGCATTTCATTGATTTACAAAAGAAAATTCTGGTGAAGGGTATTAGCGTTAGCTTGACCGAATGATATTTTCTCTAATTTCATATTCGACAACCTCCGTATACCTGAAAAAATAAAGCACATGTAAGGACTAGCACAACATGAAGTTATAAAAGGTAATTCTACATAGGAATTTAGCCATATAAATTGTTGTAACTTATGCCGAGTGTGCTTACGGCCAATATTCCATTATCTTCCCTTGTATATATATCTTGTGCTAGTGACAAATTTTAAACATGCTTATTCCATGTGTATATTATTATCATATTGTTGACGCTTGTCATAACTATTGCTCATAATCATATCAAGTTGATATGATTGTGAGCAATAGTTTATGCTCGAAACGTCATCAGTTAATATTACTGTACAACACTGTGTGATTTATCAAAATAAAATCTTATCCATAATGGACTCATACTTTTTCCAGTATTAGAGGATTATACTCAAATTTCAAAGCAATCTCTGAAACATGCATTCTGTTGAGGCGTCATTCTGTCATCAAGATTACTTGTGGACCAACTTTACAATAAATGCGTTTACATTAAATGAAGTATTGCAAATGTGCAACTTAAAAATTAATCCACAACCTCAGTAGTGTCTAGTGAGAATGGTTTTGTGAATCCTATCAAAATTACATTCTCATATTTAGGAAACTATAGCCATCGAATATAAGCTGAACATTCCTCAACTCTAGGCAGCTATGCACAGTGTTAACAAAATAGAGAAACACTTAAAATATTGTAAGATACACAGGCCTGTTGTGTTGGCGAGGATAACAATGTCATATAATGCAACCTAGACATTCAATCGTGATATCCCATCTGTACTGCTTTATGTAAATGGAAATTTCAGGAGAAATTCATCTCCACTATTGATGATCAAAAACATTGCAGCATTAAGTATACACCGTCAGTCGAAATGGTATAACAGACAATAAATAATAATAATGCTAACTGGATTCAGTTCTCATGATCAACATAATCCATGTGAATAATAATACTATACTCCGAATTAATGCACTAAGTGACACAGTAAGGAAATTTAAACAACTGATTGCTTTCTCCAATGCACTGCACTTGCAGCAATCATGAGAACCACCTGCGTTTGTTAGCCTATCAGTCAGCTAAGCAGATAATGGCACAATATTAATAAAGTTGAGATATTTTTATGCATTGAATTCACATAACCCATAGTGCACTGCACCAGTCAGTGCAAATATTTATTAAATCGACTTAGAGATAACCTTTCAACTTACGATAATTCCTGTCCAACCACAGATAAAGTGACGAGCACATCTACGTGATAACTTAGGTTCCCAAGGAAGATTCTGTTAGCATTTCCATGTACTGATGCCATTCTTTTGTCAAAGAGGACTGTTCTTCACACGAGAATAGGCTGAATTAATATCCTGAGACGGGAAGTCTTCATTGAATGATACTATGCTGAAAGGTTCAGCTTCTACATGGAGTAAACTATTTGTGTAAATGACATTACCCTTCAACTATCCTATCTTCCTCATTATGACAATATTTCGACACAGTCCGCCTGAAACACTAATCATTGCAACCAATGTGATAAGAGTGTGTCGCAGTCGGATCACGTGATGCAGACACCAACATAAGTAGTCAAGAAATGAGAATCTTTTACATCAACCCAGATAACATATAACACAATTTGGCCAAGTTAAACTTTAGACACCAATAACTACCAATCAGCGAACGACGTCGAATTATCTAATGAGATTCACGAACGTAGTTCAATGTTGTATAGCGCTCGATTAATTTCAGTGCGTGCCCTTACAAGGTTAAGTTTGTAATTCGAGGAGGATAGTATCTTTCAGTATTGCATGGACTTAGGCTTGCTTCGAAAGGAGAGAAGTTATTCGTGTGATGGTGCAATGACTCTAAAAAGATATACTAGGTTAGCTTGTGGTGAGAGCTGTCTACTAGCCAAATTGGTAGACAGTAATTTACGTCAATATTTACGTTCCCAAGATTTGTCGTGAGAAAATGTGAACAAAGATTGATTCAAAACCGACTACAGCAGACTTTGCGTAGGCGGATGCAGTTAACATATAGAGGATTTGACATTCAAGAAACAGTCACAAAGAGATGAAAGAATTACTTTACGTGAGAAACAACCAATCGGAAGACTGCGTTTGTTTGTTTAAATATCCATAGTAATGTACATGAAAATATATAAATATGCGTTGACTTCTTTAATAAATGATCTGTTGCCTGACTCTTGCCTTCTGTCGTTACAAACTGATGGTTCTGTACATCGTTGTGGAATATGCTGCAAGCGAGTTAGTATTAGGGAGGGTAATATTTCGTAGGAGATATTTTGCTAGGTCGCATCTCTCCCTAACCCAGATTTTGTACATTTGCAATTACTGGGTACTGAAACAGCCGTGAAAGCCGCTGCTGCCGAGACTCAGAACAGCCTCGTCTCAACAGTTAAGTGGTATACCACTGGTATACCAGCACTGCAGGGACATCGCCTCATGGAAAATGGACAAAATTACTTCGTTGTTAGGCGGGGAGGACGTAGTAGTCCATGTGGATGAGACAGTGTTGGTGAAGAAGAAATATAACCACTGTCGTCAGAGAGCGAACAACATTTGATTCATGGGTTTATACGACACGTCCTTCCGAAAAGGATTTGTTGAAGGAATAGCAGACAGGAAGGCGACTACTCTGGTGCCTATTATAAAGCGACTTGTGGAACTGGGATCAATTGCACATACCGACGAGTGGAAAGGCCATGATTCATTGCCATCCCTGGGATACATTCATCAAGGAGTGAAGCACTCCAGTGGATCCAGTTACAGGGACTCATACAAGTTCCATTGAAGGATTTTGGGGTCGATTGAAAAATAGAATAAGGCCTATAAATGGATCTCAAAAGGATCTCATTCACAGTCATTTAGATGAATATATGTATAGAATGTGGTGCGACTTCTCTATTGACAGTCCCACGCTGAATTGGGAAATGTTTCTCTCCTATGTTCGGGAAAAATACCCATTGTAACCGTTTTATCATTTTTTATGCGTTTTTCTATAAATATACGTTTTCGCTTATCATAAACGCCCCTTTCATGTGATTGGTCCGTTCAAGGTCGTTTGCTGATTGGTTGTTACTGATGTCGAATGTTTAACTTTGCCCATAATTTTATTAAAGTTTATTGGGAAGAGAATTTTCAAGCGAAATTTCAACCAAATGTGACGTATAAGTCCAGTCGCTGGGCTGAACTTGAATATTGAAATTGAATTGGCGTAAGTTTTGTATCAGACCTTGACTTCAGGGACACGTTTCAAGGTCGGTGTAAACGTGTAATTTCGTATGCTAATATCAAGGTGATTAAATTGAATATCCAATCCGGAAAACAGCGAATGAAGAAATTCGAAATCTGCTTATAAGTTGTAATTTTTTTGGTGACTCTTAACGAAAACAGCCCAAAACGAAGCTAGAAGTAGATGTGCGTATGTTGAAATGAGCGTCTATTTACAAGTAATGCAATGTTAAAAAGTGGTTACACATGATAGTATTCTTGTACATGTTCCATGAAAATCACGTTATTCTGTCACAGGAGTCTTTCTAGTCAGGTTAAACCAGTAAAGATCCATTTTAGATACGATTTTCCCCACATTTGTGGGATTGGGGTTTCTGTAGATAAATTCGTCAAGGTCATTAATCCGTTCATTAGGCAGTTGCTATAGTTTAGAGTCACCATTTATTATATCGATAGCTGAACGAGACACTTCTGCCATATCGTAACTTCTGAGCCTAACCACACCCAATCCCTTACTCTAATCTGATGGTTGAACATGACCCTTGGCCTTTTTAAAATTGCAAAGGTCAATCAGCGGCAAAATGCGGAAGCTAAAGATGATAAGGTTGCCTAGTAACATCAGTTCCATCAGGATTATTCAAGATTCAGAACCTATGGAGGCTCTTAGTGTTGGCTGCTTTTGTGTAGACATCCACTTTTAATGCTGCCCGCAATTATCCTAGGTTTATTTTGTTATAGTAGCTTACTGTTCAAACCACTGTAATAAGTATGAGTTGCGACTCATTGTTTTTTTGCGTTGCTTATATTAACAGTTTTCGCCTGCAAACATGCCGCCCCCGCGACTGCTATGCATCTCAGGCTACCTGGTGAAGTCTGACGTAACGATGAAGTTAATATGTCAAGGGTAAAGACCCTCCGGAAATAAGTAATGCACGCTTTCTTTGAATTGTTAGATCATTGTCTAAAACATTGTGCTCCAACTATTGCAGACGAAATTAAGACAAGACATGCTACTCAGCATGAGTGGTGCAACTAATTCTGTATCAGCCGTCATAGTAAAAGGCATCTTTCACTAGTTATCTCATCTAAATGCTGGAAATAGTGGCTGAGTACTTAGGCACTTGATTTACGTGATATTGCTTATGAGTACAGTTTATAATAGACATGTAAACTTCCTCCACAGAAGGTAGTAGTGAGTCTGTGACCCATTGGTTTATGTCTTAGTTTTCAACCATAGGGTCACAGAATAGGTACCCACTTCACCTATCAAGGTTAGGACAACCAGTGTATATCATCATTTCTCATATAATATTTGTGGCTCATTATCAAGTGCATGTAAATGCAAGTTATTGAGTTACATTGCGACTCTTCAGTTATTAACTTTTTGGTCTAATGTACAAGTAAAGTTGATATCACGAAACAAACAAATCAGCTTAGTCTTTTAAATTTTCACTATTCTACCAAGTACTTTTCTGATTCGGAATCAAGTAGATTATTTTCGTTTTCTCTTTATTAATAATAGATCTCTGTCCTCTGTTGATAGTATTAGTTGTGTTTATTTGTTGTGACATCATTCAGATGACTCTGTACTCTCAGTCAAAAGTGTGTATGCTTCCCTTGTTTATAGTAAGTATTCGATCTTCATATTTTGTAGCAAAATCAGCCTTTATCAAAAAAAGAAAGAGTTACATGAAACTACTGATTCATGTTGGAATTACAGGCACAAATCGTTCTTCGAATTTCCTATACGTGGACGAGTGTTGGTAGAGGTGTGCTAGTGTATAGCACATCCTGGTTAGGTACATTGTGGAAGTGGATTTGTCCCTAGAGTACCCAGAGGAGAAAGACTATTCATTTCGTGTGAACAAAAGGTACGGGAGAGGGATTATTGAGGCCAGTTACACGTGACTTACTGATGAGTGTTAGATGTTTTTTCTTAAAAGTTGCCACCGTTGTTCTGTGATGCTATTTTTAACGACAGGAAGTCTTAGAAAAAAGCAGTGTATAGCTTTTAGGGTTAGGTTTTTCATTTCCTTAACCCATTGGGAAGCATAGTTCGTTGTCCTACAAAAACGCCTTACTGCCACGATTCTCCATCTAACGGTACGAGTTTCTAGCAAGCACACTGTAATATAAGCTGTTCAAATTGCTTTTATTCTTTATGACGTAGTACGAATTTAACGGTAAATCTTGACAGCACATGTAATTGACTGTGGTATACAAGCCCGACGAGCGAATCAAGATGTCAGTTGTTGGTTAGGTTTTTATGGTTGATAAAAAGTTGCGGCTGAAACCAATACACTTTCTTGCTAGTTTTTGTGGTTGATAAAATAACTTGTTAATTCCATAGCAAATTTTTTTATCTGAGAAGTCTATAACTTGTATTTGTCTACTGTAGGGGCTGGATGAGTGATGTGAAAACCAACAGTTCTCTCTAAAGTGTTCAAAATGAATGTCCGGAATGTAAATAAAGATCTGACCTAATAACTAAGCGTATTCAGCAATTAGGCTTCTTTTATTGTTTAATGAACTTTGTTTTCTTCATCTTTGTTAATTTTTTCAGAGACTGTCCCCGTTTTTTAATCTATCGTAGTAAAGAACTTCATGTTCTGGGATGCTGGTAAGTTAATAACTTCTCTGACATTGTTTCAGACATTTTTAATTTCGTTGTTGGTTACTTTATCATCGGTTGTCATCGTACTGAAATGGTTCGTTCAGTATCGAAAATCTACTGCACACCGTCAGTTGGTGGACAAATACAGTGTTCCTGATGATCACAAAATAGTCGCTTTCTTCCACCCATACTGTAATAGTGGTGGCGGAGGGGAACGTGTACTATGGGTTGCAGTTAAATGTATGCTGGAAAAGTAGGTTTATACTCATTTGTTCTAATATATAATTAAAAAAATCTAGGTATAAAAACATTGTAATTGTAGTATACACTAATGATGCTGAGTGTCTTTCAAAACCCAATAATGTTCTGCATAATGTCAAAAGGTTGTTCGGGGTATCTGTAAACTGTGTACCTGGTTCGTCTGCTATACATTTTGTACCACTAAAATCACAGATGTTATTGACACCCAAACTGTATCGGTTATTTACTTTAGCCGGTCAAGCTCTGGGATCTATATTAGTTGGCTTAGAAGCTGTATTCAGATGTCCACCGGATGTTTATATTGATACTACAGGATTCGCTTTTACAATACCGTTAGCCAAGTGGTTAAGTAATGCACTGACAGCAGCTTATGTCCACTATCCAACTATATCTTCGGATATGTTACGCCGTATTTCACCCTCGCCACTTTCAAACAATAAAAGTCAAGTGGTTTTAACGTATAATAATGCTGCGTGGATTCGAAATAGTAAGATCTTTTCAAGCATAAAGGTTCTATATTACAAGCTATTTTCTAATGCTTATGGATTTTCTGGTTCAAGTAGAAATATTGATGTTGTGATGACAAATTCATCATGGACTCAAAAACACATCCAGTCTCTTTGGGGAGGAAGACCTGTAGTGCTTTATCCTCCATGTCCTACTGAAGATTTGGGAAGTAAATTATCATGTCAACAACGAAACAAGTGGATCGTATCTGTTGGTCAATTTAGACCAGAAAAGAATCATCAAGTTAGTTCAGTGTTTTTAAGAGTTCAGAAAGGTGTTCTAGTGTACCGATTGTTTCTTAATAACCAAACTATGTCTTACTTCAGTGTTCTCTTCTAATCTTATGAACCGAGTGTCTCGCTGCATTGCGTTGGAAGAGAACTTTGCCTAGCTGTATGTGTTTAGCTGTGAGTTGACCAGCTCTTCGGTAAGCACAGTTTTGAACGGAACGTGTTTCAATTTCAGGGGGATATGAATTTCTCCAATAATCCTAGGAAACCATTTTAACGACTAATTCCAAACATAAATTATAAACGGCGTTTCAACAGCTAGCAAGCATTTAACATGAATGACTTCACAAAAAGTTAAAAGCTGGTTGAGAATATTCAGTAGTAATTTTGTTGATTTCGATTCTAATCAACCATAGTTCATTTATTATTAGTGAGCCTCAGTAATATTCAATCTCTTCATAGTTACCAAAAGTGGTTACTTTACTTTAGAAGTTATTTTCTCTCAGTTAGCTAAGAATTTGTTTTGGTATCTCTCTGTTTTAGTTGTTGCTCAGTGTATAAAATCTGATAAACTACGTCGAGTGCTAGGGAAGGAGGGAAATCAATCGATGAGGCTGTGAAATTACATCGACTGAGATGGCTAGGACATGTGTTACGTATGCCTAGTCAT
This sequence comes from Trichobilharzia szidati, assembly GCA_944472155.2. Lineage (NCBI taxonomy): Eukaryota > Metazoa > Platyhelminthes > Trematoda > Strigeidida > Schistosomatidae > Trichobilharzia > Trichobilharzia szidati. Next base: position 92,510,857 of record OX235273.1, read on the forward strand.
TGCCTTCCTCGACGGGCAATGTTAGCTGACATAGGGTCAGGCTGGAAAAGAGCTAGCGGCGGTCAAACCAAAATATGGCACCAGTCAATGAAATCTACAACAGTTAGTTTAAGGCACGTAGGAAGGTGTAGACTTCCTGGCTGGTGGGTCCTCGGGACGGTAAAAACCAATGGTTGGAAACAATTGGTGACATGGCTCAAAATCGTTCTCAATGGCGCAGATGTATCCACTCCTTGTGACTTATGATTTCCAATGAAACTGTTTTGTTCTTCGTTATTACTATTCCTTTGTCTCACACCTCTGTTTACTGTCATTATTATGCATTTCTCCTACTTTCTTCTCTTGCTTTGTGTGCTACATGGAGTGTGGCGACTTGAACTGCCGCACATATGTGCAAAGTTCTATGTCGAAAACAGACAGATAAACTACGTAGGTGAATTTACTAACTAGGTTTTGAAACAATGATTTACTTGTTGGTAGGCAAAATAGGATTTCGTATTAAAGCACTAAGAATTAGGAGAACACATTTGATAACTATGGTAAGTGGTAATAAGCAGATTTGGCAATCAGAACATATTCAAAAACGGGATGGTATAGAAGAGCACGGATAGTGCATTATCTTCAAAGTTTTCCTTAATGACAATGAATACTTATCAGTCCTAAAATCCTTGGGGTAGGCAACGGCTATAGTTTTTATTCAGGCTTTAGTTGTAGATAATTCTATAAAAAGAGCACAAGTCAGTGTACAAGAGACTGGTGGTGTCATCCTCTTAGTTATAAGCCCTGAAAAAAACTTTATGAATTGCTTAGTCACAAATGTACATGTTAGTAATAATGTACTGGTGTATCTACCCCTCTATGATTCACAGTTTTGATGGGTAATCGTACTATGTTGCTGCTGAAATCTTGAGTGGAAAAGCTTTCAAACGTATGACTTGAAGGATGAGTGTCTAAATCAATGACCCATAATCACACAGACTAACCAAGACTATTTGGAGTGTATTTTTTCGTGATAATAGGAATTTATTCCTGTCAAACAGATAAAGTTGGAGGTATCTAAATAATTTTTCAATTAGAGAACCATTGAAAACCAGGGAGTACTGGACAGCTGTTTCTTCCTAGTTCGTAACTCATCAGCAGTACGCACCCACTAGGTTTCGAACCCAGGACCTTCCGGTTAACAAGCAAGCTCGTAGACGATTCAGCAACTGGGACCCGATTCAATGGCACATGAATTCAAACTTCTTTCAATTAGTGATTTTGGCGCGACCACTAGCCAATGTCATCGGTGAGTATTTGACCTAAAATTCCAGCAAACAAACTCTTGGAAATTAATCCGATGCTCGCTAGTGACTGGCTGTAGGACGAAATTGCCTGGGTTTCTGGTGAGAAGTCGTGACCCGGTCGACGGGCTAGAATGAGGTCAAATACTCATCAATGACATTAGCTGGTGGTCGCGCTAAAGTCACGAATTGGTAGAAGTTTAAATTCATGGGCTATTGAGTCGGGTCCCAGTGACCGAATGCTTTACAAGTTCGCCTTGTAACCGGAAGGTCCTGGGTTCGAAACACAGTAGGTGCGTACTGTCGATGAGTCGCAAACTAGGACGAAACAGCTGTCCAGTACTCCCCGGCTTTTAGTAGTTCCCCAAGTAATGCCAATCCGTGACTGAACGTGCAACAAATCGAATCCCTGCAAACAAACTCTTGTAAATAATTTTTCCCGAAAATAATCCCATCCATTCGAAAAAAAGGAGGAGAATTCTGGTGTTAGTAAGTCTTTGTGATTTTTATATGACCACTTCAGGAGTGAACATATTATCACCGCAGTTTCAGTTCACATTCTAGTTATGGTATGAAATATTTAAATAACCCAGATTTAACGCGATGCATAGAACATTGGAACAGATAGTAGCGAACCAGTTTTCCACCTGTCTTCGTATGTTTCATGAAATTAGCGAGGGTATCAATAAAATTGAGAAATGAATTGACTCAACTCAAGAAATGGGAAGTGAAGTGGTAGAGCACGTTGACCGCTTCACTTACTTGGGAAGTACCATCAGCCCCAACGGGTTGATCTCTGACGAAATCTCAGCACGAATACAGAGGGCTAGTTTCGCATATGCCAGTTTACGCCGTCTCACTAAAGCAAATTTTCGGGTGAAAATGTGTTGTTATAACTCACACCATACTACAGCAGAAGTAAATCAGCGGTGAGAAAGTAAGTTTACAATGGAAAAGATAAAACCAATACAACATGAAAAGTGAAATAAGTTAGAAGTTTGTAAAATGAGAAAAACAAGTTTACAGACCATATTTAAATAGCTTTAAAGCTGACCATACACATTAATCGGTCACGAAGTGGTTGATTTGAATTTTATATCGAATATGCCGTGTACTCACTGTACTGTGACACAGTCCTATAGGTAATGCAGTTCACTGTATACTACATATCTCATCAGCAGATTTCAATAAAAATTCAAAGCCAGACAGCTAAATTGGTTCTCATCCGGTTCTGCAAAGAGTTAGTATTAGCCTGAATATCTAAATCCTAAATGAGTATCCGAGTGTTGGTTCTCGTAGTTAATGGTAGTCTCTCCGAGTTTGCAGATATGCGTTGCTGGTAATTTTACAGCCGTTAGAGATGACTTCGTCGATAAAGAAAACTTTCTTCTCGGAGTTGTTTTTTTGTTTTATTGTAATATTTTAATAACCATATGGTGAACGAGAATGAACCAACTGTATAACATAATTCATCATATTTTATATTTAGCTTCAGCTAGATGCTTTTCATCGCTTCCTCAGTCGACAAGTGACAACTGAAGACAATCATGGACAGTTATTCAAACTCTGTTTAATAGGTGGTTGCCGGGATGCTGAGGATCATGCTCTCGTATTAAAATTGAAACAACACGCTGCTGCATTGGGTCTTGGTGATGCTGTAGAATTCCATATTAACTTGCCTTATAAAGAATTAAAAAGTTATTTTGAATGTTGTTCTGTTAATCTACATACTATGGTGGATGAACATTTTGGAATAGGTAAGGATACATAAGTCTTTTTTCATAAAAACATAGTTTTATCAACAAATAATTTCACAACTTTCAAATCACTTTAAAATCAATTTTAGGATTAAATACCAAGATTGTAATTGGTTTTCATTTTGTTGAGTAGTCAAGATCATTTCGTTGATACTTTAAGTTATTGTAATGTTGTCAGTTAGTCCTTAGTTACATATTTAGTTAGGGGGAAATCTGAAAGAAGCAACCTCCTTTACCTACCTGGGAAGCATCGTTTCAACTACAGGCGGAACTGACGAGGATATCAAAGCGAGGATCGGGAAGCAAGGCAAGCTTTCATTTCTCTCAAGTCTGTGTGGAGGTCAACAGCACTCAGCATGAAAAAACAAGATACGGATTTTCAACTCCAATGTGAAGTCAGTGCTACTATACGAATCAGAGACTTGGCGCGTCACGAAGGGCTACTTCGAATAATCTACAGACCTTCATCAACAGCTGTCTTCGCTCAATACCACTCAAGATCAGATGGCCGGCCAGAAAAGATCAGCAACAGAGATCTCTGGGAGCCAATCAATCAGGAACCGATTGTGCAACAAATATGCAGGAAGAAATGGAGGTGGACTGGCCATACTCTGATAAAACCATCAAGTGACATCACACGCCATGCCGTCGCTCGAGCGGAAGCTGAATGGGAAGGAGTGGGTTGGTCGTCAGTGCGAGGGTGACATGGAGGAGGTCATGTGAAGAGGAGATGAAAGCATGTGGGCAGACGTGGAGCCAGGTGAAAAGGTTGGCGGAGAACCGAACGCAATGGAGACGTGCGGCTGAAGCCCTATGTTCATCTAGGAACTAAAGGAAACAATGTCAGTTAGTCCCCTAGAGTGGATAACGTCAAATTCGTGTGTGTATTTATCCGTGTTGCATAGTAAAAGTCATTACAAACATTGTATTTGAATTATGTTTTAAATGTCATTTGTTTTAGAAGTTATTGATTCAATTTCTGGTTCCCTTTGTATAACTGATTGTTGTATTGAAATCCTTGTAAAATGTTATTCAGTATGTGTATATAGCATATTATAATGCTGACAATACTAGCCAGTCGCATACAGGTATCATGCATTAACGCTTCAGCTGCATCTTCTTGAAGGCTGGTGATACTATCCAGTTTTCTTCAGTATATAGCTGATCGAGCTAATGCTTCACAAACAGTATTGTTGCTCATGTTAAGGTAATTTAGTCGGTTACCTTTTCAGGATTTCATAATGAACTGACATCGGTTAGAGGACCATTGGAAAACCTGGAAGTACTGGACAGCTGTTTCGTCCTAGTTAGGTACTCTTCATCAGTACGTGCCCACTTAGTTTCGAACCTAGGACCTTCCAGTTACAAGGCGAGCTCGTAGACCATTAATCCACTGAGACCCTATCCAATGGTTCATGAATTCCAACTTCTGCCAATTCACGATATGGTGCGACCACTAGCAGTTTTAATCGGCCAGTATTTGTCCTCACACGCGACCCGTTGTAACCCCTGTGGTCACGATGTCCCACTAGAACCCAGGTGCTTACCTTACCAGGTTACTTTTTCGTCTCTAGATTAACTTAAATATTTTTTTTAAATTAAAGGGACTTCTCATTCATCACTTCAGTGTTTGCTGCTGTGGCGGTGATGTTGTCGCAATTGTTAGTTTATTCAGTGATCAAGCTGAACTGCACTCAATATTATATACGTTAAAAATGTGACAAACGTGAAATAACATTTGTATTTAGTAAAAGCAATTCTTCTATTACCTAATAGCTGAGCTTGGGACTCATTGATTGAAAGGCTAAGCAGGGCTTCCACCTGATTTATTCTTAACATCTATCTAATGTCTATCTGTGTAAATAAAAAAATGTCCAGGATTCATCATTGTTTTGTAGGATCAGCCAATCCTTTGAGAAAGGATAAAACTACTGGTGTACATTTTTAGATCCACTTGGCCTAACGCATATTCTAACATATTTTGTGTTTACCAGGTATTGTGGAAGGCATGGCATCAGGTCTTATCACAGTCGCTCATAGATCAGGTGGTCCACTGACTGACATTATCGGACCTTCGGAAAGCAGTATATCATCTATTCAGTCAGAAAAATCCGGTGTTGGCTTCCTTGCATCTACAGCTGAAGAATATGCAGACATCTTTGAATTAATACTGTTAAAAATGTCTGAAGCACAAATTCATGCTATACGTCAAAACGCCATTAAATGGGTACGTGAAAAATTCTCTGAGGACTGTTTTATCAATGGTTGGATTGAACAGATGAATTTATTTAGTTTGGAGTCAATTTCTTCGTGAAATCAGCTAGTTGTGATAATGTTAGACAAAAAAGTACTTCTCTTTCAATGTCTTTTGTAATAAATTATGTATTCTCTTATTCCGATTGGTTTTTTAATGTAAGAATTTCTTTTCCTTTTATATTTGTTTCTTGAAGTGTGAAATAAGCAAATCAGGCTTCTTCATGCGTTGTATTTTTTCGTAAAATTCAATAAAATACCTTTTCACATGATAGTTTGTTATTCTAGCTTGTTGAGTTTCAAGAGTGAATAAGCGAATTGAGTGTTTTAAAGATTTCTGTGTATTGTCTTTTTAGATGAGTACCATGTGACAGTATATCTTACTTACCGCTGTTATCCACAGATAACACTTCATATGCGTTTGAATGTTTCGAGCCTAAATAGAATAAAAATGTGCTGCGCAACCTTGTTTTGGAATCAAGCTAAGGGGTCTTAATTTTCAAAGCGGAAGAATTACCATTGAGCCACTATTTCTAGATCCACTAGTTTACTTTTCCAAAATTGTGTCGCCTTCTGAAAAGCCTAACAGATGAATCTCAGTCCCCGTATCAATTAGTGACTAGTTTCGAGATGTATTTTCCAGACATTTTATAGGAAGTCCTGACCTATATGATCCACTAATTGAGGACTGTTGTTCACGATTGACACTGGATGAAATTACACGACAACATCAGTTGGCATCACCGGTTTCCATCAGGTCAGCATTTGTGCGGTACAGTCAGTCAAACTGTAAATTGAAATTGTAAAACTACCGTTGACTGATGAAACTGAAGAAATACATGTAAATTTATATTACTGTAACAGTTAATCAGTAGTGTATTTTCGTAAATCTAAATAAGTGGTTATTTCTTTTTGCAAGATACAACCTTCAGGGGAATGGAGCATAAGGCATGAGATTATTTGCTATGGTATTAAATATGTTAAGACTATGATTTCTCATTTTTTAGTTAAACTTTGAAGTGTAAATTTTGTGTGTGTTGTTTGCATCACATTGCCAGGAAATAACTTCAAATCACCGCTTATCAAGTATGATCCGATTGCATGGATTAAATTATTCAGTCTAATTGAATCCATTAAATCTCTAAACCTAAAGTGCTTCCAATATTAACTTATTCCCACTTTATTAGTAGTTCTAGTATTTTAGGTTTTCGGTGGCACAGTGGTTAGGCTCTCGCCGACCATGCACATGGTCCGGGGTTCGATCCCTGCCGATATGATAACATTGCAGTCTTTGATCTGTTTCTTGGTTATGTTGCACTTATCATCTGTGTCACCACCATTAAGGACTAGACACATGAGCCTGATTACTTCAAAGTGATACAAGAAGTCCGAATAATTCAGTGGCAACGTCTCTGAGTACAGTACAGATTCGAATCCCATAGACGATATCAGTTCCTTTTAGGCTACAGATATGCCTTGCTAACGAGTGCTAGTAAGCACGAAACCTAGTTGGAGGGCTTTCTGCTGATTACCTTTAACCACCTAACATTTATTCAGAGAGTAAGTAGTAGGCGGACTTGCTGTTTTGATGTATAGGAATTTTTCATTATATTAATTTACTCCTAATTAGACTCTTAGCTCCATTTCTTAAGGATTTCACCAAGTTTGTGTCGGTAGAAATAGGATGAGATGGGAACAAATTTCAAGTTAGTAGACACTGATGTTTGAAGCACCATCTTCTCTTTGTCTACTTACCTTTTTCATTTTCTAATTGACGAGTAAACTGTGAAAACTATATGTAGTCAGTGTGGAACTTATGGATTTTTTGTGTTCTTAACAAATAATACGTCATTCTCATATCATCAGTATACTTTTGGGGAGGAGGATCGAAATATTTCCAAAGTTCTACGTCCTCTGTTGTTCATGAATATGTCCTCTACTACTGTTTATGCATATTTCTTTTAGAAATCCAAACCTGTTAGACTTTTCGTAGTTGTATTACTGAAGGGTTCCTTTCACTCTGTGAGACAGTTTCACTGATCGGATTTCCAACTGCCTCATTAGTTAATTTAATGAATACCAGTGTTTGTTAAATTAAAATTTATCTATTTTCTTTTTTTTCTAACTATGTAGTAATCATCCTTTGTTTCAGTTCAGAGGAAATGGTCAATTATTTAGCAATTTCGAATGAACGGAAGAACATTACGAGGTATTACTTTAACTCTTGATGTTGCTTTGCGTCAATTAGTGGCATATTAGGATTACCTGGTTTATGAATTTTGATAACGTCACACATACTATGGAGATGATAAGTTTTAAACATCAAATGAAACTACTGAGATTCGCATACAAGCAGCATTATTAGGGGCATAAGACTGATTGTTATTTCCTTAATTACCTAGGCATACTCGTTGCCTTTTCTCAGTAGTTCGTTGCATTCTTTTTTTAATAACTACTCAGCAGTGCGCTCTGTCCTCCTTTATGGTTGTGAGACATGGCCATTGAAAGTGGAGGACATAAAAGGCTAGCTGTCTTTAATTATAGGTGCCTGCGTTGTATCTCCCGTATTAGGTGGCACAATAGAGTGGGTAATATTGAGGTTAGGCGTCGAGTGCTAGGTAAGGAGGGCAAGCCAATCGATAACTTTGTGAAAGTGAATCGATTGAAATTGTTAGGATATGTGTTACGCATGCTTAGTTATCAATCGCCTTCCTCGACGGACAGTGTTAGCTAACGTAGGAGGGATCAGGTTGGAAAAGAGCCAGTGGTGGTCAAACCAAAACATGGCTTCACCAGTCAATGAAATCCACAACATTTAGTTTAAGCCAGCTACGTGAGGAGGTGTAGATTGGTTAGCTGGTCGGGGTCCTCAGGATGGTAAAAACTAATGGCTGGAAACAACAATTGGAGATATGGCTCGAAATCTTCCTCAATGTCACAGAAGCATTCACTGTTTGTGTTCTATCATATCCAATAAAACTCTTGTTTTTCCATATTACTGTTCTTTTCCCCTCACACTTCTGTTTATTATCTGTCTTTTGAATCTCTCTTTACTCTCTTCTCTTGCATTGTGTACTGCAAGGAGGGAGTGTGGCAACTCGAACTGGTGCACATCTGTGCAAAGTTCTATGTGAACACCAGTCAGTTAGTCGTCATTTCAGCGTTTCTTCTCTTCAACTTATTTGGTGATTGGATCTCCTTCAGTGTCTTCCACTGGCTTCATCTGTGTTAAGCCCTTCCAGGATAGGAACCTTTTTGTTTGATGCGGTGTTTGGAGGTCCGTTTTACCTGCAGCCTCTTCTGCTTCAGTTGCCAGTGTGTCCTAAACGCGTCTTTTGTCTTTCGTAGCACTGTCGATTTCGCTGTACATTGAACTCGGATTCTCCTTTCTTTGTTGATCTCTGCACTTGTTCATCCTCTGTTTCACCATCCTTCTCTCTTTTATCTACTTCCAGGTGTCAGTAAAGAGCCATTTATTGCTATGCTTCTTCTTCTTGCCTAAGATGTCCATGTCACTTTCAGGAAGTTTAAGTTTTTCATGCAGTTTTCCTGGGTGATATTGCTTAATGCCTCCGACTTTTCCTGATGACCATCGAGGAGGTGACGTTTGTAGGTTCGTCGTTCAGTTTCTGAGTACTTAGCTTAAAATTTGGTCTACTTTTACTTTTTTTGAAGGCATTATACTTCATCCTGAAGGTTCCTTGCATTGGATGGCAATCTCAGCCTACATCTTTCTATCTAGTGTCCAGAAGACTGAGTCTTCACTTTCTTGACATCGATATGAGGTCTATTTGATTTTCGTTGTGTTTATCTGGTTGAAACCCTGCCGTCTTGTGTATATACGTGTGCTTCTACACTACCCATGGTCACCAAATTACTAGATGCACAGAAAGAAGTCTGTGAAGTGTTCTCCGTTGTCATTCATTTCACCGAGAGACTCATCCCTTGATGAGTTCTCTTCCTATATTGTTTGCTCCAAGCTCGCTTCTTATTTAGTCTGTTATTATTTTGATGTCATCAGGTGGCTGGGGTTTTGTTCATAAGTGTCGTCCTTCCTTTGGTCTGTGTTGTTTAAGGATGCGTAACTGTCATGATGCTGGTGGAGATTGGTTCCTACTGGATGAGAGCTTTCGATGATGTTGATGAAATCATGATAGCCTTACTCTTAACGTGTTCGTGGTTGTCATATGCGTGATTGTAGTAGATTACTGACTATTCGGGTAATGACTTGGAGACTTCACTTTAATTCTGTGTTCTCTCACAGATTCACAACCTTTTTATATCATTTCTTCTCATTTTTTCTGGAATCTTAGCAGCTTTGCTAACCAGTGTCAAACATAGTGCTCATATTCGTTGTTCTGATGCTTACTTTTGCTTTCATTGAATGCAGACTAATGGATCGACTGGCTTCCTAGAGGCTTTCACCAGTTGGCGTCACCCATCCTCCCCGATTCCAGTGGAGATTAATTTTCTTCTTTCTGTGCTTTGAATTTGTAGTAGCTTTCCGCGATTAGTTAGCAATATATTACATATATATTAAGTAAACAACAGTTTCACGTAAGTTAATCTTCATCTATTTGTCTGTTTCTTGAATGTAAATCCTATATGTTAACTGCATCCGCCTACGCAAAGTCTGTTGTGGTCGGTTTTGAATCAATCTTTGTTCATATTTTCTCACGACAAATCTTGGGAACGTAAATATTGACGTAAATTACTGTCTACCAATTTGGCTAGTAGACAGCTCTCACCACAGCAATAAGTAACTGTCCAACTTCTTTTATTTTTATCACTTGGGCATATAAACTCATTTATTTGGTAGGATTGAATTTGTAGTTTTCTTTGTGCATAGTGAGATATATTCTTTCCCATTTCTGGGTAAGATTTCTATCATGTCTCCAAGATAACTACATCCTATATATCTTCAGTATCAGTCAAATAAAAAAATTCAAAACTATTTCTCAAACTCTGCTTGGCAGATGTCCGTTCTTCTGTTTGCAGTAGTTGAAGTAGTTACTTTTTAAAAACCTTGACTTGGTAAGTTTCACATGTCTAGGTCTCCAGCGTACTACATCTTTGCTTTTTTATAGGATTCAGAGATAACTACTGGTGATTTAAATTGTTTACAACGGTTTTGACGAGGTGGTATTCTTGCCCCTTAGCTGTTTCAAGGAATCAATTATTTGTTGAAGTTTTATTATAATTTCTGACCATTAGTGTTTAGTCAAATAGTGAGCTTTCTGGCACTCCTAATTTAGTAATTTTACGTCAGTTACATTCACAGAATCTTCTGATGCTTTCACGAAGAGTTTTGTACTCTGAAGAAGTTTAGGGAATCATAAAACAATTGAAGAAGACTTAGGAAGGGAGAAAGATGAGGAGATTAGTTTATTTAAATGTGTAACACATTAGCTGAATTATCATTTAAATGACATTAGTAATATTATCATGATGAAATCCTGTAACCAATCAACCAAATCCCTACAAACCAATACTTGAATATCAATGAGATGCTCACTAGCGACTGGTCCTATTCAGGTAGGTAGTTACCTGGGGTTCCAGTGGGAAGTCGTGACCAGTAGGGTGCAGCAGGTCGGGTGTGAGGACAAATACTCGCCGAAGACATTGGCTAGCGGTTGCGCTATATCGTGAATTGGCAGAAGCTAGAATTCATGCACTGGCCACTTGATCGGGTCCCAGTGGCTTAATGGTCTACGAGCTCGCCTTGTAACCAGAAGGTCCTAGGTTCGAACATTGGAGGTGGGTGCGTACTGGTGAAGAGTCCAAAAACTAGGACGAAACAGCTGTCCAGTACTCCCTGCAGGTTTTCCAATGGTTCTCTAACCAATGTCAGCTCATGATGAAATCCTGTAACCAATCAACCAAATCCCTACAAATCAATACTTGAATATTATTATTATTGTATTACTTTTGTGATTGGTCTTAGTGCATATATAGTGTAGGATTGTATAGTGTGACATTATGAAACACTTTTGTATTGAAATTGTAGCTTGATTTCATCCACTTCATCCCAGTGAAGAACATCTTCAAGTCATACCTCTGGTCATCTCGTAACTTTCCTATGCTGAATGTAATGTCGGAAAAGTGTGTGAATACTTTTGAAATGGGCTCATCTAATTGCGACTGTGCTCCGGTGTCGGAATTATGTTTCTTTCATACATTTGCACATAACTCCACGTGTACCTGTGGTGTTTGTATATTATGTATATGCACTCTCACTGGTTGCTAGTGTCCCATTTAAAACTTCAAAATGTCGATTTCTGTCTTCGTCATTCTGTATCACCTGTATACTGATTTTGACTGTGAGAAGTGTAAAGTTTTATCTGCTACTACTCATTTTATACGTTTCATATACAGTTTCATACACAAGGTCACCTTGATAAATTTTGGAAAGGCGAAAAAAGACAAAGGTGCGTCAGTGGCGCAGAGGTAGATTGCTCGCCAGCCAGTCAGGTGGTTGAGGGTTCGATCCCCGGCCGACGCATTCCCAAACCTCGCTTAGCTGGTTATAACCCCGGCAGAGAGGGAAGGTTGGGAGTGAGACTAGCAATCCCATCCCGTGAAAATAAACACCACTGCTACCGAAACTTCAAAGCTGTAGCTTGAAGCCCTATGTTCCACTGAGAACACAAAGGAAAAAAAAATAATAAAAAAAGCAAAATTTCACAGTTAAAATGAGTGTACAGCTTTTAAAAAAACAAAATAATCTTATTGAACCTGAAGATAAATTATCTAAAACACCAGTGAATTAATTGTTTCCCGCAAAGATTGATCTTATTTCATTAGATTGAAAATCACTATAAAAGCTGATTGCGAGGTCTAAAATAATAAATTTTTTGCTTCAATGCTTCAATGTGAACTGATGGAATCAGTTGGTGAAAATCTAATCCATTACTTTTACTCAATTAATGGTCATCTGAACTCACTGCATGCGAAGTAACTGCCTTCGTTTTATTACTGTAAATGCGGTGGCGTAAGTCATGAAAGTTATTGCATATTAAGGAGTTTTTGTAACTTATTGATACTGCCGATCTCCAAGTTTAAAAAAACCAGTAAAATTAAAAATTAAGTTGTGAATCAAACTTCTTTTTGTTGACTGAATTCAGACTCGTTATTTATTGCATACAGTTTTTCTTTATTAAATTTAGATGGTAATGAATATTGGTTTTGAGGATTTTCTTTCTTCAACAGAATTGATATTCACAGATTTCCACAATATAATAAAATGAAACTTATTTATTGCGTATAATAATGAGAAAATGAATAAATATTTGGATGAAGCAATTTGCTTATAATAGAGTACCGCATTTCTTGAGATCTAACCAGATTAAGCAACTGCTTTTTGATTATCACTTGATAAGTGTACATTTACGGAAATGTTTGTTTTACTAGAAACAAGTGAAGCTTTTGAGGTGGAGGCAGGAGTGAGACAAGTCTGGTCACTGTCATCGGTGATATTCCTAACTGTGGTAGACTGGATCATGCGGAAGACTGGGGGGAGCGAGAAGACTGGAGTATTTTGGACCGATAAGAAGACTCTAGAGGATCTAGACTTGTTGGAAAATTTATGTTTAATTTCGCACAAACTCGAAGACTTACAGGCGAAAACCAACAAGTTGACAAAAGAAGTAGGCAGAAATGACAGGACCTCAGATGAACGTATAGAAGACGGAGGTGATAAGGATAATCAACCAACGACAACAACAAGCACCAATCACTGTCAACGGAATATATTTGAACGAGGTCACTTCCTTCACTTATCTAGGAAGCATCATTTCAACTGCAGGTGGCACGGATGAGGGTGTCAAAGCCAGAATCGGAAAGGCAAGACAGACCTCTATCACTCTGAAATCAGTGTGGGGACCTACTGCACTCAACGTAAATAACAAAATTTGGATTTCAAGCACCAATGTTCAGTCAGTCAGCTCTATACGGGTTACGAAAGGCATTTCCAACAGCCAGTTGCAGACTTTTATCAATGGCTGACTTCTTTGATTCCATACTGAGGCTCAGATGGCCGGCCAGAAAGAATTAGCAACAAGAAACTCTGACATCGAACCAACCAAGAACCTATTGCTCAACAAATATGCCGGAAAAAAGTGGAGATGGATTTGACACACGCTGAGAAGACTTTGGTGTCACATTGCGCGCCAGGCCGTCGTTCGAGTGGGAAACGCCTAGTTGGGCGTTGGTCCGAGGGTGACATGAAGGAGGTAGTATGAGAAGGAGATGAGATCTTATGTTTATTCGTGGAACGAGCTAAGGACGACTGGAGAAAAAAAGGATGAAATGGGGATGTGCTGTTGAAATCCCATGTTCCACTTGAAACATAAGAGAGCAATAATAAATAATAGTTGTTTTACTAATTATGGGTACAATGAGCAAAGCTTGAGTCAGGCATACATTTCAACTGAATGTAACGCTCAGTACTCAGATCCAGTCTCAATCAAAAAGCCGCTTCTTCTTCACGATTTGTTGGGTTTAATATATTAAAAAGTCAAGTACTTTCAGTATAGTTCTCAATGCGTATATTTATGCTAACTAGTGATTTCGTAGTAATAAATGTATTTGTCTAATCTCAAGCGTGTTAACCGAAATCTGTGATTAGGTGTAAAATGAGTAACACTAATCTAGGTAGAATGACACTAAGGCTTGCCCTCATAGTCTGAAGAGCTTAGTGTTGAATTCTTTAAGTTCAGCAGTGAGTGACACAGGACAAAATTATGAATGGATTGATTTTCTTGAAGAATGCTGATACTTGTCACTAATTATTGTCAATAAATATAAAATAGCTCTTCGTTCGGATTAACTCTCCCTAACACCTAGTAAACATCTGTCCTGTTAAATATTTTGCTTTGTGTTGAATAATATTCGCTGTATGTTACTCACTTTCATTTTTGATTACTAATACGAGTAAATGTTCATTTGTATGCAAATCACAGGGTCCACACTTCAGTTGAAATTGATGTGAACCTAGCAAAGTTGAAAACTTGAATTATGTACTATTACCATCCGTAGATTCATAATTAGGCGAGGATTTACTGCACCTACTCTCTCTCTCAGTTATTTGGCTTATAACGAAGCATGCACTTCTTTTTGGATTTATGAGTTTCTGTGGAACTGATATCATCCTGAGTATAGTCACTGATGATATTCCTGTCAGTATCCTCATCATCACCGAGTTCGCTCAAAACAGTGTCAAAGAAATGGATTATTTTATCTAAAAAACCATAAGCTCACATGTGGGATTTCGTTGCGATGACTTCCTATTTTATGTATTTAATGCCTCCAATATCCCTTTTATTTGATGATGCTTAAATCACAAAAGACAAAGAAAGGGAGATATCGCCATTATGAATATTAGTGTGTGTGTGTGTGCGGTGAAATTTCATGCGGGGTTCGATGTAGATGGTGGGGTTGTGAAATTCACAATACAATTTGAAGTCTCAATATAATCCTTCCTATGGGAATAAAATATTTAGTTCATAGATGGTTTTCTGTCTGATATTATGATTGATGTTAAATAAATAATACTGTATCATTATGTTATATCAAGTAGAATTATTCTTTTATGGGATTATATTCTATCACAATACCCAAATTCTATTCTGATAGCAGTCTGTAGAGTTTGTGAGTATGAAAGCTGTAAAATAAGTATTGAGAACTTTTGTGTACTTTAGAACTATTTACAACATGGCTAGATCGAGATCATCTGTTAACTGGCTGTTGGCTGATTCGTCCTCATTTTACCTGTCCTCTTGGACTGATGTACGTCAGAGCATTTAAAAGGAAGCTTGATTACTGGTGTATTAACCCAGTATAATAGCCTTGTCTTCAACTTATTTTCAGTCTCACTTCTTATTTCTAAAGAATTCGTACAGCATTATAGTTAGTGCAATCGAATGACTTAATCTTGTTGCTATCAGTTACATCGCATTAATATCACTTAATTCAATAATCCCTGTCAAATTAAATTATGTGAAGGCATTTTATTTGCATCTATATGAAAATTATTTCAAACTCTAAGTGGTAGACAAGCGACGCTTAGACAAAATCAGTTTATATTACTCGTTTAGAACTGTCGTCATCGTTCAATTCTTACTTTATTTGGAGGGAATATAAGTTGAATTCTATTCTGTCTAACCATATTGGCCTTTGTTCATGTGACTCTTTCCTGTTCTCTTTTGTGCTTGTATGCCCTTTGTATGCATTACAGTAACTAAGCTTTTTCAACGTTACGATTATGAGTGATAAAGGATGTCCGAATTTTTATCCTACATAGTTTATCGAATAAACATATATAGCAATGAATTACATTCTGTCGGATTGTCTAAGTTCTTTTTTTCGGAAGGCTTATCGCCGAAGTAAGCAGTAAGCACAGCATCGGAAAGGCAAAACAGGCGTTCATTAATCTCAAATCAGTCTGGAAATCTACTGTACTCAGCATAAAGAACAAGACTCGTATTTCTAACACCATTATCACGTCACTCAGTTCTTCTTTATGGTTCAGAGACTTGGCGTTTCACCAAAAGCATTGCTAACGAGCTTCAGACTTTTATCAGCAGCTGGCTTCATACTGTAGATCAGGTGGCCCATCGGAAAGGAATAGCAACAAGGAACTCTGGCAGTGCAGTGAACCAACAAATAACCTATCGCCCAACCAGTATGCCGGATAAAATGTAAGCGGATTGGACGCACGCTGAAGCGCCAGCCCATCGCTTGAGTGGAACCTGAATGGGAAAAGACTAGTTCGGCGTTGGTCCGAGGGTGAAATGAAGGAGGTAGTGTGAAAAGGAGATGAGAGCTTATGTTCATTCGTGGAACAAGCTAAGGACGACTGGAGAAGAAAGGATGAAATGAGGGTGTTCTATTGAAACTCTATATTCCACTTGGAGCCTAAGAGTATAAAATAACAATAAGTGCATGAAACTTTCAAGTGAGGATCTTATTAATTATAAATTCCAGTTGACAATTGTTTAACAGTCATCAAGGTTTTGTATTTGATTATGAACTTTTTTACTGTCAAGCTACATGATTTCATCAGTACTCATTTCAATTTGCTTATTTGTTCAGTTGTTGTCATCACCACTGGGATACTGGAAATCACAGTGACTGTGTGTATTATTAGGCTGTGAATATGGAAGCTATTCATCATTATCTATAGAATTCCTTTAGTAATCTGGGTTAAAGGGATACTAGTATTTAGAATGAGGTTTATTTGATAAATTCGTTATTCAAGTATTGGTTTGTAGGGATTTGGTTGATTGGTTACAGGATTTCATCATGAGCTGACATTGGTTAGAGAACCATTGGAAAACCTGCAGGGAGTACTGGACATCTGTTTCGTCCTAGTTTGGGACTCTTCATCAGTACGCACCCACCTCCAATGTTCGAACCTAGGACCTTCTGGTTACAAGGCGAGCTCGTAGACCATTAAGCCACTGGGACCCGATCAAGTGGCCAGTGCATGAATTCTAACTTCTGCCAATTCACGATATAGCGCAACCGCTAGCCAATGTCTTCGGCGAGTATTTGTCCTCACACCCGACCCAATCAACCAAATCCCTACAAACCAATACTTGAATATCAATGAGATGCTCACTGGCGACTGGTCCTATTCAGGTAGGTAGTTACCTGGGGTTCCAGTGGGAAGTCGTGACCAGTAGGGTGCAGCAGGTCGGGTGTGAGGACAAATACTCGCCGAAGACATTGGCTAGCGGTTGCGCTATATCGTGAATTGGCAGAAGTTAGAATTCATGCACTGGCCACTTGATCGGGTCCCAGTGGCTTAATGGTCTACGAGCTCGCCTTGTAACCAGAAGGTCCTAGGTTCGAACATTGGAGGTGGGTGCGTACTGATGAAGAGTCCCAAACTAGGACGAAACAGCTGTCCAGTACTCCCTGCAGGTTTTCCAATGGTTCTCTAACCAATGTCAGCTCATGATGAAATTCGTTATTATTAAATTCTTGCATTTAATTCATCAAAGTTGGTAATAATTGATAGGAGAATGAAATAAAGATGGGGAAAGTATGAGAAAGTTATTTAAGCGTTAAACGCATTTATTCGAAAAACACCTGACTACCCACCTGTTTTAAAGTTTAACACCGCATGTTTGAATTTTTTAGGGAGAATTCAAATTAGTTACCTCAATTGTGATAGGTTGATCAATTTTTAATATTAATAAAGACTCTAGTTTTACAGATTACAAACAAGTCATCTGTATTACGACGGAGCGGAGACAGACATAAAGGTTTAGCAGTATGATCGTGATATTCATGATCGTATGTAAAAAAATAAACAAAAAGCTTATCATGAGAAGTTTTCAGTAAAGTTCATGTTCTTTTTATGTAAACGTATTTCTGAAAGTTAAACTAATATATCGTGAAATATTATACAAATTAACATAGAAAATAACTTCTTTTGTTCCTTTTAGTGATGTACACCGAATTTCAAACTTGGTAACAGTACCATCAAAACTGATACAGAAATACGGTTGAACATTTGATACTAGTTAGTGGGAAAAATCTCGTGTGAATCTAAACTTCTTGGCTTTCAGAAGTTATCAAGTTAACATCCCAAAAAATTATCTACAAACACAGCTTTTTTAAAATGAGGTATTCGTGTTTTGAGAGACTTCTTGTTAGGCTAATACAAGCATATATCAGTGGCTAATGTTTGAGTTTCGGTGAACATCAATAGATACTAAATATGAAGCTTTCATTTGATTAGTGTCACTTATTAATCTAGCGTACAGGGTTTTCTCGAATACTCATTATCGTGTAGGCATTCTCAACAGAGCTTAAGGTTATGCAGCCTGATGTTGGTTAATGTTTAGTAGTTAATCAATGCACTAGAATTGATGGACACAGTGAGTTATTTATTAGTTAACTTTTTAAGCTACAGACTTTCACATCAAGCAGTCAGGAATGCTTCTTCATATTTTCAAGTGTTTATTTGTAGATATTCGATTGATTTCAAGGCAGATTTTTTTAATAATAATAATTTGCTTTATTCCAAAACAGTACTTGTGATACAGAATGGAATTCTCAGCATTTTTACTACAGTATTTCATCCAGTTAGTACATTATCAATAAATAGAATTCTACATAGATTAAGGAAATCTCAGTTCATTATGACAACAACATATTGGCATGTTGGTAGCAAAGCCAAAGTTGAACAGTGTTTGAAGGTGTTAGAAAAGTAGGTGCTTTCATATTTACTGGCGTAAGCGAGAGAAAGAAACAAAGCAGCACATAACGGAAACAAAAGAGAGAGAAAAGGAAAAGAAAGAAAGAAAATGTTGTACCTATAAATGATATTAATTGGAAAGACGAGGTCCAGTTGTTCTACTGACTATTTAATGAATTATAGGTGTCACGCCTAATGCTTTCTTTACCACACAGAACACGAGCTAAGTAGGGTATGGTTGAGTTTTTGTACTTGCTAGTGCGAGCATATAGTTTTCTATATAGGCTTCTGGTTTTGCCTGATGAGATGCAAGGGGAGGGTTGTGAGTGAAGAGAGTAGCGTGAGTTAGATAAAATGGATTCGGCCCATTTTTCACATGAGTCCATGTGCCTGTCGACCAGAATATTAACAAGCTGGTTAAGTGGCACATTACTTACCCTGCTGACTACATTTAACATCCTGCGTAATATGTTATAGTCTTTCTTCAGTAGCCCAGGAAAAACTAAGGGGGAACAATAGAGAATAATAGGCAGAATACGAGAATTGACTAATTGTAGGAGTAAGGGTTGGGTTATACCAGAATGTTTTAACTTCTTGATGTAGAAGGTGACACGGAATATTTTCTTAGAAATCGCCAAGATATGAGACGACCAGGAGAGATCAGCAGATAGAATGACGCCTAGGTATTTAATTTCCGACTTGGTTTCTATTTCAGTGCCATCTATGTTGCACACCTCATGAGAGCCAACCAGTTTGTTTAGGTCGAATTTCGTCACAAACCGACATCAGTTTGCAAACCATTAGGTGGATTGGGGCGGTATTTCGCGAATTGACAGGAGTTAGAATGCATTGGTCACTGGGTTCCTGAGTGGTCTTCAAACTCGCCACATAACCTAGTTGTCGTCAGTGTGCACTGCTTATGAGTCACAGCCAGTTAATAGCTTCCTAATAATTCCTTAAGGTAGTTTTAGTCACCAAATATGTACAACTGTTGGTCAGAATAACTTGATGCTTTCAATAACTTGTAATTCTATAGAATTAAATGTTTACTAGCATATAATATAATGATACATTTATTAAGAATAAACTACTATCGTTAATAGTTTAAAGGTAATCCAAACTCTTGGTAGTGAATGTACTATTGCGATTATTAGATAACGAAGCAATGAAAAGTCATTTGTGAATTATTTCATTGAAATCAAATTTATTATCAAGTCCATCCATCAGCAATGACTATCATTATTATATCTGAATAATGGGCGTAACCAAGATTATGTAATGTCTATTATTTTTAAGATATACTTTGTGAGGGGATTTAAGTGCATTGTCACAATCGATTGCAGTAACATATTTTAGGGATTTACATGGAACAGGGTTGTTCTAGAGAAACATATGCCTTCTATCAAAGGTGTTCACCTTTATAGACACGAAGTTCTGAGATTTAGGGATCCAAGTGATACATGAATTGGGGGTAATGAAGAAAATAAGGGATATAATAGAAGTGATAACAGGTAAATAGTTGAAAATAGGAAAATTAATAAAGAAAAAAGTTTTAACTTCGATTCAAAATATCGTGATCAGTCGTCGATTCGTCTTCCTTACGATACATTCTATGTCACTAAATATTCATAGTTGAATTATCTCAGCTTTAAAAAGTATGACTTGACAGTAGAGTTTGGACAAGAAAATATGTCTAATGATATCGACAGAAAAAAAAACTATTCAACTTATGACTTTGTGTACTGTATTCGTCAAAATATGACAGTTTAAGCATGTATCTTTTTATTACCTTTCAGGAGATGAAGGGATTTTGACGTTTATGCAAAGTACAATTTATAAAAACAGAAGTTCATATCCTCCAACTCTTATAGTACTTGTTCTGTTTCGAGCAAAAAAAATCAATACACGAAATTGATTGTCCAAAACACGAGATATATTTCAGAATTAGAATCGTAGTACGATGACGATTGCTTGGCTAGATGGGGATCATACATGGATGACTGAATTTAACACAACGGCGTGCTGAATGGCTTGGATTCTTGACCGTGAACCTTCAGCTTAACAAGTCGACTTGAACAATGAAGGTCAGCATCCAGCACTGAGTGATGCATACTGTAGGCTAACAACTGTGGGGAATTATTTACCACTAGATCCCTTCTGTTTCAGAGTGATCATATTGGTCATGCCTCTGTTACCTTTACAAATGAATCATATATGGACAACTTTCTGAGAATGAATTTATGTGAAAAAAGACCACATAGTCTGAATCTTCTTGTCTAATATACATGGTGGATGGTTTCAGAGTTATATTATGAAACTTCTTTAGATAGAAGTATCCGGCTGTTAACAGAAACCAAGGGGAGAGGTGACAAGAAGACGAAGAACTAAAAGTCCTCTAATAATGTTCAGATAAACTTACCTGTAGAATAAAGTCTACTATAACAATTTATCCACTTAAAAATTTAAAGGATTACCAGTTCAGGGCCTGTTAAAAAAAGTGTTTCTTCTTAAACAAAGAAGAAAATCAACAGGATGTTCAAATTAAAAGGGAAAATTGACTGAGAATTCAATTATAAGACGACAAAAGTTTCATAGTTCGAACAGTAGGCACACGTATTTCATTGTGATATTCGGTCAGTCAGTTTTCATGATGAAGACGAAAACTCTCTTTTCGATGAAGTCATCAACTAGGCTGTAGATTCGTGTATTTATAGTAAATGAGTTAGAAAGCTCCAGAACTACTTCCGGTCAAGTGGCCAATTAATAAAATGTGGGATTAAAATGTAATAATAAACAAGAGGAACGGATAAAGACATAATGGGATCATAATTACTGAGAATATGGAATTTTTAATGCAATTAAGGATTAAAAAATGTAGTAATAACAGAAGTAAACTGGAAGTTTTGAATAAGAAAGGTAATAGGATAATCACAATTGAGTGAATTGACTTTTTATGATGGCCATAGTAGAGATGACGGTTGGAGGTATTTCTTTTGGAAAAATACTGTGGGCTTTGACTTTTTAATAAACGAAGCTAAAACAAGTGAAACAGCCATTCAGTGAGTAGACGACTTCTATGTCGTAAGTAGTTTTAAAGTAAACAACCAGCTGTAATTCATTTCATACAGAAAAACTTGACATCAATTCAATAAGACACTTAAATAAGCCAAATGTAACATTTGAAATAATCACAGTAAGTAAATAACACCAACTATCTGAGGAAATTCAGTAAGGCAGTAAACTAATTTGTGAACTAATTTCCTCATAACTTTCTAATTCGTGGTTATTTTTGGCTAGTAACAAAAATAAATCAAAGTGCGTGAGAATTAGTCTGATAAAGTAGTACGGTTAAAATTTACCGTTTGTCAAAGGTATGATGAAAGTTAATTTTTGTTGACATACTTCAGAGTTTTACTCTTTCAATATGTGTATACTCACGCTTATCTGAGCAAAATTCATCTAGAATAACAGCTGAATATGAGCGAGGCAAGAAGAAGGCATTTATTGAATTGAATTTGAGATTTTCCCGTCGATTGTTTGGACAGAAGTGCTCGGTCTCAGGTTGACACCTCGGCTTCTTGTGTAGATGCTTCGACGATGTTTGGGCATGTGATTAGAGGTCAATTTAGTGGATGGTGACTAGCAGTGGAATCCAGGATGTGCATTTCGTCCTACTTCGGACTCGTCAGTGGATGTACCTGCATTCCACAGTGAGTGGTGGTGTTCGAGCCTCGGTGGGAACCTCATCACTCACTGTAGAATGCAGGTACATCCAGATGATGAGTCCCAGGTAAGACGAAATGCGCATGCTGGATTCCACTGCTAGCCACCATCCATCAAATTAACCTCTAATAATGCATTTAACTCGAAGGAAATAATTGGATGAAGTCAAATTCGATTTCAATAAGTTTAGTGATACAGTAGATGTTAGCTATTTTACTACTGTTAAAATTCACATCTCAGTCTGATTTGTCGATATACATTTTCAAAGTGCGTTGCACTATAGCGCCTTTTTGCAGCAGAAAAAGTAATTCATTGTAATTTATTGTGAACACTAAACATTGGTTTGTTATATTATTTTCATTAGAATATTAGGGCAACTAAACATCACCTTTTGAACTCAGAGAATATTAAAAAACATTTGGGCATTTGGCTTGAAATGTTATCAGTATGTAAGTCGAAAGATGCATATATGCCATTGTGTATATCGATTGTTGATTCAACAGCAGACTGTATCTCCGGAGACCTAAGGAAGCTCATGCACTTGGGAAAAATTCAAGCCTGCCAAAGAATACTGAATTCAGAGAAATTGTCCTTTTTTGTGCAAGTCACAACAGATTTTAGCTTTAGATGACCGGCAATCTGTTTGTGAGGTTCAGTGTGTTTTCATGACTATACTGATGAAGTTTCCGAATCAAGAACAAGAAACTGAAGAGGAAAGTGTGATTATTTTGTTGGACCTTGTCAACTGCTTACAGTCTGAAACAATTTATAAAATCAAACTGTCTACAGAGAAGCTCTGCTTCGGTGTTACTTTTAAATTCAAAATTTAGTATCAGCATGTAGGAAAGTCATAGCCACCAAAGTTCCACTGACAGGAACCATATGTTCCCTTTGTGACTTCATTCAACACAATAGCATCGATGTCTGTATAACGATCCATTATACAAAAGAACTGTTACTACGATATAATTACAACGTCTGCTTTAGTTTCAGCAATGAAATATACGGGCAAATAGATGCAGTAGCAATGGGTTCTCCTCTAGGATGCCTCTTGCCCGACTGCTTTATGGATACGCTAGAAAACAACTCCTTATCATCAACTATCAATGAGCTCCATCTCTGCAAGGGATACATCGATGATACTTTCACTATTTGTAACGAGAATTGTGATCTAAAACGTTTGCTCCATAATATCCACTCCAAACCTTCAATAACGCCCACCCAAACACCGACTTCACTCAGGAATTTGAATCTGACTCAATGTTTCATTTCCTCGATGTTCAACTGCGAAGGAATGCTGACAATTCTGTAAGAAGATCCATCTACTAAAAGCGCACATGGAACGGACAGTTTTTCAACTTTCAAAGCTGTGTATCTGTAAGCAAAAAAAAAAACCTAATGCACTGTCTTTCCTCGAGAATCCGGAAAATTTCCACAGAGGAGTCAATTGAAGGAGAATTTAGAAATCTCCAAGGGACTTTGATTGAAAATGGATTCCAACGCAGATCCATAAACACGAATCTAAAATCAAAGAAAATGCCTGAAAAAGTCCAAGCTGCCCCCAAACATATGTTGATACTAAATCTCTAATTTAAAAGTGGCACCGAAGCAGAGCTTTTCTGTAGATGGCTTTCGAAGTCTCTCAGTAAAACATAAATCACCACCAGCTTATTAATAACATTTTCCTGCAAGAAAATATTCAACCAGCACTTGAAAAACGAGCTGTCGCATTGAGCCACTTCAGCATCCATATGACAGTTCACTTGGTCCTGTGGAGCCGTGTACATTAGCCGTACCATGCGTTCGCTTGTAAAATACGCTCGGAAACACTATCCAGCATGGTCAGCAAAGGGAGAACGCAAAGTTGTTGTTCGATAACGGAATGTCAAAAATACAAAATATCCACACACTTTAATTCATTGGCCGGAAGGAGGAGGGCATTTGTGTTACATAACCGTGTATACGAAGAATTGATAGAGAGAAATTACAGGTATTATTAGTTAGCTTGTTGATATTTTAAGGCAAAACACAAGAATATCCTAGATCCAGAAAGGGAAGTTGGACATTAATTTAATGGTATAAAATAGACAGCATATTTTATATTAGGTTGTATGATTAGGATGAATTCAAAGCAGAATTTAAATATACAGCCTAAAACAATAATAATAAGAGCAACGGCAACATCACTGCCACTGAAACTTCAAGCTTCTAGCCTGAAGCCCCATGTTCCACTGGGAACGTAAAGGAATGAAGAAAAGAAATGTTCATCAAGTTTCCTAGTGTAGATAAATTACAATTTTCGTCTGCACAAAAGTTATGTCGATAATCTGTTTTTTCTGAGTGCCTTTTATTAGATTTATTGCAGTGATTAAATTATGAATGTCTTCATCAACACATTTTTTTGCTGTCTAAACTCTCCCTCTGTCTGACTAATCACTCAGTTTACTATACAAGTTATCACCCTGAAAATGTTAAGGATATATTATTCTGTTTGTATTACTAACATTATTATTATACAAAATGTTGTTTATTATGAATATTGTCTATAAAGCAGGTATCCTCACAATCTGAATCTATCTTGAGGACTAAACAGTTGTTTCCTTATATTTCAGGACTAGTAGTCAATAATGGTTTATCTGAGTTTGTATGACTTTCTTATTGAGTAACTGAAAAATATTGATGACTCAGGAGGATGAGGATAAGTTCTAATAAACGCATGATTCGATAGAGAGAATTTTATTATAATTCTGCGAAATATGCACCTCAAAAGCAATGAGTCAAGAGAAATAATTTACATGCTCATAGTGGAATTTCGAAACAATTTTCGTAGTTTCACTTTTACGTGTGCATTTTTCGCTTATGTTGCTGTCTAACATAGGCTAGAATGTTTTAAATTTTTGCTTCTACAGAATTACTTATATGGGGATTCATGTGATTATGTAACTATGGTTGCAAGCAAATTACACACGAAAACTGGTTTCAGCAAGTGGCATGCAGTTTAGGCAATTTCTAATGGCAGTGAAATTGGAAGGTACTTATTATTAATTCATAAGATAACACACATAATAATATTATTTTTCAAATTTAGATTTTACCTTAATACTTATTATTTCAGGAGAGCATATTTCTCAAAAAAGATGAAATATTGTCCTATTTTAAGACTGAATTAAGTTAGAGAACAGCTGAAAACCAGGGAGTGCTGGACAGCCATTTCGTCCTCACTTGAGACTGTTTAACAGTGTGCACCAGTGACGCCAACAGCGGTCGAATCCAGGACCTTTAGGTTGCAAGGCGACCTCTTTGACCAATGGCGTGTAAGAGTTAGACTTGGATTAACTTCGACCTAACAATAACCACTCTTACAAAACTTCTTCACCGCTTATGGCCTTAATCGTACTCTGCCTAACGTGCAAGTACTAACGAACGGAATCAAGGTTAAAAGACCTGAGATGGCAAGTGTGACTGGAACAGAATTGTATTTACACAAAAGAGATATGGAATTTGATAAGAAATAAGAGGTATACACTTATCTGCAGGTGAGACGGTGGTAAGCTCGGAGAGTGTGCTAGGTGAAAGCACAGCGAGAGAGCGAAACCGAAACCGTACAGGAGGTTCACGAATACAAAGTGGAAGTGGGGTTAAAGGTCAGGCTGAGTTCGTTCAAACAAAAGTTCGAAGGTACAATGTACACTACAGGCCCACGAGTTTTAACTTCTATCAGTTCACGATATATAGCGCGACCACCAGCAGGTGTAATCGGTGAGTATCTGGCCTCACGCCCATATTAGTAGATCCCACTGGTTATGACTTCTTAGTAGAACTTCGGGCGACTTCATCCTGTAATCAATCACCCGGTTAGCAATGAATTAACTTTCAAGTGTTGATTTGCAGGGATCTGATCAGCCATGGTGATCAGTTTTGAAATCAATCAAGTCCCTGCAGGCAAACACTTAGATAATGATTTTATCTATACGCCTAAAACTGTAGAGGAAACTCATACAAGCTAAATGAATCATCTGTAGTTAGAATGATTGCCCACTTAATAACAATTTGGGAGGTAAAACCTTTTAATTTAATGCATCATTGGAAAGCTCAAAGTTTTGATGACATATATAACATATATATAAAAAGCGCGTGGATTTAAAACCGTTAACTAACTATGCATATGTTACAGATTTCGTGGTGGTATGAATTTCATGTTTAGCGTCTCTATCAGTTACTTAATTCAAGCGCTATGACATTTATTCAGAATGTAGTCAGGATGTTGAGTTCTTTGTTTTCAACTATGTGTAAACCTAAATCAAATTCACAATTTGCAAATCAATTCACGATTGGCAATTTACACAATTCGAAGAGGTGTATTTTCACCTGTGTTTACTTTGGATACCAAATTATTCAAATCACATACTGTAACCTGCTTGATACCATAAAAAGTAACCAAGAAAGCCAGCATATCTGTATAAAAATATATGCTACTGATTGATCGAGATGACTAGCTGTATGCTACTACTGGTTGATGTGAGTGGAGTACAACTACTCATCTGAATCAATCAGTAGTATATAGTTTTATGTGTAAGTTTCAGCCTTTTGCAGTTGTGCGAAGAAATGACTCTTATATGAGCATATGAATTCGTATTGTGCAATAGTAGGACCATATTTTAAACGTAACTTGAGTTGCATCACATCTTGGAACACATGAAGACAACCAGTTTGACAGTTTACCGATTTCCAGCCATGTCTAAATTCTGATTATTGTATGTGTAATGACAATTTTTACAGCCTTACAATAGTATATAGTAATGTCAGGATTTATGCTGGTCAGACGGGCTTACAGAAGCTCCACACCCACAAGTTAGAATGATAAAAAATTAGAAACAGCACTCGATGTCTAATTTTAAGGAATTCAAATGATTTGAAAATAATTAAGTGAAAGCGTAGAGTCATGTATCTTTAGAACGTGCATTAGACTTATTCTGGTAGATACCTACATAAATGTCTCGATAACAAACATTTACTTCAATCTATTGGCATCAGCGCGAGAATTAAAAATGATGTTGTAGTTTGCTAAAAGGTTTCTTAAATAATACCTACAACTCACCAAAGCAATATGCCACTGAACAATTGATCTGACATATTTTGAGTTTGCTGCTTTATTGGTCCGTCATCATTTGGTACAACTGGTAAAGGTGGATTCAGTCAGTTTTTAATGAGTTCGAGGCAGGAGTTTGACCAGTGAGTTAGAGGATTCCAGTAAGGTTAAATAAATAAGGAGAACAATAATACTGAATGGCTACCGCAGAAGCTTCATTCAAAAATTCATACATACGCCTAAGAAAAATGGGAATTGGTTTTACAGGAAAAACTTTCCGACAAGCTGAAGACTCATCAACAGCCGCCCCCTTGGCTTGATGCTGAAAACCAGATGGCCGGCTGTAAAGGATAATCAACCAGGATCTTTGGCAGCCAACGGACCAGTCAACAACAACAACCTATTACCTAACAAATATGCGGAAAGAAATAAAGAAGGATCATACATATATCGTGAAGACATTCAGGTGATGTCATCGCCAAGCCCTTTATTGGGACCCGAAAGTGAAGTGAAAAGTTGGGCCACCATGGTTGATATGGAAGAGATCGTGTGAAGAGAAAATGGGAGCTTGCTGCCAGTCTTGGATCCAGTTGAAAGTAAATGCAGACTACTGAGTGATTGTAAATGTGCCACTGAAGGCTTATGTTCTACTCGGGTAGTAAGGGACGATTAATAACAACGTAAATAATGATCACAGTATGAATAATAGGGAATTTCAAGCCTCAATAATACCACCAAATAAGGTAAAAACATCAAAGTACCTGTGTAGGATTCTTAAATTAGCACTAGTTGTGGTAACAGTTAGACCTTCCGACTCACTCAGAAATAAACTTTTTGATTAAGAATCCAAACGACCCCAACAAACAAATACCATAATTTAATAAATAGCATGTTAGGAATGTGAAATCAGTTCCAAGGATCGAACAATTAGATCAGGGTCAATTAGGATTTCGGGACTAGATTTAAAGTAGTAAGAAGAATTTCGGATACTTCTATGTATGCAATTACTTACAATTACATTAGAGTGTAGGATGGAGTCAAAGAACTAAAAAGTAATGTAGTTAGGCAAAGAGAGAGGTTAATCATGTTATCAACACCAAATACATGCCATAAAAATGATTCAGCACCTACCCTGGAAATAAGCAAAACTACATTAGGAACAGGAGGCACTAAAGACAATGTAAAGGGAATTAGGAAGTCGTGTGAACTTCTAGATTGTCCAGAAACTATTTAATCGTCCACGGAGACTGTTAAACAATTTGTAGATCTCTTCAAGGTATAAAAAATTCTTATGTGATGCAACTAAGAACATATTAGCCAGCAATAGGCGATTATATAGCATATCCGTTTTTTTAATTGGTGCCACCTTTATCCGGTTGGTGTTAGGGAGTTTCAATAAATAGGCCAAAATATATTAACTTGATTTCGTGGAATTTCAATAATATACGTTTAACTTATAAAAATACTGCCTCCCTCAATCCATTATCTTGAGCAGATATCAGTATCAAGCCAGATTTTCTGATAAAGTGCAACAAATGTAACGCAGTTCAGGAGTATAATGCCACCGATAATATGTACGTCATAAAAAATTTTTAATGGAAAATTTCACTTAAAAAGCGTATAGAAAATATAACTTGTCGTTAAACCACCATAGCAGTGGACTAGGAGGCTACAGTTAGTGGGGATGTGCAATAAAGCCACTCGTCAGAGATGAGATCTTTTTTTGAAACTTAACAACGAAGCTGCACAGTTTTTAGGGGCTGAGGGTGTTGACGTTCATGGATAGTACCAAGTATACTAACGCAAGATCTAATGCCCACAACTTCTACAGTGTTCGTTCGGCATAGATCAAAGGCAAAGCAAAACACCAGAATTGATCGTCCAAATTACGAAGTATATCTCGGGACCAAATCGGAGTGCTAGGATGATGATTACTTAACTAGCTAGGGATCGTGAACGAACGAAAGAAAGTAACACGACGGCGTGCCAAATGGCGTGGATGCTTGGCCATAAGCCTTCAGCTAAAAGGATCGACCTAAACAGTGAGGGTCAGCATCCAATGTTCAGTCATGAATGCTGGGGAATTACCTACCGCTACAAGTTATTAAGGGGTTCGTATCAATAATCTCAGTCGACAACAAAGACCAGAGGTTGTTGACACTTATTAGTTAAGTGACGAATAGTTATTTGGAGATGACTGGTGGGAAACAAGTGAACAAAGGATTGATAGTGGGTTACTAAAGTAAAAATAAAGGTGCTGCATGGAGTTAATTATGCAGCTATTCGGGAAACAAAACTGACATTAAGGGTATGGTAGTAAACGAGGCTGGATGTGACGTTTCTGAACACAAAGTTCCTGTTTTTCCCTGGTTTGCATGTAAAAATCCTTTTGAATAGCTTAATATTACCTGATATATAACTCTGAATTCTTCGTAACCAGAAGTAATAATACGCTCCAGAATATGCGAATAATGATTTTTTGCAGCCTGATTAGTGATTCAATAAAAATATTAATTAGGATTAAAATCAGACGACATTTTTAAAATCGTGTGACTAGTAATATACCTTACGGATGTATGAAGCTGAAATTGTAAACTGAATAATTTGAATGTTTAAATCGCGTGAATTAAAGTGTTCGACTGAAATCCTTCCTAATTTTATCTTTTGCCACGAATGTTTTTCACCACTCTAGAAAAACCCACTATCACTTACATCTTAGTAAAGGAAGTGTTGAATTGATACATGTGCAGATAAAACTGTCTAGCATAGTGATGTTATGTGCGTAATCATATAAAAAAGCCTGAAGAAAAATGAACAGTGAGATACAAACCGCTGAGGTGATTTCGAATTTCTTTCCCTAAGTGTTAATTAATTTGGCTGAACGAACCAAGACTTTAGAATAATGACAGTGAATATAATGAGACGCCATATCTGAATACTGAGTAGGCTATTCTGTCTTGAGTCTTCCTGCTTCATTGGGTCTTGAGAATATTTGGAGACAAACACCTAAAATTTTGATTTCAATTCCAACTATTCTTTATCAGAAATCATTTAGAACCACGCAGATATTTTTGTCACAAATGATGTCGGTTTTGACAGTAAACACATCTGTATTGTCGTGGCATTTCCCATATTTTTTAAAAAAGGGTGTCACAAACAAACCTTAGTGTTACCATTATAAATAAAATTCGTAGGAATTCCATACTATTTATTTATAAACAGATATTGGTAATCATATTATCTTATAGGAAAACATGATGAAAAATATCAAAAATGTATTCGCCGTAACTTTTAGTGAAATATAAATTCCTTTATACATTTATTATTATTGTTCCCTTGGGTTCCTAGTGGAACATAGGGCTTCAACTGCACGTCTCCACTTGCTTCTGTCTTCTGCTGTACTTTTCACTTGCATCCATGTTAGTCCATACTGTTTCAGTTCCTCTTCACACGATCTCCTCCATGTCACCCTTGGACGTCCCACTCGCCGCTTCCCTTTCGGGTTCCACTCGAACTATGGCCTGACGCGAGATGTCACCCAACGGCCTCCTCAGTGAGTGTCCAATCCATCTCCACTTTCTCCTGCATATTTGTTCGGCGATTGGTTCTTGTTTTGTTTGTTCCCATAGTTTCTTGTTGGTGATTCTTTCCGGCTCTCTGATCTTGAGTATAGAAGGAAGACAGTTGTTGATAAAGGTCTGCAACAGGCTGTTGGAAATATTCTTTGTGACCCGCCAAGTTTTTGATCCGTATAGAAGAACTGACTGACTTGACGTTTGTTTTGAAAATCCGAATTTTGTTGTTGATGCAGGCTGAGTGACGAAGATTTCGAGATTGGTTTCAGGTTGATGAATGTGTTTCTCGCCTTCCCGATTCTCAATTTGACATCCTTGTCCGTTCCTCCTGTAGTTGAGACAATGCTCTCTAGATAAGTGAATGAAGTAACCTTTTTCAAATCCCTCCCGTTGATGGTGATTGGCGCTGGATGTTGCTGCTGTTGTTGTTGTTGGTTGGTTATTTTCATAACCTCCGTCTTGTCTATGTTCACCTGCAGTCCTGTCTTTGCTGCTTCTTCGACCAGTTTGTCGGTTTTCGCTTGTAAGTCTTCGATTTTGTGTGACATCAAACATAAATCATCCACGCGCGAAATCCAGGTCTTCTAGGTTCTTCACGTCGGTCCAGGATATCCCTGTCTTCCCGTTTCCCACTGTCTGACGCATAATCCAGTCCACCACAATTAGAAATATCATTGGTGATAATAAGCACCCCTGTCTGACTCCTGTGTTTACTCCAAACGCTTCGCTGAGTTTTCCGTTGTGGATCACTTGACATGTGCCGTTGTCGTACAGCTATTGAATAAGGTTGATGAATATTTGTGGTACGCCGTAGTACTCGAGTAGTTTCCAAATTACTTCGCGGTCAACGCTGTCGAAGGCCTTCTCAAAGTCTATGAAGGAAGTTGAGGTAGAGGTTTGATTGCCATTCCATGCTTTGTTCGATGATGAATTTAATAAAAATGAAATGGATAAATCTGTCGCTTACAAGCCTGATAATGAACAGAAATAGTCATACGTTTGTTACAATCAAGCATTTCAACGTACTAGCTAAGTAATATCCAGTCCATGGAGCTCAATACGAGAGTTCTTTCTTTTTTAGTACTGGTTGCAAAACAGTGATGTAATGAGTTGGATGCGATTCATCTATGGAATTTGTAGATTATCTGGCTGCAGTCATACAACACTTACGGATTAACAGTTAAACATTCCTAATGACGTCCAGAAATTTTTCAAAATAGCGTGGGTGTTTTTCTTTCTCATCATTCTTGAAATCCTAAACATGTTCACTGTGACGCTATTCTGTGTCTGTTCATCTGATTTTAAGTGTATCTAAATTTGAATCTAAGAGCTTCTATACAAACCCTTAAGCTGAAGCAGCAAAAATAGTTTATTGAGACATTCTAGAGGCTTGTAAATAACTATTTACGTTCTTTTTCAGAGTGTTACATTTGTTATTCCTTTGGTTTATTCTCAACTAGCGTATTTTAAACTTAATTATGTTCAATAGTCAATAGGTTTTATGATGTGTTCCAGTGTTCTCACATTTTTACTTTTTTTTTGACTGATTCACTATACCTTTCTTATACCTCTTTTGCTGGCTACCCAAAAATTTTGTAGAATAATTTGTTGTGTAATTTTAATTAAAAAATTAGTCAACTGAATAAATAAATTTCACTCTTGAAATTCATGAACTCATTGATGCGTATATGTCCTCTAATGAAAACGACTATACTTCTTTACTGAATGGTTTGTTGGGAACCTTAGAAAAACACATACTTCCTCGAAGTCACATCTGCCTCATTAGCAAATGGATATGTCTGCCGTTTAATTAAGATATTCAAGCATCCATCTGCTAATAAATTCTAATTACCATTCCTGACTGATGAAGACTCAAGCCAGTTATTTATTACTAAAAAAAGTTAATTTGTGGTTTCTTGGAGATTTTCTGAAATGAGATAAGTTAAATGTATCCACATTAATATTCGACCACATGATAAGAACTCAGTGGTAGTCGTTTTTAAGATTCCCTTAATTATTCACCATTTGACTTCAGATTGTGGCGATAAAAGTCTATTCGGTTCAATGCAAGTCGCTTTAATGTTTCAGGGAATTTTTAGAAGACAAAGCTTGTAGCTCGAAGCTCAACGGAAGATAATTTCATCTCCAAATATATGAATTTTGTATAGTCTTACAATATCTGTCGGCTAGTTTGATGTTTCATGAAAACCACTGGTACCAGTCTTGATGCGGCTTTTATGTTTCTTCTGGCTACAATCATATCAGTTTGTCAAGTTAAAACTATCTCGTAATGAGTCATCAGAAAAATAACGATTTATTTTCACTCTCCATTACCACTAGTAGACAATCTAAAGAATTTTCTTCATCTTATTCAGGAGTATACAAGTAAACACTGACTGTGCAGTCACTGAAGACCGACGTACTATGGTCTGAAAGCAGGGAACTGTTTAGCTGGTAAAACTTCCCTAAGATACGCGCGTCCACGAAACGTTTCAGAGACAGCATAAAGACGATTATTCATGAGTAATTCTGCGGTTCATTTAAAAAATAATAGCATCAGAGACTCAAAGTTACCTCAGCATTGCCCCTAGGCAGCTATGCAGTCCAGTTTAGGTACAAAACAAGCACTCAGAATCAAGTAGAATATTCCCAAAGAGGTGGGACCAGAAACTCTGCCCACAAGAATCACACACCAACGCTCCTCACTGATAGTCGAAGGTCAGAAATGGCCTTGTTTCACTCAGACAAAATCTCACTCTTCAATACATTGTCAACGTACACACAACCACAAAGAGAAGCATTAAAATTAGAGATTAAAGAGGAACAAAGACAAATAATAAGGATCAAATCAACGTGTGATATGCGAATGTCAAAATAATGATATACAGCCCAGGAGAAAATGGATAATAAACACAAATTTATCTGAAATGTCCAAATAAGTATAAATGTTGTGATTAAATCATCCAGGAGGAATTTTTCAAACAATTTCTCCGATACAGATTGTAACCTAACATTGTGGCACCTGATGACTTTAAGGAAAGACTGCTACCTTTGTGAATTAAAACTTGTTCTGTTGAAGCAATTAGTGCTATTTAAGTACACGAACCGAATAAAATCGGTGTCACATATCGCAGAACTAATCACTTCTTAAAACGGCAAGAAACAGACTTTCCATTGATTTAGGAATGCAAAGCTGACTTCAGTTGGTAGTTTTCTGAAATAACTCACAACTTGTCTGTTGATTATTGTCATGATTAATATGATTATAATTCCTTCCTTATAGTAGTGATTTTTGTAATCCATATCCCACTGAACCTTTAAAGATCGTAACTGCCATAAATGGTGACAACAACTCAGATGCTGTTAAATAACTGAAAATCTCTGGATTGTTCTATTTCATTTATAAATAAATTTCCCCTAAATGTCAGGAAACAAAATATAAACGTTGTCACCACTTTTCATATGTTGACTGTTGAATACGCTGTTAGTTGATTAACAAAGTAGCTTTGCCATTTCGCTGTTACGTGATAGAGACACTTTTTTCTATTTGCTTCTTGAACTTACAATTCTTTTTCGTTTTGCAAATAACAATTTTCCTGTGTCTGTCAAACAGGATATGATGGAAGTCATTTAGAAAAATGCAATTAAAATGCAAAGTTAACTTCACTTTAAAAAAAATTGAGAGACATTCTTGTAACTGTTAGAAACAGAGTTTTGAAATATAAGCTAAAGGTTTCTCTGAGTTTTGATGTTTGAAGCTGTCGTTAAGATGTCGTCAAGCCTGACTATGAAACGATCACGATTAAATACAAAAGCTTGGAGGAAACCAAACACTTATCACTCTCATTCTGAGGCGAAAATTGTTTCTGTCATTCAAGGATGCATAGGTACCACTACACACAGTAAGTGTTCGTTCAAACACATGCATCCCCTTGATATTCCACCGAATTTACGACAAAACTTATTTAAACTTCTGGAGCGTTACTCATTTTACTAAAATACTTACTTTTGCATGCTTACATCAATTACTTAATCAGTTCTCTCTTCGTGGTTTGGTAGTCTCAGTGAACTTGTAGTTTACCTTACAGTGCACCGAAATAAATAGATGGAATCTAATTAACTTAATATTAAATAAATAATCGTCTAGTCTGCAGATGCTTTGGATATTTTAGGTTTAGTTTTGATGGGTTTGCATCTGACCAGGTTCGGACTCCATTTTGCGCTTCTCCTTTGTGTTAGTAACGTACACATCCTGGCATTCCGTAGTCCAGTCAAACTATTTATTTTTATTTTTTTCGATAGCAGCTTGATGCCACACCGTATTTTCAGTACAAGTATGACATTTTCAGCATGGATATCGGTAGCCCAAATTTTGCAGGCCGACCATAGATATCGGCTGTGCGTCGGCAGGGGATCGAACCACGGACCATGTGCATGGTCGGCGAGAGTCCTAACCACTGTGCCACCGACGCGCTAGTGAGATTAGTCCTAGAATCTTTTGCCCTAAAAACCTTAATGATTTATTCTATTTCTAAATAACTGAGTCTTTTTGATTTATGTTTTGTTCTCAGTGTTTACGGGTCAGATAGTGTACTGATTAAGTGAGCAAGGCTGTTACAGTGTAGCATATCGACAACACAGTCAGTATCCTACACACTTATCTGTTACTTCAAGTTCATCTTCACTGGACATTTATTGCCTGTTTGTTTCATCTATTCGTTCAGTAAATTTGAATCTTTGTATCAACATATAATATTCAGTGAGTGATCACTTATTAACACCTCTCTGATCTCCTTTACTATGTCAGAATTTCTAATATAAAGGTTTAGCATGAATACACTAAAGAAAGCACATATTCGTTGGAATGTTGAACGGAGTAGCATCCTTACTTAAGTTTTTTAAAGTTTTGAAATAATATTTAAAACAACGAGAGACTATGTTTCAATCTATTCAGTGTTTATGCCTAAGTATCGGTTAGAAAGAGAGTGAAATTTAAACAGAATAACTTAAATATCTAATATTTCAGCAACTTCATATCAACAAACCAGTCAAATATTAACGATATTCTAATATCTAATGGTTGAATTTACCTGAATACTTATGGGTGAAATTCGTTCGTTTAATATTATACAGGACTGAACTGATGAAGAAAATTTCCCTACATATATTACCTTCAAAGAACTTCAAAGAATAAACTACAAATATTTAAGCAATACAGTATAAATCCACTTTATTTCACAGTCTTTGTTATCACAGAAATTGGACAAATTGTGATTTACTTTGTGTAAATGAGTTGATCGGTAAAGAGATAGTGTCATTTTTAAGTGACATTCCGATGTTACAGATGTGTTTTATCACAGATAATGAATGCATTCATAAAACAAAAATGTCTTAGGGACAAGAAGACAAATAAAATGGGGATTGTGTAAGTGGATAGATAACCTAGTGACAGAGATAATAACTTAGCGAAATATAAAGAGTAATGTGCTGTATAATTGTAATTGAAGATCCAGGAAACTGGTTCTAAGAGTAATTGAAGGCATGCTTACCTAGATACTTAAAGAAGATAATGGATAGATCAATAGATAAATGATGAGTAAAGTAAGTGACACCATGACTGATTGAATTAGGCTAATGAAACTGAATACTAGTACTATGTAGTAAACAAAGATCACTGTAAATGTAATGTAAGTGAATGCAAGATGAAGTTACAGGCTCTGTTTAGACAGTCTGAAAAAGTTAAGTACACACATCCACAGCAAGAAATTTGGTGACTGAGATATCAAAAGTTTTGGCGGGATATAAAACATTTTGGTTATCTGTTGTCTTAAACATATCATAGAAATTGCAAACAAAGGAGGTTTTTATGTCTTTAAGAGTCATGGCAAATTTACTAGTTCTTGCACTGAAGATCATTTTTGTTATGGTCATGTTCTGACATGTATTAGAATAAGCTTATTTTTTAAATTCTTTTTTAAGTTTCTGTAGAGATTAGGCTAATTTTACGAGGTAGGGTCCCTAGCCCATCGTTCTATGTTTTTCCGCGATTAGAAGCAGCTAACAAATTAGTCTAGATTGAGGACACTCGCGGAGTCGTAAAAAGTGTCAGCAGAGAACAGAGAGAAATGGGGGTGTGCTGCTGAAGCCTTGTGTTCCATTCGGAACCCTAGGGAAAATTAATAAAGATAAACAAATATCAGAGGTTTAAATTTTCGATTTGTTTTCATCCCATTTGCCCTCCGATGGGGACATAGGGCTCCAGGTTTCACTAAGGTGTTTTTTATCGGGTGGGGTTGCTAGCAACCACACCAAAGCTTCCCTTTTTATCGGGCTCACTACTGGCTAGGCGTTGTTTAGAAGTGGGTTCGCCGATAATCGGACCTGAATGGTTGGTGAGTAGCCATCACTTTAACAAACAAATGTGTAGTAGCTAATAAGTAGTAAATTGAACTTCAAAGAACACTTCATAAAACAGACATCAGAGACAAAAGTGTCACTAGACAGTTAACTGCAACTGATGTTAAGTAATAAATAATTGTATTCATTAAAATATGTAGATTTCGAATTCTTTTTAAAGAAACATGTGAAAGATACATTCCTTCGAAACTGAGAATTCTGTAGTTTAAAGTTATAAAAATTATGCAAAAGTAAGATAACTTTGCTTTTCATTATTTTGGATCGACGTTATAATGATTAAAAGGTGCCTGTGTATTAAAATATTTCCGTTTAGTTGGTACAGAAACAATTTAAAGGCGATAACATTATGCACTACTTTGGTGATGAGACAGACATTGTCTTCCTATGTCGAATGTCGAGCACAGCGATAATAGGTCACTTAGCACATTAATTATTTTTAAAGTTGATAAATAAGAGTGAATCAGTATTTAAGTACTGACAGTTTCATATGCCACCGTCGAATGAAGTATTATTTAGATTTGTAAAGATATAAAGGTCTCAGGAAAATGCTATTGAAAAAGCTAACAGTATTATAAAGCTTTATGAAACGTCATACGAAGGAAGACCACATCGTCCATCATATATATATTATATATATTACGTTATATGGTCTACACTAAAATTTTTTCAACCCAGAAAACATACTGATACTTATATACCATATAAACAAATATGCAATTATTTTGAAATCAAATATGTAGTTTGAAAATTCCCCTTTTTAGGTGAAATTTCATCATAGTGCCCTTTAGAAAGCTAAATAATTTGCAATTAGTTGTTTTCTCTGAGGTGGTTGGTTTAACTGCGGAGCTTTCATCGTCTTCAGTGCAAGTTTTAGCATAAAATGAACTGATTTAAATTCTCCATGAATGATAGAATTGTGTCTCCTGGTAACCATCTTCGTGACTGTTAGTCGATTTACATCTGTATTGATCATTTCTTATTGACTTGGATTTTGAACTTCCTCGTCACATGATTTACTTTTTACTAGTTGGAAGATTTGATCTATATTAAGATGTTTGTTAATCGCAAATTCGCTTGAGTACCAGGCTTTTAGGAATTCTCTGGCACTTTTGGTGTTTCCTCTGTTTAAAATTTCGACATTATCCTAATCAAATTGATGTCCATAATTATCTACATGCACTGATATGAAAGAATATATATCATGTCTTTTCACAGCTAATTTGTGTTCCTGGATTCTGATTCGAAGGGGACGTCCACTTTAGCCGATGTAATGTCTGTCACAGTTCATACAATTTATTTTGTAAATGGTGTTAATTTTATCTTCTTTTTCTGTTGGATCTTTCGGTTTGCACAATATCGGAAGAAGTGATGGGACTGGCTTGTGTGCTGTATCTATTTCAAACGGTCTTAATATTCTAGCTGTTATTTCAGAGATATTTTTTATATATGGTAGGATGAATTTTCTTGTATTCTTTGATGATGGTTTCTTGTTGGTGTTGTGATTCGATTTTAAACACTTTTTGATGAAATTGTGACGATATCTATTCTTTTTGAAGACGGTTAGTGGGTATTTTTCCTCAATTCTCTTCAACACTGGAGTACTAAAGTGTGTTGAACTCTTTTAAACAATGTCTGCACACAGTTTCTTTTGTGGGTAACTGGTTTATTACTATTATAGTTGAGTATTTGGTGTGTGTGCATTGATTCTCTGCATACTTGTGTTTCTAAGTTTCCTGTGTTAGTTCTCCTGATTAAGACATTTAAAAATGGAATTTTGTTGTCTACTCCTTCTTCTCTTGTGAATTTGATGTCTTCAGATATGTTGTTCATTATTTTATGGGAATATTCCAAATCATTTCTTTTAATTATTACAAATGTATCATCAACGTAACATACCCAGACTTTTGGTTTAATTATAGGTAGAGCTATTGATTCTAATCTAAATAATTGATATCACAGTATATGATATGCTTGGCAGCACAGATGGCTGTTCGACTGGAGAAACAGCCCTTCCAGTGTTCAGATCACTTCGATCTGGCTAGCTGAATCTACTGTCTGATGTGAGTGGTATCCAGTTACTTAAATCAATATGTATGTAAAATTATTTTGAAATATTTTCCCACTAACATAGTTCTTCATCTCTATTTCTGTAAAAGTGTGTCATGCTGTATTTTCGACTGGTAAATGAAAGGTCTTTCTTAATGTAAAAGTTTTTTCATAGAAAACTGACCAGCTGTACATATCCAGTAGCTGGGGGATTCTGCTTAAGGCTGTCTGCATAACAGCTAAAATGCCTCAAGAAAATAAATGAAATGCGTATACCTGATCCAAAATCATGATAAAAGTTGGGGAAACACTTTTAAGACTTTAACCAGATAAAACTGTTTGACGATAGTTTTCATTAGGAAAGTCATTTTTCACTGTGGCTTCATCTAGAGTAATAATTTCTTTTCAATCATCTTTGGAGAAATATTGAATAAGTTTCCTATTTTACGCTTTTCTGGTTCTTTTCGTCTTCCATAAACTAAAAAAATGTGCCATTTATTATTTCAGTTTATGAATTTTTGCAGTTTATCAGGAATATAATTCTTACCACTGTAAACGCATAATTTGTATTGAACGGATTAATTAAAAGGAAGCTAAAGTAGTCAATATAAGTTTGAATTTTCGCCATAATACTTCGTTTAAAAACTTCTATGTATCTATAATGCCTAGTAAATATTGAGATGATTTTAGTTATCTCAAGGTGAGCTCTTCCTTATTTATCACTTAAGATTTCCTTACTGACATCACAGTTATTTTTTGGTTTGTCATATACCATCTGGCTAGGAGTAAAACTTAAAAGGATAGTAATAGACGATTAGATCTACTCACTAGGAAGTTGTAAATCTTGATTCAATGCTTACTGAAACTTGTCAGCATAGAAATCTATAGTCCCGAGGGCGTTCATTTTTTAAATTCTCAGTTATAAACCACATTACCAATTACTGACTTCATTAAAAAAATGACACAAAGAGTAGTTCATTAGAATATACAATAAAACTTCAAATATTAATGTATGTAACTAGTGGCTGTTATATTTTGGATTACATCATCACCGGTGATTCTGTAGGAGTTTCGCTAATTGATAAACTTCTGATGTCCTTTGGACCACTTAGGACTTATCTAGAAAATGACAGATTTTATCTCTGCTGTTTATATCTCATAGGTAGTATTATATGTCGGAAAACGTTAAGAAAAATTTATGACGTTTACACCTAAACCACATGAAATATATGAGTTCCTTGCGAAGCCTAGACTATTCAGTGACAGTAATAAATCTGTTTAAATTTGATACACTAACCAGTTTTGACGCAATCTTGGTTGTGTGTTTGGTCTATAGATATCGTCTTTATTTATTAAATTCTGTCCTACCCTAAAATTTTTACAAGTTACCATTGAAATTGTGTAATGTGGAGTTTCTGGATAACAAGGCGTATAATTAATTAAAGCGAGATCCATATCAGTCAATTACAGAATGCTTTTCCCTTAACTAATATACCCTGAAGGCTTACTAGCCATCCTTAACCAGAAAACTGAAAGCCTCAGTGGGATTGCGAACGTAATCATTAACAATGTAATCCTAAATTATCTAGAACATAAACCAACCTTGTATATATATTTGATTAAATTTAATTTGATTACTACACAAGAGGAATTTTATTTCGAAGTATTTACTATAATCTGGCCACTCAAAAATATGTTTTATTCTGAAATGTATCTTCATTTCACAAATCCTTTACTTCTGAGAAAATGGAGTTTAGTTTGTTCTGAAATCTTATTGATATCTTCAAAAGAAAAAAAGATTAATTATTGCAAAACGATAACATGATAATCAATTTTCTGTCTTGAGCTCATTTCAGCTTTGCACGAACTGATTTTTATCCAATGAATCAGTGTAATACACGTGACTGAAGCTAAATAGAAATAAAACGGACCAGAGCTTTTCCCTGATTTTTATAAATTCATGATAGAAAATATTTTGATGTAACAAGTAATCGACTTCCTGATTTTATGGTCTTAAGGCGATCATTTTTATTATATATTCCACTTGATTAAAGACATACTCTAAAAAGAAAACGTGGGTCACAGATTATTATATTTCAGTGGCTTACGTCTTAACTTTGAAGCTTAAACTGCTTTTCTAATAGTCACCTTTTAGCTATTGCTACAGGATGTTTATTGAGTTATTGAAATTATGAACAAATTAACTTAAATTGCCTTACTCATGAAGTTGGATATCCAAGCTGTCTCAAAGACGATACAAGTTGACGAATACCAAACAAGATTTCTGTACCCAGGCTGAAGTATTGTCCGTATTCAGTCTGTTAAGGGGTGATTTAACCCCCTAAATGAGTGAACTGGTGACTATATCCAGTCATTTTACTTCCTATATTTAAAATGAACCATGGAAGACTTATCCTATGGCATCATCCTACATTGGACAGGAGCGAACAGTGTGCCAAAGGTACTCAGATTTATGCACAGGAAACTCAGAAGTCTGTATTCTGTTGGCATCGCCTGAAAACACTGTACCATCTATGTACTCTAAAGCAAAAGAAACTTTGCTTGGCAGCATTTCAATTCCTGAAGGTTCGTAAACAAATATGTCAATCAGTGATTTTTACCTGATGGCATTATTTTGAATTCTCATACAGTCACCAGTCTCTTAATTACTCTAGCCAATAGTTTGCCACCACTTTATTTGAATACCACTGAAGTAAAACCGTGCAATAATACTACTTCGTTTTGAATAAGAGGCATCTTTAGCAACCGCTAGATAGGTAAATTATGTGAAAAAATGGTTTGTATTAGTGAACTAGCTGATGGAAATACAATTAACATCGAATATTTCTTCACTCGACTAGCTATCTACTAAAGCATTATAAATTTTTGTCTCAATTTCACACTATTTTGAATTATGTCTCATATTTTAGAACGGTATAACGTGACAGTAGATTATCTAAAAAAAATCAAAGCCTCACTGGCCTAGTGAAAAACTTGGTCTGTTCAGTCAAGTGCTTATCTTAGGGTTTGTGAATTTTTTCCTAATTTGATGGCATATCTATAAAAACGGAATCACACAGTGATTAGATGTTAACAGTAAAGTAAGCTTAATTTTAAGCCCGCCTAATTTAAGATTTCAACACACTCAACACTATGGGTAGTTATGTTCTTTTCAAGTATGCTAAAGAGAATTAATTTCGAGGAACTAACTAGATGATAAGATTTATATATTTCTGAGGTACAGTAGCAATGTCTGTTTGATTTGAATTTCTAGGACAGAGTTATTCATTAGCTGACGTACGGTGCATGAGGATATTCATTTATCACTCCGGATGAAAACAGACATTTTTGTTTTAATTTATCATTATGGTTTTGCTAACTGACAGGTCAGTTTATAGTCATCTACTATTGTACTTTGATCAGCACCACTGCCGTATCAATTCAGACTTTTAATTATACAGATGAAAAAAGATGAAAAATCACTTCACTTCATTTCAAAATACACATGTCGACTTTGAGTGGTGACACTGCCGCTGAGAATTAAGCTAATCGTATATGGCAATTTATAAGTATTTTTATTTACTCCGATTCTGTCTTACCAAAGATGATGAATCAATAAGCATAAGACGATTACATTTCTCTCACATCACCAAAATTATCTATTCTGCGAAAATCGCTGAATTGACTTTTGGGCGTTTATCAAAGATATATGATTGACATGCAAATGGAGGAAATCTCTTCAGGACTACATGTGGAAATAAACGTTGTTATTTAATTCGTTGTGTGCATTGTATTTAGACACTGGATAATGAAAGAATATTTTGTATTGATTATCAAACCATCTTGATTTGAAATGATCAAGAGGAATGCATTTACAGGGCCACATAAACTGTAATGAAATGGTAATATTCGGTTAAATCAGTTTAATATCGCTCACCAACAACTGTAAATGAAACAGTATAAGATAGCTTCGCATAAATCTTTTTCACAGCATTAGTTCTCAGGTGTCATTTTCAGTGGTGTGGCAAGAGTGAAATTCTATAGAGCGATCGATTTTGAGTTTTTTTTTGATAAGCTTCTCTGATATCTTAAGAAGTGTGAAGCTCTGGTTTTGAAGATAGACTTTTTTCTAATTTATTCAGTGTTAAACATATTTTAACTCATTGAGGTAATTTGTGTGTGTCTCAAATAAC
Source organism: Trichobilharzia szidati (assembly GCA_944472155.2). Classification (NCBI taxonomy): domain Eukaryota; kingdom Metazoa; phylum Platyhelminthes; class Trematoda; order Strigeidida; family Schistosomatidae; genus Trichobilharzia; species Trichobilharzia szidati. Next base: position 92,554,400 of record OX235273.1, read on the forward strand.
TCTTTGTGTGTATTGTATATAATCTCTTAAAAACCATTTAAATACGATTGTACAGCTTGATAATAAATTTGTTGAAAAGAGTCTCTTCGTTGAATCACTTGTTTTGATTTTCTATATGTTACAATGGGAATTTTCCATGTAGTGTAATCTTCACTTACCCGTTTCGTACCTGTACCACGTGTAAACCGTCGTAGCAATTGTCAATGCCACCAGTTAAGTTTTCATCGAGTATAAATTACAACTTAAGGTTTAATGAGCATTCTTTGATGTGCTTTTATTGCTCATAAATCACTTGGTGTATTTTATCACCTGAATAAATCATTCAATACACAAAATAATCATCCTGGTGACTCGGCGCTCAAATTATTCCGGGAAATTCGTACATCTACGTACTTATAATCATTCTAGTGAAAATGTTTGAAGTAATTTCATTCATCTAGTGCGTATCACTAATGAACAATAAATAATATGACAGATTGACATACATGACAATCTTGCTAGAGATGACGGAAGCAATTTGAATGCATAGATCCTTAAGATTTGCTGTCATAGGTGATGAAATGCTTGTATAAAATCAACAGAAATGAAACAACTGTTAGAATTTGTTATCGGTATTATGTTATGTGACTAAAATGAATTTCTTTTTCAGCACTAGCCATATCTGATCGGTATATATATTTGCTATATAAAAACTTAGAACATGACAAATGACTATAATCCGGGATACATTGTCATTCCAAGATATCACAGAGTTTTCCTCACCATTAAAGATGCCATTGATATTTCAAATTCTTATTCATTCTAAATAACTTGAAATGTTGAATGAGCCAAACCAACTTTGGCTTAATATTTTTTTGATTATAGCTTGATTCCACACCGTAATTTTGATACAAGTATGGAATTTTCAGCATGTAATATCGGTGGCCCAAATTTAGCAGGCCGACCATTGATATCGGCAGGGGATCGAACTCCGGACCATGTGCATGGTCGGCGAGAGTCCTAACCGCTGTGCCACCGATGCACAGCGGTGTCCTGATTGCCAGGCGTGCATATCACAATAACTAAACTAAATATGCCGGTTGAAATGATTGTTCTTGAAGATTTTATTGTAACATAAAAGTTGGTTGACTGAGAATAAGATTAATTAGACTGATACATTTTAAGTTATGTTTGCTTAGTTACATAAAACTCTTATTTCTCTGGTGTTTCTGACAAGGAAGTTGTGGAATTTATTGTAATTATTTTACCTTCGGACACTGAACCTGTGGATATAATCTCGTTGACTGATAATACCTATAACTATCTGTTTGGTATTTTATGACTGTTTAACACTAACTAATATCAAAATTGTATATATTGTTGGATTTACATACCCAAGCCAGCGAGTCTATGGTTTTGATATCATTTTTGTTAACTGTAGTTGGCAGTGATACTCCTGCTACGGTTTTTTATTGTTGCTGTCGCTGCCCTTCCTGTTGTAAATTTATTTTCCTTTTGCTGGTGTTGTCCTGATTGCTTTATTCCTTGTTTTCCTGATGCTAAGGGGAGCAACTCAAAAAGTCGCTCCTCTATAAACCAAATATAAATGTAACAACCCCCTTCCAAGGCGTGAGGCTAGCAATCCCGCCCTGTAAACAAAGTTGCTACAGAAACTTCAGCACTATGTGTCTCCTTGCGACAAAAAGAAAAGTCTGTGTGGAGACATGGTCCGTCCTCACCATGTACAAGACTGACAAAGCTGCCCAGAGTGCAAACGAGATGAAGAGATACGGAATTCAATTACTGAGAATATGCGAAAGCAGATGGAATGGGAGTCGACTCACCAAATTGTCAACGGGACAGTCGATGATCTACTCCGGTCACCCAGAAGACAAACACATGCACACCGAAGGTGTGGCTGTTATGATGTCACCAACGGCAACGAAGGCACTGATACAGTGAGAGGTGATCTCGCCCAGGGAAGGAATGTGACAGTCATACAATGCTATGCATCCATAAACAACGCAGACCTTGAAAAGAAAGAAGAGTTCTACAGGTGACTACAGGCAACAATGGACAATACTCCGGGCAGTGACATTAAAATCCTAATGAAAGACATGAACGCTAAACTGGGACCAGACAACACAGGAAGAGAACTCATTATGGGTAGAGTAACTGTCGGAGAGATGAATGAAAACGGAGAATTCTTCACTGACTTCTACGCTTTCAATGAACTAGTGATTGGCGGCAGCCTATACAAGCACAAAAATATCCACTAGGCTATATGGGTGTCACCAGTTGGGCGAACCAAAAACCAGACTGACTTCATGTCAATTCTACTCAAGTAAGTGGAGACGCAGCTTACTGGGCACAAAAGTAAGAAGAGGAGCAGACGTTGGCTCAGACCACTATCCCGTACAAGACAAACTCCGAATCGAATTAAAAACTTTCAAAGAAACAGGAGCTGCAGATAGGCCACAAGCCAAGTTCAATACTCAAAACCTGAAGGATCAGGATACAAAGATATCTTCACTGGAATCATAAGGAAAAAGGTGGAGACACAAATCAACACTAGCGAAGAGACCAGCGTTGAAAAGCAGAAGAAGCATCAAAGATAGGAACTTCAGGTGAACATAGAGAAAACAGAGGTGATGAAGATTCCTGGTCAACAGCAACGGCAACAACAACAGACAACAATCAGCATAGATGGGAGGAATCTGAATGAGCAATCTCCTTTATCTGTCTCGGAAGCATCGTTTAAACTACAGGCGGAACTGACGAGCATATTAAAGCGAGGATCGGGAAGGCAAGGCAAGCTTTCATTTCTCTCAAGTGTGTAGAGGTCAGCAGCACTCAGTATGAAAAATAAGATATGGATTTTCAACTTCACTGTGAAGTCAGTACTATTCTATACGGATCAGTGACTTGTCGCATCATGAAGAGCACCTCAAACAAACTACAGACCTTCATCAACAGCTGTCTTCGCTCAATACTAATGATCACATGACCAGAGAAGATCAGAAATAGGGATCTTTGTGGGCGAACTAACCAGAAACCAATTGTGCGAAAAACCTGCAGGAAGAAATGGAGGTGGACTGGGCATACTCTGAGAAAACAAACCATCAAGTGACATCACACGCCAGGTTCTCGAGTGGAACCCTAACGGGGAGCGGCGAGTTGGTCGTCAGTGCGAGGGTGATATGGAGGAGGTCATGTGAAGAGGAGATGAAAGCATGTGGGCAGACATGGAGCCAGGTGAAAACGTTGGCGGAGAACCAAACGCAATGGAGACGTATGGCTGAAGCCCTATGTTCCTCTAGGAACTAAAGGAACAATAATAAATAATAATTTTAAGCTATTCCTTCTAAGGTGGAAGTTTGAAGAAGGATTTCTTCAGATGGAGAAAGGGGTTAAGTAGCAGTTAGGTATTCCATTGAGAACATCGCAGGTCGGTTACGCTACCTTACCACTCTAGAGAATAGTTTTTACGAAAGCAGACTTGAAAAATGTAAAATTGTAATACGGTTTATAATCAAATAGGAACCTAAAAATGAACAAGTTATACACGAACAAACCTGCAGCTGAAATTCATTGTACTCTGCAGTCATTTTATACTGGCTCAGTCTTTTAAACTGGACAGTAGACCACTAATACCAATAGTATTGACATGTTAATCTGTTTATCTCAACATGACATTTCACTTTACGCCATCTAACTTCCTAGCCATTTTCTAGTTTTCTTCATTCCTTTTTATCAGCAGCTCTCCAGATTCTTGAACTCATTGAATATCATATAGCCTGTTTAGAAAGTCAAATCGGGCACTACAAGAGATGATTAAGCTCTCTTTACCAACCTAATATTTTTCAATAGCAGGTTCACTGTAACACTTTCAGTGTTCTTTGAAATCACTTAGTGAACAGTATAGAAGTTAGACTAAAAGTCTTAAGGAAAGTAGACGAGCATTTGAGAATATTATTAATCTCCCTCTCCAGAAGTGGATGAAATGTGCGCTACCCATGTTTACATACCATCTGCTTCAAATTGTTATATCAGTGACAGCAAGATTGGTTTGCAGGTAACCTAAGGATAGATAAACCATAATGTGTTATTTACAGTTGTTCTGAATCATAATGGCAGTACGGTAAAATCTTCTTATGAAGAATAAATGGTTATTGATGTGTTGATTTGCAGAGATTTGATTGGTTTCAGCGTTTCATCCCCGCACACCAACATTTTAATATCAGTCTGTGCTCACTAATGACTGGCCCTGTTCAGGTTGGTAGTTACCTTGGTTCTAGTGGGAGGTCGTGACCAAAGGGGTACAGCAGGTCGGATTGCTAGTGGTCGCGCCATATCGTGAATTGGCAAAAGTTGGAATTCATGGACCGTTGGATCGGGTTCCAGTGGCTCAATGGTCTACAAGCTCGCCTTGTAACCAGAAGGTCCTCGGTTCTAACCCTGACGGTGGGTGCGTGCTGATGAAGAGTGCCAAACTAGGATGAAACAGCTATCAAATACTCCCAGGTTTTCCAATGGTCCTCTAATCGATGTCAGTTCATAATGAAATTTTGAAATAAATGGTTGACTGAATTGACATTCATAACGAATTTTTCATTTTTATTTACTAATACAACTCCCGAAATACTCACGGTTTATTTCGTAAGTTTATTTCAAAATGAAATGGCAGAGTTCCACTTTCTAAAGGTTGTTTCCACTATAGACATACCAAAGAAATATGAGTGACTGACTGTTTTCCTGCTTAAGAATGTAGGTTTTAAAATTGAGATACAAGCAGAAATCTCAAACAGTCCATATTCTTATAGAAAGCGGTTTTTACTCAATCTAAGATCTCTTTCTGTATATAGCAGTTGAGATGTTTCAAGTTCATACTTTCACTTTAAGAGATGTAATGACATATTTATGGATTGATACTTTGCTGTTTAGTATTTTGATGAGGCATCAAACAGTGTTTCTTATTCACTTGCTAGTTTTATTTGAGAAGACTTTGCTTAAGGAAAACCTTGAAGTTGCAATCTAGTCAGAACTTGTCAGTCATCAACATCCAAGTCTTAAGCCATGGATATTCTTCATCAGTTCAAAGTGTAGCCTTTCCCCAATATTATAATAGGTGGTCATTAAGTAGACAGAGTAGACTGACTCGAAGCTCGATACATGAAATTCAGATTGTTTTCTTTCGAATGGTTGTATGCATTAGTTGTTAAATTTGTTTAAAAGTTAGGGCCAAACAGTTTCATTGGAGCACAAAATCAAAGTTTACCTTAGAGACCTTAGAGATTTATTCAATCAAGTTTCTTCACTACGTAGAAGAGGCACACATAATCTTGTCTTGTTCCTATACCTTAACACCCATCATCTGTCCATAATTATTTTAATTTTGTCACCCTCACTTTCCTTACGTACATCCATTTTATAAGATAATATTAGGGTAAAATTGAAACAATTAGTAGATATGGAACAAATACTAAGTGTACACTTGAGGAAGAACAGGACTAAGAAGAGGCACCTACCAGATTCATACTGTTACCATAGAAAGAAAGAAAATTCACATCAAATTCCTAACAGTATTGGAATAAATATGGCATTCAGCCCACAAACTCTCCAAGATATGGTTATGTGGAGTAACCTGCACAAGCAGGCAGGTTTGAAATAGATTACAAGATAAGGATAGTCATTTGGAGAAATGGCGACTAATAGACACTAATACGATAAGAAATCTGCCAAAATCTTGGTTGTAGCACTGCAGGTGGTCATAATTAACTGCACAACAGGAAAGGCCAAAATGACAGTCTGAAATAGCAGGATAGCGAGAAAGGATGATAGCATAAGCTTTGTTTATTGAACCATCAGAGAAAACATGCCATAGGAATTATTCAGCGCATATTCCAGGTACCTGAAAAATTTGACAATTCTCATGACAAACGGAAGAGAAAAACTATAACTATTAAAACTGAATCTAGATATGATAGAGAAGATTTGTAGCTCAGGTGGATGATTTTGGTGTGGTTGTGTTCTCTGAGCTGGATAGTTAATTTGCGAAGCTTTCATCACCCTACTAGGTGACACCTTCAGCGCATACTTCAATTTGAAGTGGAGAAATCTAAAAGCTCACTTCAAATTGAAGTATGCGCTGAAGATGTCACCTAGTAGGGTGATGAAAGCTTCGCAAATTAACTATCCAGCTCAGAGAACACAACCACACCTAAAACTGAGTCTCGTAGTTGTTGAAATACACTTGAAATCATTATGAATAATAAGTTACATTTGAAACGTCATCCAGTAAGTAAAAGCCTTTCATCGCTGTACGGACTAATGTGGGATCGATAAAGTACCACTTCACTGTCCTATTTTTAAAGATAATAATACACAGTTTTCACTTTCTCTGTAACTATATAAATTCAAAACTAACTGGAAAAATGAATCTTATTTTTGTTGATAAAGTCTGTAATTGCGTTTGTCTGGATTTAGCAAATGATATTGTCGATGAAGGAAATTTTTCGTTTATTGAATGATTTTCCCTCTTTCTCCCTCTCTGATATTTCATAGGCTACCATATTTTAGCTGGTAAGGTTTATCTCATTACCACAAACTATTCTAGACGGTTAGTTGTGTTTACCTAGATTAACTGAACAGTTGTAGCTAAGCAGTCACTTATCTTCTAATAGACTAGATTGACAAGTATGAATACTTGTGGAGCAGTTCAGCCGTGTAACTGTCTACACTTAGTTTATTACCTACAAATTAAGTAACAGAAATCTTTAGTAATATTAATCTACTGGATAAAGTTCCGTTTGTTCCAGTGAAATGTCGATATAAGTATCATAGTCGGCTATTTTGAATTCAGGCATGAATAAATTCTGTCTGGTGGCAGAAGTAAATTCAGCTCTGTTCACTTCGTGGAAGGATTTGAACATCTGAAATTCATTATTCTAAATTTGTGTATTGACAAAAGCTGAAGTTGTTGGCTTTCTTTTATCCAACTGCATCTGAATACCAGAGGCATAAAGAGACATAGCAGAACAATTCAAGCGATCAAATGGAGGTATATTTACCAATAAAAAAGATAATTTATTGACATTTTTAATACTAAAGCAACTGTTGATGCTTGATGATGAAGAAGTTATCAGTGTTTTGTGCCATTATTACTGCTACGAAATTCATAAAGATGATAAAATCAGAAAAGTTAATAGTGTAATATACTTTAATCCTTCTTTTGTTTAAACAACACCATGAACGCTTCAAGTGTACGAAACCTTTTCTAGAATTCTTTGCACATTCTGCTGATTGATATAAGTTAGACGAAGAAATTAGTGGAACAGATTAATAAAGTAGTTATAAAAACTAGTGTGAATTATATATGAGTAGTAAAACGCACTTATTAAAGGGCTTATCATCTCTGAAATAGAGTAAACCTAGTAGATAATTAACAGTTTATTTAAATTATAGCTATCTTGATTCTTCCAAGTTGCAGGTGTGCTGAGTATAGACAAAATATGGTTGAACAGCTGCTCAAATTCACAATCAATCATAACTTTAAGCAAATTTTCATGTGAGTTGCTTTCGTACGGGTTTAAATCTCGATAGGACATGAGTTTTTTGAAGACTGTAGATATGACTTGTTAGTGTGTGTTAATGAGCACTAAAGTTAGTTTCATAACTTTCTGTCACCTGATGACTCCTAATATCTTGTGTTGTGTTTTATATTACTTCTTGTATGTTTAAAAATATATGCGCCTAAGTAGTATCTAATAAACATTTCAGTCTTCTGTGACAAGAAGCGGTCGAAGTTAAAGTCTAGTGAAAACAATGTTTGATCCTAGTAACTTCATCACATAATATTTGATCGAAATCAGAGGTTATCTCAATCGTGCAAAGTTTCTTACACTTATCCTAGCCGATAAACAATACCTATTAGTACTCTTATTATTACTATACATTCCTTGAGTTCAGAGTTGTAAAGAGGAAATCAGTAGTGCACCTCCATCCTGCTCCATTCTCTGCTGTCGATTTCAACTGGCTACATGACTGTTAACAGGCTTTCATTTCGTCTTCATACTATCTCCCCCATATCATTCTCGTACTCGCAACTCGTCGCCTCTGATTTAGATTCCATTCGTGGAACTAGTGCATGATGTCATTTGGATGTTTCCTTAGTGAATGTTCAGTCCGTTTTCAGTTCCTGCTGCATACTTGTTAGGTAATAGGTTGTTGACTGGTTCGCTGCCCGTTAGTGTCCCTTTTTTCTTATTTATTCCGGATAGCCACCTGATCTTCAGCATCAGTCAAAGGCATCTGTTGATGAAATGCATTTGGCTACTCATACGCGAAGTCGCTGAACCTAATGGAAGTAGGGACTGACTCAGCATTAGTGTTGAAAATTCGGATCTTGTTTCTTGTGCTAAGTAAGAGCTGTAGATGTTTACACTGATTTTAGTGTTATTAAAATCGTCTCGCTTTCCAAATTCGTTCCTGGCTGACTTTGACATCCCCATCCATGTCACCTGTAGTTTAAGCGGTGCTACCGTGATAAGTGAAAGAAACATCTCTCTTCAGATTTCCTCTATTGATAATGTTCTGTTTTTGCTGTTGAGTATCATCATAACCACTGTTATCTCTGTGTTCAGCTGAATCTCTGTCTTCCCTGTTTCTTCTGCCAACCTGTCGATTTTCACTTCAAAATCTTCGGTTTCGTGTGGGTTGAGACATAAATTATCTAGGAGATCCAGGTTTTGTAGGTTTTTTGTCAGTGTCGTGAAGACATTTTTTGTCTTTCCTTGCCTTCTTTCATTTTTTGTTCGGCGATATGTAGGTTATACTCAGCTTTAAGTTTCTTTATTTATCTCTGAGTTTTTCAGTCATCTGCTTCACCGTCCTTCTTTCCTCCGCGTGCTTCCAGGTGTCTGTATAGGGACAATCCTTGACATAATAATGCATCTTGGGCACTGTGGTAAAGTATAATCCTATTATGAAGAAAACTTATTTGTTAAAGTCTTACAGTGTTATACAGTAATATTTACTGATGACGTTTCGAACACAATTTATTGCTCATTATCATATCAAGGTACTCATACAACTTTCCAGCTTCGTTTATGTAGTTCCATTATCTTTCATCTCTTGATTCAATTGGTAGTAATATTTTCCATTTCTCTGGTATGAGTGATGAGTCATTCCTATTGCGCGTGTTGGGTGTAGATTCTATGAACAAAGATTCAGTAATCGACCTCTCTCTCCACCTACCTATATTACTTCTTAGAATTATTGCCCTCTCCCAACCTACTGTGTGGTTGTGTGTTAATACATGCAGTGCAATTGCTGAGGTTTTTCTAAATTACTTATCTTCTTTGGATCAGTCATTCTACACTTAGAACGTCATTATTTGATTAGGTCTTAATGGGCTAAGGGAGGGATATTGGATGTACGAACTTCTTTTGAATGCATAGTTTAGGCTTAGTAGTTCGAATGCCTATCACCTCAGCTATATGCATTAGACGAATACAAAGTCCATTGGAAAGCTTCGATCGGATGCTATGAATCACTTTGAATGCTTTCACTGTCTCCACTAAATGATCACTATCAACCATATGTGACAAAACGGAGCCACCAATGGTTTTTGTTTGTCCCTTGCTGTCTAGTAGTACGCCAAAGATAACTGTCACTGCAGGTGCAGTTGAACTGATAAATACACATAGATGCGGCGAAACTATCTAGCTTATCCTTCAATTGAGTCGCAATTATTCGTCGGCCGGAGGATGAAAAAAAAGCTTTCTGAGTAAAGCGTTCTTCGTATACTTCTGGGAAGTATCTGGAGCACTTGATACGTCACCATTGAATTGTTACTTAATGAATAGTGGTTTTTTTACATGCTGTCATAGTCTCAGGTTTTCTCTCCATTGTTTTCATATGTTTCTTTATCATACCAGTCGAACAGCCCCTCTCCGTCAAGGAATCATAATTATATTCAGATTCCTTTTGTAAGTGGTCATCCGTACTTATCTTTCTTGCTCTGTTGCATTAGATGGTAGTCTGAGCCCAAAACTGCTCCTCATCTCGATCTTGTGTCCAGTAGACTGCCTCTCAACTTGTGATGAAGTCTATCTTATCGTCCATCGGGTAAAAAATATGTCGTCTTGTGTATATCCTTGTGCTTCTACAGTCTGCCTATATCCACCAAATTATCAGGGGCACAGAAAGAAGTCAGTGAGGTGTTCTGCATTCTCATTGATTTCAGGGAAGAAATCTTTACTCATGGTGAGTTCTCCTCCGACATTGTTTGCTCCACGCTGGTCACTCATGTCCTCATGTAGATAGGATTTCTTCCACTACTGATTTCAGTTGTCAGTAGATATCGTCCTTCTCTTGGTCTGCTTCACTTGAGGGTGTTCTGAGGTATTTGTAGCCATTGGTTTATTTTTTTCAGTTTGGGCTCACTTACTCTTCTCCTGATCTTCCCTATTCTTCCAAGATTAAGACCGGTTAGAAAACTAGGTGAGTATAGTGTTTCAAAATACTCATTCTTTATAAACTCTGATAAAATCTTTAGTATACATTTTAAGCTTTAGTAAAGAACATCAGTTATTCCATTTAACTCTATCTTATCCATACACAAAACATAGCAGTTCAGTGATTAACGAAATACCTGATCCCTTACTACCAATACAATAAATTCACCTTTTACCATAAGCATTTGAAGCAACCGCCATTTGGAATTTATTTTCTAAGTATAATTTACTAGTGAAGCTTGCATTTCTTAGCATTTCATGGCTTTTTAGTAACTTGGATACCACGTTATATCATTTAAAAACTAATTATATTTCATTATAAGTAGTATTAAATTTTATTTTATCATATTTTGTTGTAAAACATTCTCAACATTTAATTTTACTTTTCTTAGAGCTTCGTATTTTTATCCTCATAAATTATCATCAGGTCTTAACCTTCGAAAATTACTATTATCACTACTCACTTATGATTTACTGAAATACAAATTGGCTGCCTGCTTGAATCATTGGGTTGCTAGAATTCCTGCCAATAAAAATGCTTAAACTCTTCTGCATTTCTTATTATTTAAATCATGCAACTGTATCAAATGGTCACTACATAGATTGGTGTGCATATTTAATTAGCTTCTAGCTAAACACTGTGCAATTCTTGAAGGAAATGAAGAAAAAGCGTACAGAATTGGTTCTCTCTTCATATGCAACAACACTACATCACATGATATATACTTCAGATTATTACTTTAGGTATAAACCCTATACGACGACGAAATCATTGGGAGTAAATAAGCTGAAAATTCCTTTACTGTGTGTTCACAAACTGTGTGTGAAATAAAGGTTTATTATTATCATTATTTTACTCAACAGTTGTTCTACTCTGTCTCTAATTGTAAAATAATTTTATTCAAAAGTTGACTGGCAAAGTATGACAAAAATGCTCGTTTGCCCATTTGTTTCACTGTTCCCTTAAAACACATTAAAATTCAAATATATTTCAGTAGTGTAATTTTATCGTAAATTCTCATTATCAATGTTGGAAAGAAGTTAGTTAAAAAAATTAACTAGCCGTGAAGGATGTAAAAGAATTACATTTATGACAATAACTGAACTTATAAGTAGTCACCTGTAGGACATGAGTTCGTTGCATTAAAGAATAATTAGTGTTTATTGGAAAAAAAGTGATGACAGCTATCAAGTTCAGCTTGCATTCCATTAACGTTTATAAAGTGATGTAATGGTGGCGCCAGGAATCATGTAGACTGTACACCTAAAATGAACATCATGGGACATTAACAATATGCCAATTAGGTATTATAAAACACTGACTTCTCGCATACTTTACACCTCTACATCAACTCAAGTGAGAAGAAGAAATAGTTTTCCTGAGTATTTTTAAATTTGATCCTATAGTAATTTAAAACTATGAAGGCGTATAGTTGAACAACTGGATGGAGTGTAATTTTTTTGGTCAATTATTCTCAAAATATTTAACGTAAACAATGAGTAGTCAGGACTCATGTTATATTCACAAACGGTGTGACGTAAACTTTTCATTAATGATGGTGAATTGTTGATAAGTTTTACACAGGTTCTGTATTTTGTGTATTTCTAGTGAATTTGTCTGTAAATTTTTATTAGTTGTTCTAAGTAAAACAAGATTCAAATCTTAATATAATGTAGGGTAATTTTGAATTTTTTTTGAGATTTTATTATTGTGATTAGTTCTGATAATTGTTTATCTTTTTCCGGAAATAGGGGAAGCTACTTGGCTCCAGTTTTTTATTAATCAAAACGCTTATTCAGTCTAGTTGTTTTTATAAATGCAGTTGATTTAACTTCGGTCGTTTTAAAAACTAATTTTTACCTGATAAGACCGGCACAACATGTAATTTCCGCATATGTTTAACTCTATTGTAGTGTTCATACAATTATAAAGATGTTCATGTTAATTGAACACTTATTCATGCTCAGTTATGTAGCACTTTTCTTTTGGAGTTGTGTAATGTTGCTGATCTTGACTGACATTGAAGAAATCCTGTTCGCAAATTCCAATGCATGCGAAATTGAGCATTATTTGCTGAACATGTAGAATCTCTCTAAATAGCATGTTGTTACTGAATGATACATTGTTATTTGACTCTATGGTGGTGTAAGCAATAAAGGTTTAGATATAATAGAGAAGATTTGTAGCTCAGGTGGATGATTTTGGTGTGGTTGTGTTCTCTGAGCTGGATGGTTTGGTTGCGAAGCTTTCATTGCTCTACTGAGCAACATCTTCAGCGCATACTTCGATGTGAAGTGAGCTTTTAGAATTCTCTGAGTTTATTAGTCATCTCTTCTAGTAACCTTGAACGTGATTGGTTGTTTTCGTGTGACATTTCACCCTCTAGTTTGCTTGTCTCGGTGCTGGCTGCTTCTTTGGTCTGAATGTCGTTTGTCATTCCTTCTGCTGACCTTGAACGTGATTGGTTGTATTTGTGTGACTTCTCACTTCCTAGTTCACTTGTTTTGGTGTTGACTGTTTCCTTGATCTGAAGTTTGACTTTGTTTTTGTGTGAATTTCTTCGTATGGATTGGTATATTTTGTCAATCTCTATGTGTCTATTGATTGCTGATTCATTTGAATACCAGGCCTCTAGGAATTCTCTGGCATTTTTGCAGTTCCTTTTGTCTAAGATTTGAACATTGTCCCAGTCGAATTGGTGCCCGTGGTTGTCTGCATGTAGTGATATGAGGGAGTGCATGTCGTGCCTTTTGACAGCTAGTTTGTGTTCGTGAATGCGAAGACGAAGAGGGCGTCCACTTTGACCGATGTAATGTTTGTCGCAGTCGTTGCAACTTAAGGTTTAGAAATAATTTTTCGATGGCAAGAAGGTTTATAACTAAAATCTTCTGGGGATCTGTCAAAAAGGTTTAGTGGCTAAAAACGTATTTGACAGCAAAAATGACCTATAACTTTTCATCAGAGTTATACAGGTAAGATATGCTGGCAAAACTCAAAGTTTAAAGCTAACGAGCAAAACTATATGTTGAGGTATATTTCAGTTAGGGAGGATATTACTTTTTGAAACATGAACAAGTGAACCAATATACTTAAATAGATTTAGGTTAACAGCAGAACTGTGCTTTTGATGATATGGCGAACAAGAGTATTTGTCTGGTATGATGAGAAATGCAGTGGGAAATGTTTTCGAACAGCTCTCGATAACCAGCTTCGTCTCTTTTGTCACCATTGAAATATTAGGCCACAACCAATACTCTTTTTACTTCCAATTATCAAGTGTCTTTTTCACATGTCTGTTAATAAATAAGAATTTCAAAAGTATCTCTTCTCTATTTATTGTATCTTCTGTGTATACGCAGAAAGTGCTAATGACGAAAACGTTGATGTGACTCTCTTTCCAAATGCTGGGATAGACAAGTAACGAACTTAGGAAAGACACCATAGTTATATCGTCCTTCTGTGAATACATTCTTCCATTCAATAGGAAGTAGGCATTTAGAGTGAACTTTGATAATTAGATTGTGCATGTGCTATAAGTACACCAAAATTTAAATTATTTCATTATTATTTAGACAGTGGCCTGTTTAAATCACTGAGCTACCAGAATTTCAATTGTTTTAATCAGGCATTTATATCAAATGACCACTACATGAACTGGCACTCATATTTTATGAGCTTCCAACTAAACACTGTGCACTTCTTGAAGGAAATGAAGAAAAAGTGTACAGAATTGGTTCTCTCTTCATATGCAACAACTCTATATCACATGATATACTTCAGATTATTACTTTAAATGTAAGTCTTCTATGAAGAGGAAATATTTTGGAACTAAATACACTGAAACATTCTGTACTAAATGTTCATATATTGTTTGAAATAAAGATTTATTATTATATTATATTGAGTATAATCAAGAAATTTACACAAAACGCTATGAATGTTGAAACTATAACTAGTGAATCCATATCCAGGTCACCCACTGATTTCACAAATTTTGTGGTTTTTAAGGAGTGTTCTGTAATTATCTTTCAACAGGCCCTAAAATTTCCGATAGATGCTGTGTCACAGAATGGTAAGAATGTTAGACATACCTTAAGTTAAATGCGTGGGTGATACAGTGTTAATATTTGACAAAACACAAAGATGAGGAAATATAAGCATTAAAGTTAGACGGTACATAATTCATCGGAGATTTATTGCCTGAGTATTTCATGTAATTCCAAGAATTTTTGTTGACGTCTTCGAGTAAAGTGACTGACTCTGTTCGACTTACAAAAGTACATTTCATGCTTATATTTTTTCTGACGCCGAATAATAAATGGATTACAAAAATGACAATACTTTTAAGAATTTGATGTAGTCATTGTTCTTTGGTGAAAAATGAATTCCATGAATGGCAAACTTGAAACTGTAGTTTTGTTTTTTGAACTATTTTCCTAACTAAAATGAAATACTTTGTACTGATTGAAGATGAAACTTTGGACTCTTTTTAAATTAAAGTTATTTTAGGATATCTGAAGGTATTCTTTTACGAAGATTAACTACTGTGGTTTTGAACAGTGATGTTCGGGTACATTACAGACTGTAGTTAGAATTGTTATTAGGAATAACAGTCCCATTCCACTTTCTTTGCTACTTTGTAGATCGAGAAAAGTTCCTACTGTGATTAAATTTAGACTGTAGTATAATGGCTGTGTTACTGTATGCATATATTTAGTTTCTCTAAAATGTGCTACCCGCTGTTCACAGATTTCATATCTCATTAGAACCAGACTGTTTGAAAATGTCATTATACAGGTTCCCTAGATCCAAGGGTGGTACGCGATTGGCATCAGTAAAAGATAACAGCAGCACTAATATGACAGTAAGAAGTGAAAGGCAGTCATTACCAACTGCTGCAGTTATAGTGAACACAGGATGTCCAGTTTTCAGTACCTAATGTCTCACCAGAGGTAGATATGTATGTAATTAAGAAGTGTACTGAAAATATTGACTGCCGGAGAGTAAAATAACATTAGTAAAAACGATGCCATATTGAATCGAATATCAATTCACTGAAACATAACATGGCGTAAATATTACTAAATGGAGACTAACAGGGAATGTTATTGCATTAGTTCACTCAAGCAGGTAGTCAAGAAAATCCCACTATGTGGTTTAAACTATTTAAGCATCCAGTATTTCTGTTAAAACACATTCAACTGGAGGGAGTTATGAGGTCAACTGTCGCACTCATTTAAATTAACTCACCAAGTAACACCTTATTCATGAGTCAGTTGTTAAGAAATATCAGCATTGTAATCTTAGCTGCAGTATTACAATGAGACCATTCTCCAAACAAAGCAAACAAAAAGTTTGTGAAAACTGATTTAAAAATAAATCATAAAGAAATTGATCATTTGTAAGTTAAGGGGATCAGTAATGAAGTTTCGGAGGTAATGGTGAATACAGAATGTTTTGGAATGTGGAGAAAAATTAGCAACACAAAGTCATAAATTTCCTTAGTGGGCTGTAATGCAACAATAAATCATATTTCTCAGGTAACATTAAAGCATTCCATTTTTTTATTCAGTAGAAATTAATGTTCTGATAAAAACCTTTCGCAGTAAATAGACAATGAATGTTAATGTACTATTTATTATTATCAATACACGTAAAATATCTCTCCCTAATATAAGTCATTCAGTGAAAAAATTGAAGTAAGTACTGGTGAATGATAAAATATGTCACATTTTTATACAAACATATAAAGTACTGATAGGAATTAACTAATACAATTAGTAATGTCACCTCATTGTGCATATTTTGAAATTTTCTTTTGCGTTCCAAGTGGAACTTGAGGCTTCAAGCTTGGGCTTTGAAGTTGTGGTAGCAGTGTTCTTCATCTGTTAGTCTCACTCCCGAATTGCTCTCTTTACCGGGCTTGCTTCGGACCTAGCGAAGTTTAAGGGTCAGCCAGCTGAGGGTCGTACCCCAGACCACTTTCATGGATGACAAACGTTATACCAGTGGACTATGAGATTCCGTTCCATGATAGTACCTTAAATCTAACTTCACAGAAATGAAGAATATTTCAAAGATCAACCGTGACATTCTTCAAGCGAAGATGTTTGGGATGTTTATCAAATAGCTAGAAGTACTAAGTGAATGATCATGAAGAAAAGTAATTTCACTTTTCGGATAAAAATATTAGTGCACTCCCGCATAATTTAAAGGGAAAAATTCTAATTCAGTAAATTTTAACTTATCCCTGGGGACTTTCCAAATTAATACAACAAATGCTGACGGTAATAAATTATATCTCATCGCGTTTAGTCATTATACTGAGAGTTTAAAAATAGTGTACAGTGGTGTTACATTCGCGTGAGGGTCAGTGATGTATAAATCCATTTTTCTTTTACTATGACGAAACCATGTTCAAAAATTCAGACTATTTTATATAAAAGGGCAATTATTCAGGAAGGTCTATCATCTCGTTTTAACTTTATAATAATATTTCTCAGGTAGGTACACGGTTTTGGATAGAATTCACAATATTTAGAAAGTAACAAGTGTCGACGAAATCTCATTGTTCTTGGATAGAGATTTCTGTTCCATAAACTTGTTGAATTTCTTGATTTGAGTAATTTTCGATTATCTGAATGCTACCAACTTGGCAGAGTTGGGAGATTGTATTATAACATTATTAATCCTGTTGTTAAGTGTCGCCGTTAATGTATGTTTCCATTGTTTGACCGCATTTCTGAATTCTTCAGTATTCTATGGATATCTTCTCATAAGTCTATTTCCTGTAGTCGTCCTATTGCTGCTCTAACTTTTTCTGTTGGGGTTGAGACGTCATAAATGCAGATAATTAGGAATATCTTTATTTTTCAGGCATTGAATGCTGAAAATATGATGAGAAAGTCGTGTTAGTTTATTGATCAGTCTTCGACTAGGAAGAACATTCTTCGAACCAACATATGTGTAGAACTTAGGCAATGTGATGGCGTGTGTTTGAAACGTCATCCAGTAAGTAACACTGTTTCACTGCATGATATATTCAATAAAAAATTGTTATGGAGCTTGTCTAATTGTTAGTGGTGGAAAGCTGACACAGTTTTCTTGATAACTTTAAAATATTTAGCCGAATTCAGTCAAAGTCTTGGCATGAGAATGTCATGATTGCATATAGAAAAGTTAAAGGGTAACCTACATAACTATGGTATAGATTCTTACATAAAGTTCGGGATCCTAATAAACAACAATTATGATGAAGAGGAATTAAAAGCAATAACCGGTGATTCGAACGAAGTAATGTCTCGTAATAATAATACAAATAATGTTTCAAAATTGGAAAAATCTTTAAAGATAATTTTAAGGTCTTTTCTAGACTACATTTATTCATAAACACGATTTCGAATAGTTTTCAAATGAACATTTTGCTCAAAATGAAGATCATTTCTACACATCTCGAATACATCAGAAACAATACAAGTTATGAAGATTTTGCTGGAAAATGTTTCGGATATTTATATGGATAACACTTTAAATGAAATTTCTTGTGGACGAAATATAGATGTAAATCTTTCCCCACCTACTTCAGTAAATGTACTTCAGATCGGCATGTACACACAGTGAAACACTGCTGCATTATCTTAGAGAAACCTACTGCTTTTGAACTTTACATCTTTGATTTTTTGAAATGTTTATTTCATTGAACTACGATTCAGAATATTCAGTACATCAGAATATGATTTTGACATAATCGCCTGATGGCTATACTCATACGATTAAGTACTTTTAATAAGAAGGTAACTTTGAAGGGAATGAAATGAGATTTATGCTTGACATATATGGCCTTTCAGAATAAATTATGTCAAAGGCGTTTTGCTTTAGTTTTTCTAAAGATACAAATTGTGGTCATTTTTAGAAATGAGACTTAAGTGTCTGGTCTAGTTTCGTTATCACTTATTCAGGGCAGATATGTAGGTTATTTGACACGTAGACATTTTATAAAAATCTAACATACAGAAAGCAAAAATGTGATCATAGGTTAATATTTTGTCGGTATATTTCGCTCACAAAACCTCAAGAGTTTATCTTAACATACATCAGCAATCATTGGGAGCTATTTCAACACAGGGAGTTCTGCAGATTTGATAAGTTTCTGTTCTTACAAATCATATAACACATTCACATTTGTCAGATGTGAATCACTTAGAGATTATACGTCCGAATGACTGATGAAATCTATATTTATCAAAATCCATCCACATTCAAGTGTTTATTTAGACTATATCCGAAGTTTTTTCAAAGTTATTGTGGTAGTGTAACAACAGAAGACAAGGGCCAGGCAACAGAACGTTTATTACGGAAAATCAACACGTATTTATAGATTTTGATGTACATTATAATATTAATTAATATATATAACTGTATCCGCCTTCCATCTTACTCCTATAAACAGTAGCAGCATAAATCCCACCAAGGTTACTGATACAAATGTTCAAGCAGCGACTCTCAGACTAAAGATATAATATTTTCTTAAAGGCAGTTTGCACAGAAAAGTGTTGTTTGTTAGAAATATACTTCATCTTTTCTCTCCTCTAACCTCGCCTATTTCACTGGCCGGCTCTAAAACCAGAAAAAAGGAGAGGCTTAGGCGTGGGGCTAGAGACTCTATCCTGGAAAATAAACCTAATCGCTAGGGAGACTTCAGTGCATGGAAAAATATCAAAAATAAACTTATTCTTTGCTGGAACTGGGGATGAGGAATGACTCAGGCCGATGAAAGCCAAAATAAGTATGGCACATGGAATGTCCACAAGATATTCGAAGTTGGCAAGGCTACTCAGAGCATTAAAAGATACAGCGTAGACGTGGTGGGCATATGTGACAGCAGATGGAAGGGAAGTGGACTTACCAAATTGCTGACTGAAGAGTTAGTAATCTACTACGTCCACTGAGACGAAAACCACGGGCACACTGAGGGGGTGTCTGTCAAGATGTCGTCAGCAACACCGAAGGCTTTACTGCAGTAGTAGGCAGTCTACACCAGGATAATGGAGGCAGGATTCAATTCCAAAGGTATAAAAATTACAATTAACCACTACTACACTCCTATGAACAACACAGACCAAGAGAAGGAATAATTCTACAGACAATTGCAGCCAAACTGTGATGTCGAAATCCTAATGGGTGATATGGATGTCAGACTGCGAGCAGACAGTGAGGGAAGAGAATTAATCATGGGTAGGAGGGATTTGGGAGGAATGAATGAGAACAGTGAACTATTCGTAGATTTCTACCCCATCAGCAATTTGATGATTGTAGGCCGCTTGTGAAGTCACAACGACATTCACAAGAACAAGTGGGCTTCTTCAGATTGATTCACTCAAAATAAGTTAGACTTCATCTCAATCCTGAAAAAGTGGATAGGTAGCCTGCTGGACACACGGGTAAGAAAAGGACCAGAAGTGTGCTCTGAGAACCACCTAGTGCAAGGGACCTTCTAGATTAAGTTTAGAGCCTTCAAATAAGCTGGAAATAGATCACAGATCAATTTCGACACTCAGAAACTTAAAGACGAAGCTAAAATGAATGTACGGCAGTTATGTGGAAAAATCTGGAGGCATCAAAAACATCATCGAGTAAAACTGGCTGAATAAACATTCAACTCCACTGAAAATGACCCCAGTCACCCAGACAACAACTACTGGCATACTGACTGCGTACTTATCATGATTTTTCCAATATCAGCAAAAGCTATCATGTAGTGGGAGCCAATCTCTTACTCATCAGCAAACAACGCAGAGAAAGAGAAGGACGACATCTATTGACAGCTGAAACCAGCAGTGAACAAAACTCTTGCTACCTGATGGCATCAAAATGCTAATAGGCGATATGAGTTGCAAGCCTGGAGCAAACAATATAGGAAGAGAACTCATCAAGGATTGAGTCTCCCAGCGATATGAATGAGAATGGAGAACACTCCACAGGCTTCTTTCTGTGTCTATATTAATTTGGCGACTATAGGTTGAATGTATAAGCACTAGGATATACACAAGAAGATATAGTTTTTGTGAGATGGGCACACCACTAATAAGGAAGACATCATCTCAATATCAAGAAAGTGGTGAGGCAGCTTACTGGATACTAGACAAAGAGATGGGGCGGTTGTAATTTGAGGTCAATGCCTAATGCAAGTAACCTTCAACATTAAGTTTAAAGCCTTCAAAAAAGCTGGAGATAGACCCCAGTTCAAGTTTAACACCCAGAAATAGATGGACAAAACTACAAATGTTATACTCACTGCAGTTATCAGAGAAAAGTCGATGACGTTATATAGCATCACTAAGGAAACCCGTGTGAAAGAACGCTGGAACTCTCTGAAAGTTATGTTAGAAGAAACTCTTAAAACTGTTTTAGGGAAAAAAGAGTAAAGACAAGGAATGCCTCTCTACAGATACGCGGACGCTAAAAGAGGATAGAAGTGTGGTAAAAGAGGAAATAAACCCGTGGAACATGGTTAGTGGAAGGAGAGGCTGAGTTTGATACACAACGCACTAAATAAAAAAATGAAGAAGAATACCAAGAAATACAAGAGACAATTCTATGACACACTGGTAGATGAAGCAGAACAGGTGTCAGGTGAGAGGGACCTCAGGTCTCTATACCAGATAAACAGATCACAATCTAAGGAGAGATCAGCACAGATGGAAAATAGTCCAGGGAACCTAATTACAAAATAGAAGAAAAAAAGGATACATTCACACCTCGATTACAGAAATTTTGGAAGGAAGGAAAGGTACCTACTGATTGGAAGAAATGTTGCCTTGCCAAGCTATCAAAGAAGAGTGATTGAGGCCTTTGCAAAAGCCGACATGGAATCAAGCTCCTGTGCATATTAAGCAAAATATTAAGTCACGTCATAATAAAGAGACTGAAAGATGTACTAGTTGGAAAATTCCACCTAGGACAAGCTGGATTCAGGAGAGGCAAATCATGTTCTGACCTAATTGCAACACTACGCATCATGACCAGACAGAGCACAGAATGGCAGTCAAATCTCTACCTCACCTTCGTCCATTTTGAAAAGGACTTCTGCACTACAAAGTGATTTGGGAACTTCTTCAATACCGAGGATTTCCACAAGCCTTTATCCTCCTCATTCAACATTATGTGAAAGTGTCATATGTCAAGTGATTCAAAAACAAGGACATAGGAAGCAAGACTTCATATGAACATATAGAAGACAGAGGTAATGAATATAACTAATCAGAGGAGACAAGAACAAGGACCAATCATCATCAATAGGAGGTACTTGAAAGAGGTCACTTCCTTCACCTATAAAAACGAAATCATCTCGGATGAAGAGGGTACGGACGAAGACGTGGAAGGCAGGATCAAAATGCAAAAAGGACCTTCGTTAATTTGAAATCAGTTTGGAAATCTACTGCAGTCAACATAAGGAACAAGATTCGGATTTCCTACTCTGATGTTAAGTTAGTTCTCCTATGTGGTTCTGGGACTTGACATTTCACCGGAACCATTTACAACAGGCTACTGACTTTTATCAACAACTGCCTTCGCTGGCTCGATACTATAACAACAAATTTGCTGAAGGAAATGCAGATGAAGTGAACACACTATGAGAAGACAAATGAGTAACATCACGCATTAGACCCTGAAGTTGAAACTGAACGGGAAAAATACAAGTTGGGCTTAGGTCTGAGGGTAACATGAAGAACATCGTGTGAAGAGGAGATAAAAGTCGACTGGCAGTCGTGGACGCCGCTGAAGACGACTGCAGATAATTGAAGTGTGCCTGTAAATTATTATGTTCCACTCGTGACCTAAGAGAATATTAATAATAATTTCTCTTCTCTACAGTATTTTAAATTCATTGCAGTCCTTCACTAATAGAAGTTTCAGTGAAATACTTTGTTCACAATTAAATGACCATATTTACGTCTATCTCAATGATGCTCAGTGATTTACAGTTGAATTCGCCTACATAGAATATAATATGTAGGTGTACAGATTAACATTTTCTGTGAACAAAACAAAAACAATTTGTTAGGAAAAACTAAAAGTGATATTGCGTCCCATGTCGATAAGATTATACAATTAACTGGGATAGGTATCATGAATTAGTTGAATCATTACTGACAAAAGAAACGAATCATAAAGGCAAATAGTTTTAGTCCTACGAGAGGTTGATAGTAAGTCTTGAAACTTCAAAATCGTTTCTATTATAATTAAACTTCATTTGGATGAATACTGAAAATAGAAGAACTGTATGCGGCTTTTCAACGCCAGTCTGAGATTCTTCAGTAATTTATAGTTATGAGTCCAATTCGAGATGAAATTATCATTCGACTCAAAATGCTAATCGAAATTCTATCACCTGTGTAATCTAGCAGTCAAGTAGATGCATTGCTGATTAGTTGCAACTCACAAGATCTGGACTTGAAGCCCGGAGAAAAAAAGGTGAACCATGGAGTGATATAAGTCAGTTATGAAAGCAATAAACTACAGTGTCTACTTGAAAGTTTCTGAAGTCTGAAAATAATTCAGAACTTATTTCTTTGGTCTTCTTAATGACTTGTTTTGCTAAATGACTTCACCTGTAAAGCAGGATATGATTGTGAAATAGTATATACAAGTGATTGACACGGGGTTGCTGGAGATCATTTTGCCTTAAACACATGAAGGTCGTCTGTTCACATGAGGCCTAGCTTACCACTGATGTATTCGATTGAAGTAAGCTCATAGGGTCACTTCAAGCCAATTGAATTACAATTTAGGTATAATGGAAACCCATAGAATGAATCTCATAACTTGCAAACTACGTAGTTCGTCATAAAGCCTAGCCTTATGAATTTTGGCTCATTTAGTGCACAGTACCGTGATATGACAAAGTTTAATGCAAAAATATCTTGAAAATGATTTTTCGCATGAAACATACAAGAAAATTAATTTAATACAGCCGCTCACCATTTTCCTATTTGCATGATTACTACAGTTTTGTAGATGCTTTAGGCTTTTTCCTAACAGTGGACATTGGAAACTGATTAAATGAGCAAAGACTTAACAGACAGCCACCATATGTCATAACATACTGAACTCTAGAATACTGTATGAATGTGTTTCAGTCAGTGTATGTCCCACACATGAACTTTCCTATGATTCGCATGATATGATTGAGATATGTTGTTCTATGATTAGCTGATTCAAAAGGCTAAAGTAATCCAAAAGATTATTTGTGGCATGTTTGTCAGACCTGTGTACTTTAAATAATATTATGCGATCTTTAGTGTGCTTAATACTACTATTTATAAAACTCACCGCAAAATTAGGTTGATAAATTTATTGTTTTCTTGCTTGTTTTGGTGCCTATCTAAAGATATGCTTTGTCGTTATCTTGCAAACAGTATTTCTCTTCCCCTGTAGAACATTCAGGTATTAAATGAAATTAGTAAGCCATTGTACTAATCGAGGTGAATTTTACGTATTCACAACTTTTCATCTGAAATAAGGAAGTCTAAAGGAAATGGGGACATTATTATTTTCAAAAGCACATCAATTAATTAAAACTGTTAATCAGCGATGAATAAAAATGAAATTCAAGTGTTGGTTTGTAGGGATTTGATTGGTTACAGGATTTTCATCATGAGCTGACATTAGTTAGAGAACCATTGGAAAACCTGGGAGTACTGGACAGCTGTTTCGTCCTAGTTTGGGACTCTTCATCAGTGCGCACCCACCGGGAAATGAAATTACTACACGTCAATGAAATTATTTGATCTTTATGAGAAAAGTGAGGTATTTCCGATGTTGTGTAGGAATGAATCGAGTAAGGCAGTAATATTACTACTACCATATAACATTAGGATTTTATTAAAATACGAACCCTGTGATTGTGAATGCGAATTTTACCAAGCACTTTATCAGCATCAGCAGTGAAGAACTAATATTATCAGATAACAGGCTACATCTTCCTGAAAGAGATAACATTTTAAACAAATGGTAGAGGAGTAAATTAAACAGGATTATCTCACACGGTATCAACTAGTCACCGAGATTTTGTGATTGGATTTCGAAAATTGTCTACTGACCGGAGGTCCTATCATAATGATTTTGTGAATTTTAAAGTTGAAAGATTATTCAGTAGTTGTCAGCTTCTGTATGATGATGATCAAATTTCTAACAGTAGCATTTTAAAATACCAAGAAAATAAATTGCTACAATAGCTTATGATAGAGATATTCATGCATACTCATTTCGTGTGACGTCTTTGGTGGTTCTCAAATATCCTGTTACTTGGCGTCCCAATTCAAAATCATTTATCATTAATAATAATTGTCATTATTATCTTTGATGTCAAGTGACCATTATATGAACAACGTATGTTTTCATCAGACTTTAGTAAAAAGTATCTCGAACTTTTGATTCACTTTAAGGTTAATAAATGTTCTTTTCAGTTCAGCTCCCATCTTTACTCAAACTTAATTAGAATAATCACGTACATTTGTATAGTCTGTGGCTGGAGTGCTAATTTCAGTTACCTGAAGATTGAATTAATCAGTAATACGCAACTAAGATTCGACTACTCAGTTCATAAATACAACTGGGAGATTTTTAAGTGTTGATCTGCGGGAATTTGATTGGTTACAGGTTTGATCACGAGCTAACAGCAGTTAGAGGACCATTCGAAAATCAGGGAGTATTGGACAGCTGTTTCATCTGACTCTGAAACTCTTCATCACTGGGCAGCCACCAACGTTCGAAGACATGACCAGCGGGGTCCACAAAGTCAGGTAAGAGAACATTTACCCTCTGATGACACTGGCCAGTGGTTGCACTATTTATCGCGAATCGGCAAAAGCTGGAATCCATGGGTCATCTGACCGGGCCTCAATGGCTGAATGGTTCATAAATTCTCCTTGTAACCGAAAGGTCCTAGGTTGGCGCTCCAGTCGGTGCGTACTGCCGATAAGTCACAAACCAGAGTGAAAGAGCTTCAATGGTTCTCTAACTGATGTCAGCTAGCGATTAAATCTGTAAACAGTTAGAAAGTGTCAGAAGTGAAGCTATTTAGCTAAAAATCACCTACAGATATGATTTCAGGGATTCAATTATTGGTACAAGTATGCGTATCAAACCAGTATGTGTAAATTAAATTCCGACTGCCCACACATATTCGTTTCCTAGATCCAGTTTACGAAAATGCCATTTGTTTTGTTCCTTCAAACTGCAAACCAAGCATTACTAGACAGTAATCTCCTTTTCATTCTCTACTCGTCATTAGTAAGCATCCATAATGCCATTTGGCTTCAAATACAGTGGCATTTTCGTTTGCTAAGCTGGAGATCCTGAATCTGTTTATTTTATTGAATAAAGATATTCAAATATATCAATCAGTGATTCAGTGCTATACAGAAAATTAATATCTTTATTGACTGTAGAAGAAGAGATAAAGACGGTGGTTGTATGACAACAAGTTGTCTCCTCTGGGATCCAGTGTTTTTGTGGAATGAACTAATAGCAAAATAACGTTCGTCTTCATATATTTAGATACAAATATCTTGATATGATAAAGTGCAGTTTGCTGTGTTCATCTGATAAGCGATGACACTACGTTAAATGGTTCAAATTCATTTTTTAACGGTATTTAATTAGGTCACATGAATAAAGTTTTCTGACTTATCAAGCGTAAGTCCCAAGGAAATAGCGTTAAATCACCTCGCCTGAAATAAAATATAAATTCTTCTTCAGATGTGTTAATCATTTATCACTTGAAGCGTGTAATTTCTTACATTTTCTAGTAGTTTTTCATCGTTTAGTTAATGGATTTGCATATTTTCATTAAGCAGAACTTTTTATGACCATTATTCTTGCATATTACGGTGGAAATGGTTGCTTAATAACTATGGGCAGATTTACTTTCCTTAAGACATATAGACAACCTACTGTTCAGAGAAAAACGCATAAATCAGTATTGAAAATATTCTGTCGTGTAAAGTTTTTTCTTAAATGATGCTACTTTGGCGAATAAATTTTATACAATGATTTCCTTTTATAAATTTGAACAAAGAAAGAAGAAACATTGGCGCAGAATAATCTGGATCCATTTTATTTCGTCGGTTCTCATCAGCTGCGTACAACTTGAATTCTTTAATAAAATAAAAAAGTGTACAATTTTAACAAACTTTTGTCCATTAGCAAGCATATTGTCAGAGCGTCATAGTGAAATAAGGCGTTGCGATTTACAAGGTGTCTAAAGTGTTACGACATATATATATCTTGTTAGAGAGAAGTTTCTTGAAAAAAATTGATTAACAGTTGTGTTGTTGGGGTGGTAACAAAAGAAAATTAGTAATAGTTACGTAATTAGATAAGAGAAGATCAAAATTTTGGTGCACATGAGGTCAGATGAGAAGTTGATGATGTAATACAGTGAGCAGAACTCAGAAGATCAAGAAAAATTATCTCTTAAGAGAGTCAAGCGAAAAATAAAGGGGGGGGTGGAGTGAAAAGATAAGTTAACAAAATTAGAAAACAAAGAGTTACTAAGAAGTGAGTCACCAGGGTAACTGAACTCCAACAACGGATTCTTTTTGGACACATAAGTCAGGCTTCAATCGTTTTATTGCTATAGCTTCAGCAAACCTGAGAAGACTTGAGGTACTTTGTCTGTTAATTATTTTGAATGATTCCAGCACATCTACTCGGTGTCCTGTGTCAATCAGGTGTTTGGCGATTGAAGAGCTTAAACAATTCGGTCCCTTTAACCGGAGGCTCCTTGGTACATGTTCGCAGAATCTGACGTTGGCCCTCCTCTCTGTTCTTGCAATGTAACTGCTCCCGCAGATACATGTGAATTGGTATACACAGTTGGAGGTAACATGTGAGGGGTACTTGTCAATCTTTGACTGCACCAATGAAGAGGTTGTTCGGGATAGAGAGACTAATAATGCTGCAGGATACGTCCTAGACAGGCCTGCGCTTAATCTTTTATTTACCATTCTCATGATGTCGTCGCCCTTGCAGTCGAGTTTGATGAAAATAGGCTTCTTATTGGCTGTAGCTGTATCAAGCTTCTTGAGTTCATTCTTGCCATATTTGTTAATGAAACTTTGTGGGTAACCATTTTCTTTCAAGCATTTTTCAAGAAGCATTAGTTCACTGTCTAGTTTGTTTGGTGAACATATTCTCTTCGCTATAGAGAAAAGCGTTTTCACCAGCGTTCGTTTGTATCTCACTGGGCAGAAACTGTTGAAATTCAAGTAAAGACCACTCCATGTGTCTTTACGATATACAGATCTTTCGAGTGTCCCGTCGTATTTTCTCTCCAGCTTTACGTCCAAAAAGTGGAATTTTTCATCATCTTCATGCTCCATCGTGAAAGTGATGCTTTTGTGTACATTGTTGAAAGAGCCTAATAGAGACGAAGCGTGACTCAAATCATTGCATACAATGAATGTGCCATCAACGTATCTATAGTAGGCTGTTGTTTCGCCAATTGCACACTTGAGCTTTGTCTGTCTGGCTTAAGCTTTCTCTTTCTGAATGAATTCGGTGACAGTATTTTAAAAGCTGAATAATTATGCAATACCTGTAAGCTTGTGGTCAACCAAATCATTTACAGCAAAAAAATTCCCTAAGGACAAGGTTTAGTTTTGCCTGAAAATCTTTAGGTTTAATACGAGTTGCTGCATAAGCTTAATAAGTAAGTAGATACTACTCGTTGAGTAGAAGAAATAACTGCTGCTTTGATAAAAAAAACAGATTTTTGCAGACATTTCATCATTTAGTGATGAAACTGGCAAAATATAATGTTTGCTTAATCCTCGGCTATATGATTGACAAAAGTGTATATAATATTTTGCTAACCAATAAAGGTATCTGTAAATTATGCTCCAGCCATTGGGCTTGTCATCTTATTCAAAATGTCCTTACTACTGAATGAGTGTTTCTCTCATTTAGCACAAGCTTCATCACTAGCGTAGCCGTATATATTGCTCTCAAAGAGTAGAACCTTTTTGCTTCAGTCTAGCTACTAAAAACATTCCAAGTAATGAATGGATCCCAGATACTCATATTAAACAGTATTATATTATAGCTAACTCTTATGCTTATTATTTTGATAGGCCAAGTGTTGTGATTTTGACACTTTTGTTTCTCGTGGGAGACTATAATATGATATCATCTCTGACTATGAATTTCGCAAAACTTAGACTGAGTGATATGCAATATTTCTCTTCAGTGTAGTTAATTTTGTCTATGGGAATAATATGTGATGGCTTGATTGATCACAGATGTAAACACAGTTATCGTCAACAGTAGGGCATGACACTGTTCGTTTGACAGGACTGAAACGCGTACCTGATATCTCATAGGATAATTAGTGATATTAGTGATCTGTAGCATTTCTGTAACAGAGATAGTAATGATAGACGATAAATAATCATTAGAAAATCAAAACAAGTGATTCAGTGAAGAGACTCTTTTCAACGAATTTATCATCAAGCTGTACAATCGTATATATATATATATATGGTTTTTAAGAAGTTATATCCAGTGAGGGAATTGAATCATAGGTGTGAATGCATAAAATAATAATCATAGTATGAAATGCAATTAAAATTAAAACGTTTGTGATTATAATCATAGTTAAGTGTCAAGTGGCAAAGCAAATTAATGTCATATATAGAATAATTCATAGGATGGATAGAACTTGAAAAAGGTGTGCAATTATAAGATTAGTAGACAAATCGAAAAAATAAAAACGTTACTTAATATTGTGTGAAATTTAATAGCATAGAATTTAACGTTGTAAAAAGAATTGATTTAGAATGACAAGTGGAACAAATGAAATAATACCGGGGACAGTTCAAAGTGAGAATAGTAATAGTAACAATTGACATAATAAGGAAGAGACTACAAATTGAATAGACAAAATTAAAAATTGGTAGGGCTAAAATATGATTGGGGATTACCATACTTTAGCACAGAGGGATTAGGACCAAGAAAGTTGGAGGGGTTGAACGAACTTTTTCTGTACACAGAGATCTGGCTTTTCTGTTTCGATAGCCAAAGCTTCATCAATACAGATGAGTCGGGTACGTAGGGATTTGGGTAAATTACTCTTTGCCTTGTAGATGACTTTAAAGGCGGAGGCTATAGAGATAGGGTGATAATGATCGCGCTTCTTATTGCTCCACTTTCACCTTTTCGTAACCATGCAGGACAGTGTTCTTGCACCCTCTTGGACAAAAATCGAGTCGAACGACCGATATACCTAGCTAGTAAGTTTTCTTTAAGCGAAATTCAGCAATCTTCCCTTCTTAGAGTGTTAATTAATCACCTTTACAAGTCACTGATATTCGAGAGAGAATTATATTCTGCTCTAAGTGCTGAACTGATCACCATCTCATCATTTGTGACTATTCTTCTTAAAGTAGAAATATAACAGAAGTTTAAGTTCTGAGTCAGATACCAGAAATCTTCTTGTTCTACAGTAATCCTTATCATTTGAAGAACAGACTTCTACCTCTGACAGCTTAACTCATTTGTGAATATTTTACATGAATTTTGCTGGTTAGTAGATATAACCAGTAAAATTGATAATCGTACTCAATTCTTCGAAAAAAGAAACATTTTGAAATAGCACAGATATACTGAACTATTCCAGAAATTCCACTGTGTATAAGGTAGGGTGGTTTTTATATTTAAAAAAAATAAAGTTTCAGAATGTAAACATGAAAAACTGCTTGTGATTACTGTATAATTCTTTCCTTATGTACTTAACAGCAGGATTCAATCAAAATACATCTCGTTAACTGTGAGTTATTCTGTTGAAAAAATTAGCAAAAACCAGCAGAAAAACAAGAATACACCGAAAGTATATGTTCATGATAAAGAATGACATCTGTTAAAACTTGATAAACGAATTTATCCTGAAGCAAACAGAAACAGTAATTAGCAGTCAAGAATTAGTGCTAAACATTGTACACTGAGGTCTTTATGGGAATTAATAACCAGAAGTGTTGTGTTTTATTATTATTTATTATTTTGATTACAGCTTGATGTCACACCGTATTTTCAGTACAACTTTAGCATGGATATCGGTAGCCCAAATTTTGCAGGCCGACCATAGATATCGGGTGTGCGTCGGTAGGGGTTCGAACCCCGGACCATGTGCATGATCGGCGAGAGTCCTAACCACTGTGCCACCGACGCTCGGAAGCTTACCGTTTTCGGGAGGATTCTTTTGACTTTGTAGATGATTTTGAATGAATTCTCCTAATCTACTGAGTGAACAATGTTGAATATATGTTCATATATAGCACTCCTTATTGATCAACTGTTTCCCTTTCGTAGCCAAGCGGTTTGAGAATACTAGTCGTAATGTAGCAGTAGGGAATTTTGTTTTCAAAGCATTAGATATTTGTCTCTTTAGGATGTCGACCAGAAGGTCGCTTTTGAAAGCCACATTCATGTATAGCATCTTCTTCGACACACAGATGGGTTATTCTTTGTTGATTTTCGGCTTTATGTGTTTATCTATAAAGCGTGATAGATAGCCATTCTCAAGTAGTATTTTTCCCAAAAGAGTAACCTTTTATTCTACTGATTCGGTGCTGCAGATTCTACGGATTCTAGTTGCAAGAGATATTATTGGGTTCTGCTTGCAGTTGATGGGTACCCAACTTTAAAAGTTTGTCAGTTGGCCGTTCCACGTAGGCTTTCAATATATTGATCTATTCATAATCCCATCAGTTTTCTTTGTTAATTGGACGTCCAGAAGTGAGATTGTCTCTCCGGTTTCTGCTTCACTTCTAAATCCGATGGCTGGGTGGCAGCTATTAAAAATCTGAAGGACATTATTTAGGTCACATTTGTTATCACAGATGATAAAAGTGTCACTGACGCACTTTTCTACAGAGAGAAGTTGTGGATTGTCAATTTCAATGGACCATTTTTTAAACTTGCCATGAAAATATCTGCCAGTAACGGGCCTGAAGATGAGTCCATAGCGACACCATCTTGCTGTCTATAAATGGTACCATTGAATGTGAATTGAACGTTCAAAGTGCATCTAAGTAGAAGTTCTTTTAACTTGGGTGTGGGTATCCCAATATTCAAGTAGTTGTCTTGCATAGGAAACAGATCGTTTCCGTAATCGGGAGATTTGTGAAGAGAGATTCGACATCAAGTGATATCATGCGGTTGTCGCCCACTTTCAAATTTTTGATACAGTTGACGAATTCAAACGTGTCTCGAAGAGAGTATTTTGAAATTTGCGCTCTAACAGGCTTTAGGAGTTCTGCCAACCATTTTACAATTGGATGGTATAAAGATCTGGACATGTCCAAAATAGGACGCAACGGAAGTTCCTGTGTGTGTGTCTTACACATTGTAGTTACTTCTGAGTTAGGTATTATGCAGAAGGTTCCGCTTTGTAACTGCAATCAGTTCATAATAAAATGCACCCAAGCTGAGATTTTGGATTTCTATCTCTAGATAATATCTGATAAAAGTTGATCCAAACAGAATGTGTCTAGTTATGGTTACTGTTTTAAACAGCTACATTTTTAAAACACAATCAGTGCATTACTGTAGGTTGTTCATCATTTTTCCATATCACAAAAGTAGGTGTTTTAAAGTAAATAATCCTGGCTTTGATGATTGTGATCAGTCGATGTTTTTTTGAAATTATTATACATACATTTGTTCAATAAAAGCGATAAAATTACTCCATGGTGAAATTGTATTCTGCCACAGTGTCGAAGTTCCACTCTTATTTCAATAGCAATCTAACGTATTAAGAGTTATTAATTGGAGTAACAGAAGTGAACTACACCTGGTAGTGTTTAAAAAGGACAGAAACAATGTCTCGAATTAAGTACATTACTTCAAATTGAAGTACGCGCTGAAGATGTTACCCAGTAGGGCAATGAAAGCTTCGCAAATTAACTATCCAGCTTAGAGAACACAGCCACATAAAAATCATCCACCTGAGCGTCAAGTCTTCTCCATCACATTCATTACCTCTCTAGTGAGTTAATCTGATTAGCAATAGTTATTTACGGTGATTATTGCTACCTAGTAGTTTCTGTCATCTTTCTTTCAGTTTCTTGTTAAGGGTTAGCCTCATTCCATTTGAAGAAAAATGTAATGCAAAACTTTATAACGTCAAATTATGATAACTTCAATTTTAGTTTGATTGAATTATCCAGCTGACTTAATACCATTCACTTAATTGTTAAATACAATAAAGAAGAAAACAACGTTATACAAATATTTACTTAAATGGCTGAATTAGGAAGAAAGTTAATGAATTTACGGACAAATAATCACCATTATGGCTGAATTGTTTTACTTTTCTCTCTTACTGTATGAAAGTTATAGGAGCTAATTTATGTTTTCACTGCTTTGTAAATGTTTACTACATTAGCGGAATTTTTTGCTTATTACCTGAGACAATTCCATAGCGAGCCAGTTAATTTTAATTTCAACAGTGGAAAGTTATCTATTAGCAAAAGCAAGGAGCTTACCTGTTAATTTCATATTCGACTTCCATTTGATTCTTCTTCATACAAGGAAGCACCTCGAAATATATATATGCGTGTAGAGGACAAAATTTTAGCATTAGATCTCGGTTTCTGAAGAAATCTGCCCTAAAATTAATCATATTTTCAAGTCGGCATATTCTTCTTCCCAGGAAATTGTAAGGACCAATGATATAAGAATAGAATTGAATTCAGTGCTCATCGAAAGCATTATTGAGCCTAGCGCTGTATCAAAAATTGATAAAATTAGAATTCACAGGTGACTCTGTTAGGCCCAGTGGCTGAATACTAAATTATATTGGTCTCAACCTGAAAGTCCTGGTTCTGATTCTCGATATTTCAATGGTTTGTGAACTGCTTAAGGGTCCAAACATAGATCGAAAAGGCTGTCCAGTTCTCTCTCGCTTTCAGTGATCTGTTTAACTGATGTTCGTTCGTGATGAGACCTAACAAGTGAAATTAAAATAAAACTATACGGCTAACCAAAGATACATAAAGCCGGCCTCTCACTGCGTTCAATTTTAGAAATGTCAGGTTCCCCGTACCATTCGATACTGAAATGGTGAGCTGATATTTTGGAACCTGTAAGAAAGCAGATGTACCCCTATTCGCTTCGTGACACCTTTCAATTCGTCGGCTATATACGAGTTTTCAAAGTAACGAACAAAAATATGCTTTCTCTTAACACTGAGTCACTATTTACTAACTCCCACTCACAGAAACTGTTTGTCACATATGCCAATGTATAGACAAAAACAAGCTGCACATTGGATTAGCGACAGCTTATTTAAGAGAATTACTACTGAGATATACACTTAATGTACAATTCACATTCCACGATGTTATTTACAGATAAGAAGATGGGATAGCAACGAGATATCCACTTGGCCCATTGCTAGCAGACTGCTCCATGGCGAACCTCTAGAATGACCCACTCAAATCAACTACTTATAATTTTTAATTGTATGCTAGATATGTGGACGACAACTTTATTATCTGTGATGATGGTCATGATCTTCATCTATTACTACAAATACTCAGCAACTGCCATTCAGCTACAAAGTTTACTCTTGAAATAGAAAACGGATATAAAATTCCTTTTCTTGATGTTGAACTTACAAGGAGAGCTGACTGAACGGAACCTGGAACGGCCAACTGACAAGCTTCTACAGCTGGGTACCAATCAGTCGAAAAAGAAACTTAATTAGATCCCTTGATACTCGCGTCCGACGCATCTGCTGCTCTGATACCCTGGAAGCAGAACTACACTTTTTGAAAGAAATCTTCATACAAAACGGATATCCACCAAGATTTATAGACAAAAACATCAAACAGAAAATCCAAAAGGAAGATACTTTATTTGAACCTCGACTTCAGAGGTGACCTACTCAGTGATGTCTTCAAGAGGAGAATTTCCACTTCTTTAGGAAGAACTTTCTTCACCCCAACACTGACAGTAGTGTTCTCGAGTTGCCCGCTGTTCTGCAGAAGCCCAAAGTACAAGATCTCGCACATGACCACTTCTATGTGTATATATCAGTTCACCTGTTGCTGTGGAGCCAGGTAGATTAGTCGTTCAACGTGCATCCTGTCCAAAAGGGTCAAAACATCCTATCCAGCATGGCTGCAGAAAGGCAGTAGTGGCCGTATAAGGAGTGCAATAATCGAACATCTCGTCACTACTGGTCATTCCATCTCAACAAAAGCCTCCCTAAAAGTAATCTACGAAGTGAAGAACAACTTGCCAAAGACAATACGTTTCAGTCTTCTTTGCATTGCAGAAGCCCTAGCCATTCAGTTAGAAGAACCAGAACTATGCATACAAAGGAAAATTATTCAGCCACTTCCACTATCATGGTAACAACTCTGTTGATTTGACTTAACATTTGCTTGTTTGCGTGTTTTTTCTAACTGCCTAAAACTTTTACGTAATTCCGTGTTTTGCTTTGTTTCCATGATCACTCTTTCATCAAACTATTCATGTTATTACGCAACTCTGCCTTAACAATCGTATTAGGTAACTCCACGAAGAACTTACTAATTGTATTTTCGTTTGGCAAATTTAATCTACACACACATTCAAAACAACCGCATATATTTGCGATTGTACAGGTATGAAAATGAATTCTCCGAAAGAAGACTCTTCGCTGAACTACTGGTCTTATCTCTGTAATAAACGCAGTAGAGAATAAAATAAGACGCATCGTTGTAGCACATATAATTGTGTGAAAGACATATTAAAAGGTGGGGAAGAATAAGTGTTTGTTAGCATTAATAAAAATGAATGAGCTATGCAGTAAAGCAGTAATTATTGACACGGTGGTGAAACTACGTCATACTGTTTCCTCATTCCTCTTTACTAAAGAAAATCTTACAGCCGACTGGATATAATTAATTATAAATAAGCCGTACTTTTATAAATCTCACTTTGTAACCATGAGAAATAATACGCCTAAATATCGCCTACCTAAATTAAGCAGGGAACTGATATTGGACTTAAAGTCATTAAGCTTAAATATAGATCAATATACGTATAAAAACTTAATGATGACGATCAGCTAACTGAAAGCAAAACAATTATTCAAAAGTACAAAACCTGACAATAACAAATGGTAACAATATTTGCTATAAAAAAAGGTCACTCCGGTAACTGATAAACAGTTTAAACTTTTCTAACTACTGGGTGAACTAGAGGATTTGTAGAAAACATTTCTAGGTCATCTGCTGTCATTGTGCAAGATCAGTTCTCTGAATGATATTTGAAAACAGAAAAGCTATACAAAATATGAAAGCCAATTGTCTTCAAAATTCACTTATCACTATAAAAATGATCAGCTTGTATTAAAACACTCAAATAGTAGGTCAGTTTCAGAAGTAGTCAAAAAACAAAAGTAGCCGAACAGTTATTTCTCAGCAGGGAATAAAAATTTCTTAAAGATGAAACTTTAGGTATTGCAGCTCAGTGGTTAGAAAACTAACAGCCACCAGATGAATCTACAAATGCTTGACTTGCAAAATTTGTAAACTTTCATTCTCAGACTGTCATTTTACTTCTTAGAGACTATCTATCAGCCTTCCTTTTCATTCCTTGTATT
>OX235273.1:92591051-92613680 GCA_944472155.2 Trichobilharzia szidati
GGAAGGGATTTGAAAGAGGTTACTTCATTCACTTATCGAGGGAGCATTGTCTCAACTACAGGAGGAACGGAAGAAGATGTCAGATCGAGAATCGGGAGGGCGAGAAATACATTCATCAACCTGAAACCAATCTGGAAATCTTCTCCATTCAGCAACACTCAACAACAAAATTCAGATTTTCAATACAAACGTCAAGTCAGTCACTTCTTCTATACGGATCAGAAACTTGGCCAGCGGGTCACCAAGAATATTTCCAATAGCCTGTTGCAGGCCTTTATCAACAACTGTCTTCGTTTTATACTCAAGATCAGATGGCCGAAAAGAATCACCAACAAGAAACTATGGCAACAAACAAAACAAGAGCCAATCGCTCAACAAATATGCAGGCGAAAGTGGAGATGGATTGGACACTCGCTGAGGAGGCCGTTGGGTGACATCGCGCGTCAGGCCAGTGCTCGAGTGGGACCCGAAAGGGAAGCGGCGAGTGGGACGTCGAAGGGTGACATGGAGGAGATCGTGTGAAGAGGAGTTGAAACAGTATGGACTAACGTGGATGCAGGTGAAAAGTACAGCAGAAGACAGAAACAAGTGGAGACGTGCAGTTGAACCCCTTTGTTCCAGTAGGAACCGAAGGGAACAATAATAATAAATATATAAAGGAATTTATATTTCACTAAAAGTTACGGCGAATACATTTTTGATATTTTTGATCATGTTTTCCTATAAGATAATATGATTACCAATATCTGTTTATAAATAAATGGTATGGAATTCCTACGAATTTTATTTATAATGGTAACACTAAGGTTTGTTTGTGACACCCTTTCTAAAAAGATATGGGAAGTGCCACGACAATACAGATGTCTTTACTGTCAAAACCGACATCATTTGTGACAAAAATATCTGCGTGGTTCTAAATGATTTCTGATAAAGAATAGTTGGAATTGAAATCAAAATTTTAGGTGTTTGTCTCCAAATATTCTCAAGACCCAATGAAGCAGGAAGATTCAAGAGAGAATAGCCTACTCGGTATTCAGATATGGTGTCTCATTATATTCACTGTCATTATTCTAAAGTCTTGGTTCGTTCAGCCAAATTAATTAACACTTAGGGAAAGAAATTCGAAATCACCTCAGCGGTTTGTATCTCACTGTTCATTTTTCTTCAGGCTTTTTTTATATGATTACGCACATAACATCACTATGCTAGACAGTTTTATCTGCACATGTATCAATTCAACACTTCCTTTACTAAGATGTAAGTGATAGTGGGTTTTTCTAGAGTGGTGAAAAACATTCGTGGCAAAAGATAAAATTAGGAAGGATTTCAGTCGAACACTTTAATTCACGCGATTTAAACATTCAAATTATTCAGTTTACAATTTCAGCTTCATACATCCGTAAGGTATATTACTAGTCACACGATTTTAAAAATGTCGTCTGATTTTAATCCTAATTAATATTTTTATTGAATCACTAATCAGGCTGCAAAAAATCATTATTCGCATATTCTGGAGCGTATTATTACTTCTGGTTACGAAGAATTCAGAGTTATATATCAGGTAATATTAAGCTATTCAAAAGGATTTTTACATGCAAACCAGGGAAAAACAGGAACTTTGTGTTCAGAAACGTCACATCCAGCCTCGTTTACTACCATAACCTTAATGTCAGTTTTGTTTCCCGAATAGCTGCATAATTAACTCCATGCAGCACCTTTATTTTTACTTTAGTAACCCACTATCAATCCTTTGTTCACTTGTTTCTCACCAATCATCTCCAAATAACTATTCGTCACTTAACTAATAACTGTCAACAACCTCTGATCTTTGTTGTCAACTGAGATTATTTATACGAACCCCTAAATAACTTGTAGCGGTAGGTAATTCCTCAGCATTCATCACTGAACATTGGATGCTGACCCTCACTGTTTAGGTCGATCCTTTTAGCTGAAGGCTTATGGCCAAGCATCCACGCCATTTGGCACGCCATCGTGTTACTTTCTTTCGTTCGTTCACGATCCCTAGCTAGTTAAGTAATCATCCTCCTAGCACTCCGATTTGGTCCCGAGATATACTTCGTAATTTGGACGATCAATTCTGGTGTTTTGCTTTGCCTTTGATCTATGCCGAACGAACACTGTAGAAGTTGTGGGCATTAGATCTTGCGTTAGTATACTTGGTACTATCCGTGAACGTCAACATTCTCAGCCCCTTAAAACTGTGCAGCTTCGTTTTTAAGTTTCGAAAAGAGATCTCATCTCTGACGAGTGGCTTTATTGCACATCCCCACTAACTGTAGCCTCTTAGTCCACTGCTATGGTGGTTTAACGACAAGTTATATTTTCGATACGCTTTTTAAATGAAATTTTCCATTAAAAATTTTTATGACGTACATATTATCGGTGGCATTTACTCTCTGCTACATTGTTGTTTATCAGAAAATCTGGCTTGATACTGATATCTGCTCAAGGTAATGGATTGAGGGAGGCAGTGTGTTTATAATTTAAACGTATATTATTGAAATTTCACGAAATCAAGCTGGTATATTTTGGCCTATTTATTGAAACCCCCAATACCTACCGGATAAAGGTGGCACCACTTCAGAAAACGGATATGCTATATAATCGCCAATTGCTGACTGATGTGTTCTTAGTTACATCACATAAGAATATTTCATACCTTGAAGAGATCTGCAGATTGTTTAACAGTCTCCATGGACGACTGAATGGTTTCCGGACAATCTAGGAGTTCACACGACTTCCTAATTCCCTTTACACTGTATTTAGTGCCTCCTGTTCCTAATGTAGTTTTGCGTATTTCCAGGGTAGGTACTGAATCATTTTTATGGTATGTATTCGGTGCTGATAACATGATTAACTCTTTGCCTAACTACATTAGTTTTTAGTTCTTTGACTCCATTCTACACTCTAATGTAATTGTAATCAATTGCATACATAGAAGTATCCGAAATTCTTCTTACCACTTTAAATCTAGTCCCGAAATCCTAATTGACCCTGATCTAATTGTTTGATCCTTGGTACTGATTTCATATTCCTAACATGCTATTTATTAAATTACGGTATTTGTTTGTTGGGGTCGTTTGGATTCTTATGCAAAACGTTTATTTCTGAGTGAGTCGGAAGGTCTAACTGTTACCACAACTAGTGCTAATTTAAGAATCCTACACAGGTACTTTGATGTTTTTACCTTATTTGGTGGTATTATTGAGGCTTGAAATTCCCTATTATTCATACTGTGATCATTGTTTACGTTGTTATTAATCGTCCCTTACTACCCGAGTAGAACATAAGCCTTCAGTGGCACATTTACAATCACTCAGTAGTCTGCATTTACTTTCAACTGGATCCAAGACTGGCAGCAAGCTCCCATTTTCTCTTCACACGATCTCCTCCATATCAACCATGGTGGCCCAACTTTTCACTTCACTTTCGGGTCCCAATAAAGGGCTTGGCGATGACATCACCTGAATGTCTTCACGATATATGTATGATCCTTCTTTATTTCTTTCCGCATATTTGTTAGGTAATAGGTTGTTGTTGTTGACTGGTCCGTTGGCTGCCAAAGATCCTGGTTGATTATCCTTTATAGCCGGCCATCTGGTTTTCAGCATCAAGCCAAGGGGGCGGCTGTTGATGACAGTCTTCAGCTTGTCGGAAAGTTTTTCCTGTAAAACCAATTCCCATTTTTCTTAGGCGTATGTATGAATTTTTGAATGAAGCTTCTGCGGTAGCCATTCAGTATTATTGTTCTCCTTATTTATTTAACTTTACTGGAATCCTCTAACTCACTGGTCAAACTCCTGCCTCGAACTCATTAACAACTGATTGAATCCACCTTTACCAGTTGTACCAAATGATGACGGACCAATAAAGCAGCAAACTCTAAATATGTCAGATCAATTGTTCAGTGGCATATTGCTTTGGTGAGTTGTAGGTATTATTTAAGAAACCTTTTAGCAAACTACAACATCATTTTTAATTCCCACGCTGATGCCAATAGATTGAAGTAAATGTTTGTTATCGAGACATTTATGTAGGTATCTACCAGAATAAGTCTAATGCACGTTCTAAAGATACATGACTCTACGCTTTCACTTAATTATTTTCAAATCATTTGAATTCCTTAAAATTAGACATTGGGTGCTGTTTCTAATTTTTTATCATTCTAACTTGTGGGTGCGGAGCTTCTGTAAGCCCGTCTGACCAGCATAAATCCTGACATTACTATATACTATTGTAAGGCTGTAAAAATTGTCATTACACATACAATAATCAGAATTTAGACATGGCTGGAAATCGGTAAACTGTCAAACTGGTTGTCTTCATGTGTTCCAAGATGTGATGCAACTCAAATTACGTTTAAAATATGGTCCTACTATTGCACAATACGAATTCATATGCTCATATAAGAGTCATTTCTTCACACAACTGCAAAAGGCTGAAACTTACACATAAAACTATATACTACTGATTGATTGAAATGAGTAGTTGTACTCCACTCACATCAACCAGTAGTAGCATACAGCTAGTCATCTCGATCAATCATTAGCATGTATTTTTATACAGATATGCTGGCTTTCTTGGTTACATACTGTGATCTGAATAATTTGGTGTCCAAAGTAAATACAGGTGAAAATACACCTCTTCGAATTGTGTAAATTGCAAATCGTGAATTGATTTGCAAATTGTGAATTTGATTTAGGTTAACACATAGTTGAAAACTAAGAACTCAACATCCTGACTACATTCTGAATAAATGTCATAGCGCTGGAATTAAGTAACTGATAGAGAGGCTAAACATGAAATTTATACCACCACAAAATCTGTAACATATGCATACTTATTATAATAAAGGTTTTTGTATTTCCCAATGAATGAAAAACAAAACGATATTGTTTTTACTGACGTTTCGCTATTTAATGCTAATAGCTTTATCAAAGTATTATTAAACCGAAATTTACAAAATCTCAGCATATATATAACAAAGAGTTAAGAGGTGAGAAAATAGACTCAGGTCAAGTTAAAAGGAAATATTGAAAGTCAAAATAACAATGAAGATCACTAAACCAAATAACAAAGGTAATAGTACGTCTGTTATGATATCAAAACAAAGTTTACTAACTTGATCATCGTTCGTCAGTCTGGGGCATCTTTTTTAGTTGTCAAGTTGGTGAATTGGTAAAGATAACAAAACCATCATGTGTAGATTGTTGGATTTGATAAGTGTATAAGATTATAAAAGCAGCGTGTGTTTACATAATGAAAGTGCTTATCACATTCGTGTTGGTTTTGTCACTTGGTGGGGGAGGGAGGTGTTGTAACCAGGTCAGATTCTGTTTTAGTCCATCATTCCTATTCAGGCAATTTGGATTCCACTTGATATAAAGTGCTTCTGATATTAGACATTCTTTGTGATTTCTGAAGTTTTTCTGGATTATTTCAATATTGTCAAAATCAATTTTGTGGCCTGATTCTATAGCATGTAGACCTATGGTTGATGATTTTTCAAGTTTTTGTAGTTCAACAGGATTTCTCGGTGGTCGAAGAGATGCTCTACGGTGTTCATTTCTTCTGATTTTGATTTCTCGAGATGTTTGTCCGATGTATATCGCATCACATTCCAAGCATTTTATTTTGTAGACACAATTAGATAGAGAATCTTTGGGGATTTGGTCTTTTATATGGACTGATGTTTTGAAGAAAACTCTAATGTCGAGCTGATTGAGTACTCTTCTGATATCGTCTGACGTCTCTGCTCTATTTGGAATGACGACTGTTGAGGTCCATGTTTTCGGAATGCGTTTTCGGCCATACTTAATGTTTGTGTTGATTTTGTTGATGAAGTTCCATGGGTAGTTGTTTTGCTTGAGAGTTTCAGTAATGTTTGATATTTATTCTTGTTTTTCTTTCTCGTCGGTTATCAGAGAGTGTGGTTGTCTAAGAAGACTTGAAACAACTGAAATCTTTGCACTGATGGGGTGTGATGATTTGAAGTCTAAATATTTATTGGAGTGGGTTTTCTTCCTGAATATGGATATACTGAAATGTCCGTTTTCCCTTCTCTTAACTAGGCAGTCTAGAAATGGTAGTTCACCGACGTCTGATTCTGCTTCCGAAGTGAATTGGATTCTGAGAGATATACAGTTTATTTTCTCCAGGAATGAATTGTGTAGATGTCGTTTTAGTACTACAAAAGTATCATCTACATATCTTAACCATATTTTAGGAGTGAGTATGCTTGAAAAGATGTTATTTTCGAATCTATTCATGAAAAGATCGGTGAAAAGTCTGCCCAAAAGTCGCCGAACTTGGTTTGGACATATATATGCATAGTTAGTTAGCGGTTTCAAATCCACACGGTCATTATATATTTGTTATATATATGTCATCAAAACTCTGAGCTTTCCTATGATACATTAAATTAAAACGTTTTACCTCCCAAATTGTTAATAAGCGGGCAATCATTCTAACTACAGATGATTCACTTAGCCTGTATGAGTTTCCTCTACAGTTTTAGGCGTATAGATAAAATCATTCTCTAAGTGTTTGCCTGCAGGGACTTGACTGATTTCAAAACTGATCACAATGGCTGATCAGACCCCTGCAAATCAACACCTGAAAGTTAATTCATTGCTAACCGAGTGATTGATTATAGGATGAAGTCGCCCGAAGTTCTACTAAGAAGTCATAACCAGTGGGATCTACTAATATGGGCGTGAGGCCAGATACTCACCGATTACACCTGCTGGTGGTCGCGCTATGTACCGTGAACTGATAGAAGTTAAAACTCGTGGGCCATTGGTCAAAGAGGTCGCCTTACAACCTAAAGGTCCTGGATTCGATCGTTGTTGGCGTCACAGATGCGCACTGCTGAAGAGTCTCAAGTGAGGACGAAATGGTTGTCCAGCACTCCCTGGTTTTCAGCTGTTCTCTAACTTAATTCAGTCTTAAAACAGGACAATATTTGATCTTTTTTGAGAAATATGTTCTCCTGAAATAATAAGTATTTAGGTAAAATCTAAATTTCAAAAATAATATTATTATGTGTGTTATCTTATGAATTAATAATAAGTACCTTCCAATTTCACTCCCATTAAAAATTGCCTAAACTACATGCCACTTGCTGAAACCAGTTTTTGTGTGTAATTTGCTTGCAACCATAGTTACACAATCACATGAATCCCCATATAAGTAATTCTGTAGAAGCAGTTGGATGGTAAAAATTTAAAACATTCTAGTCTATGTTAGACAGCAACATAAGCAAAAATGCACACGTAAAAGTGAAACTACGAAAATTGTTTTGAAATTCCACTATGAGCATGTAAATTATTTCTCTTGACTCATTGCTTTTGAAGTGCATATTTCGCAGAATTATAATAAAATTCTCTCCACCGAATCATGCGTTTATTAGAACTTATCCTCATCCATCCTCCTGAGTCATCAATATTTTTCAGTTACTCAATAAGGAAGTCATGCAGACTCAGATAAACCATTATTGACTACTTATCCTGAAATATAAGGAAACAACTGTTTAGTCCTCAAGATAGATTCAGATTGTGAAGATACCTGCTTTATAGAAAATATTCATAATAAGCAACATTTTGCAATAATAATGTCAGTAATACAAACAGAATTATATATCCTTAACATTTTCAGGGTGATAACTTGTATAGTAAAATGAATGAGTAGTCAGACACAGGGAGAGTTTAGACAGCAAAAAAATGTGTTAATGAACACATTCATAATTTAGTCACTGCAATAAAACTGATAAAAGGCACTCAGAAAAAACAGATTATGGACATAAGTTTTGTGCAGACGAAAATTGTAATTTATCTACACTAGGAAACTTGATGAACATTTCTTTTTTCTATTCCTTCACGTTCCCAGTGGAACATGGGGCTTCAGGTTAGAAGCTTGAAGTCTCAGTGGCAGTGATGTTGCCGTTGCTCTTATTATTATTGTTTTAGGCTGTCTATTCAAACTCTGCTTTGAATTCATCCTAATCATACAACCTTAATATAAAATGTGCTGTCTATTTTATACCATTAAATTAATGTCCAACTTCCCTTTCTGGATCTAGGATATTCTTGTGTTTTGCCTTAAAATATCAACAAGCTAACTAATAATACCTGTAATTTCTCTCTATCATTCTTCTATACACGGTTAGTAACACAAATGCCCTCCTCCTTCCGGCCAATGAATTAAAGTATGTGGATTTTTTGTATTTTTGATATTCTGTTACCGGACTGTATACACCTTTGCGTTCTCCCTTTGCTAACCATGCTGGATAGTGTTTCCGAGCGTATTTTACAAGCGGACGCATGGTATGGCTAATGTACACGGCTCCACACGATCAAGTGAACTGTCATATGCATGTTGAAGTGGCCCAATGCGACAGCTTGTTTTTCAAGTGCTGGTTGAATATTTTCTTGCAGGAAAATGTTACTCGTAGGCTGGCGGCGAATTATGTTTTACTGAGAGACTTCGAAAGCCATCTACAGAGAAGCTCTGCTTCGGTATCACTTTTAAATTCGAGATTGGGTATCAGCATCTTTTCGGGGGGCGACTTGGACTTTTGCAGGCGTTTTCTTTGATTTTAGATTCGTGTCTATGAATCTGAGTGGGAATCCATTTTCAATCAAAGTCCCTTGGAGATTTCTAAATTCTTCTTCAATTGACTCCTCTGTGCAAATTTTCCGGATCCTCGAGGAAAGATAGTACATTAGGTTT
This sequence comes from Trichobilharzia szidati, assembly GCA_944472155.2. NCBI lineage: Eukaryota > Metazoa > Platyhelminthes > Trematoda > Strigeidida > Schistosomatidae > Trichobilharzia > Trichobilharzia szidati. The sequence continues at coordinate 92,599,803 of OX235273.1, forward strand.
CTCTTTCTGCTTACAGGCACAGAGCTTTGAAAGTTGAAAAACTGTCCGTTCCATGTGGGCTTTTAGTAGATGGATCTTCTTACAGAATTGTCAGCATTCCTTCGCAGTTGAACATCGAGGAAATGAAACATTGAGTCAGATTCAACTTCCAGAGTGAAGTCGATGTTTGGGTGGGCGTTATTGAAGGTTTGGAGTGGATATGATGGAGCAGGCTTTTTAGATCACAATTCTCGTTACAAATAGTGAAAGTATCATCGATGTATCCCTTGCAGAGATGGAGCTCATTGATAGTTGATGATAAGGAGTTGTTTTCTAGGCTATCCATAAAGCAGTCGGGCAAGAGGGGTCCTAGAGGAGAACCCATTGCTACTGCATCTATTTGTCCGTATATTTCGTTGCTGAAACTAAAGCAGACGTTGTAAGTATATCGTAGTAACAGCTCTTTTGTATAATGGATTGGTATACGGACATCGATGCTATTGTGTTGAATGAAGTCACAAAGGGAACATATGGTTCCTGTCAGTGGAACTTTGGTGGCTATGGCTATCCTACATCAACTTCACTCTGGAAGTTGAATCTGACTCAATGTTTCATTTCCTCGATGTTCAACTGCGAAGGAATGCTGACAATTCTGTAAGAAGATCCATCTACTAAAAGCCCACATGGAACGGACAGTTTTTCAACTTTCAAAGCTCTGTGCCTGTAAGCAGAAAGAGAAACCTAATGCACTGTCTTTCCTCGAGAATCCGGAAAATTTGCACAGAGGAGTCAATTGAAGAAGAATTTAGAAATCTCCAAGGGACCCTGATAGAAAATGGATTCCCACCCAGATTCATAGACACGAATCTAAAATCAAAGAAAACGCCTGCAAAAGTCCAAGTCGCCCCCCAAAAAGATACTGATACCCAATCTCGAATTTAAAAGTGATACCGAAGCAGAGCTTCTCTGTAGACAGTTTGATTTTATAAATTTTTTCAGAACCAACAAAACAATCACACTTTCCTCTTCAGTTTCTTGTTCTTGATTTGGAAACTTCATCAGTATAGTCATGAAAACACACTGAACCTCACAAACAGATTGCCGGTCATCTAAAGCTAAAATCTGTTGTGACTTGCACATATAAAGGACAATTTCTCTAAATTCAGTATTGTTTGGCAGGCTTGAATTTTTCCCAAGTGCATGAGCTTCCTTAGGTTTCCGGAGATACACTCTGCTGTTGAATCAACAATCGACATACACAATGGCATAGATGCATCTTTCGATTAAAATACTGATAACATTTTAGGCCAAATGCCCATATATTTTTTTTTAATATTCTATGAGTTCAAAAGGTGATGTTTAGTTGCCCTAATATTCTAATGAAAATAATATAACAAACCAATGTTTAGTGTCCACAATAAATTACAATGAATTACTTTTTCTACTGTAAAAAAGTGCTGAAGTGCGACGCACTTTGAAAATGTATATCGACAGTTCAGACTGAGATGTGAATTTTAACAGTAGTAAAACAGCTAACCTCTACTGTATTACTAGACTTATTGAAATCGAATTTGACTTCATCTAATTATTTCCATTGAGTTAAATGCATTATTAGAGGTCAATTTGATGGATAGTGGCTAGCAGTGGAATCTAGCATGCGCATTTCGTCCTATATGGGACTCATCATCTGGATGTGCCTGCATTCCACACTGAGTGATGATGTTCCCACCGAGGCTCCTCAAGAATAAGGAGGATATGTTCAAGTGATACAATCGATGGGGAACTAGGGCGACTCAGACAAGTCCTCATAGAGAATGGATATCCTCCAAGATTTATCGAGAAAAACATGAAGTTAAGGGAAAAGCCTGAAAGAATCCAGACGGTGCCAAAGAAACTGCTATTTATGAGTGTTGAATTTAAAGGTGATACTGCAGCTGAGATCCTGAAGAATCGCTTATGCAGATCACTGAGGAAAGCCTTCTTTATGGCTGAGCTACGTATCAATTTCTACAGCCGACAAATGATCAACGGATGTGTGAAGGATAAACTGCCGCTTTGGACTACCTCAATGTGTGTTTATAAATTCACCTGCCCATGTGGAGCTAGTTATATTGGCCGCACAAAGCTCACGCTTTCCAAACGCATCTCTGAACATTATCCGGCATGGTTAGCAAAGGGACAGTGTAAGACAATTACTAGCTCAATTCTCGAGTATTTGGTGAACTCAGGCCACGTAGCTCCACCGGAGTCGTCTTTCAAGATCATCTACAAAGTGAAGCCAAGTGGTACAAAGGGCGTCAGGTTTCGGCTTTTGTGTATGGCGGAGGCGCTGGTAATTCATCAATACAACCCTGAACTCTGTATACAGAAAAATGCATTCTTCTTGCCTCGCTCATATTCAGCTGTTATTCTAGATGAATTTTGCTCAGATAAGCGTGAGTATACACATATTGAAAGAGTAAAACTCTGAAGTATGTCAACAAAAATTAACTTTCATCATACCTTTGACAAACGGCAAATTTTAACCGTTCTACTTTATCAGACTAATTCTCATGCACTTTGATTTATTTTTGTTACTAGCCAAAAATAACCACGAATTAGAAAGTTATAAATAGCCACGTTAATAGGAAATGCATTCTAATTACATAAAATGTTTTACTCTATGCATGATTGTCATATCTTAGGAAAAAGTAAAGTACTATCGACAAAATCAGTTTTACTTTTCAAAACCTGGAAAGAAATGTGTTAGTGGAAACGTCTCCTAATGTTAACACCATAGAAACAATGATATGACATAACAAATTTATACATATCAGTTGAAAAGGCAATATAAGTTAAGGGAAAATGAACACTTGTTTATGACTATTCTAGATGTATAAATTCATGCGTATCACTCAGGTGATATATATTGAAACCTACGTACTCATGGTCCACAGTCATGGAGATTGTGCTAAAACCAGTGAACTCGATTTCAGGGACTGATAATTTCAACCCTTTCTAAAAAATAATGCGAAATGAAACAGACACACAATGTGGTTATAATAATTTTATTTTGGTTTGTCAGCTGCATTCACTTAATATAAAAAACATTGTCATTCGTAGAATATCCTATCCGTTTCCCGGCTCCATTGGCTGACATCCAGTAGAATCAGGACACAAAGCGTATGTTCAGAGTGAGTTTGCCATTATCAACAAACAAAGAAATCTAACCTCACTTTGATTTGCTAAGGCCACTACCATCAAGAGACTGAAGCCAAACTTGTATGTAGAGAAAGAAAGTGACTAATATCAGTTTACCCTGGAAACCACTACTTGACTTATTACATAACTATGCATTTTCATTATTATTACCATTGCTATGATCTTTCTTCCTGTTTCACTAGTCTTAACTAGTTACTGATTAGTGTGCAATCAAAAATATCCAATACAGTCCTACAGGACGTCAGTCGCGAGCCTGAATAGCTCAGTAGTAACGTCTCTGACTTCAGCACTGGGTGACGCGGGTTCGAATCTCAGAAGGGACATCAGTTCCTTCAAGGTTGGAGATACGCCTTGCTGTTGAGAGCCAACTAGCACGAAACTAAGGTCCAAGGCTTCCTGCCGATTGCCTCCAACTATCTAATACCAACAATTCACAGTGCACCGTAATGGCAAGCCACCTAGCATGGTGGCCATATTGCAAACATGACTGATGGAATTCAGTCTGCACCGAAGATAGGACTAGACACATTACACTAGTTACTGACTAGTGTGCAATCAAAAATAGTCTTAACTGACTTCAAGTCACTTCCAAATGCCTACTGGTATACTGTTACGTAATCTTTACCTCTCTGTATGTTGCTGTTCAGTTAGTATTTTTGTTGTTAAGTCCAATACTAAAACTTATCACATATTCCTCCAAACTTATGAGGAAATTAGTTTACTGCCTTACTGAATTTCCTCAGATAGTTGGTGTTATTTACTTACTTATGTGACTTTCTTTTGCGCAATAAAGAAACACTGTGATTATTTCAAATGTTACATTTGGCTTATTTAAGTGTCTTATTGAATTGATGTCAAGTTTTTCTGTATGAAATGAATTACAGCTGGTTGTTTACTTTAAAACTACTTACGACATAGAAGTCGTCTACTCACTGAATGGCTGTTTCACTTGTTTTAGCTCCATTTATTAAAAAGTCAAAGTCCACAGTACTTTTCCAAAAGAAATACGTCCAACCGTCGTCTCTACTATGGCCATCATAAAAAGTCAATTTACTCAGTTGTGATTATCCTATTACCTTTCTTATTCAAAACTTCCAGTTTGCTTCTGTTATTACGACATTTTTTAATCCTTAATTGCACTAAAAATTCCATATTCTCAGTAATTATGATCCCATTATGTCTTTATCCGTTCCTCTTGTTTATTATTACATTTTAATCCTTATTTTATTAATTGGCCACTTGACCGGAAGTAGTTCTGGAGCTTTCTAACTCATTTACTATAAATACACGAATCTACAGCCTAGTTGATGACTTCATCGAAAAGAGAGTTTTCTTCGCTGCAGCTGTCTTCTTAATATTAAATCATCATGAAAACTGACTGACCGAATATCACAATGAAACACGTGTGCTTACTGTTCGAACTATGAAACTTTTATCGTCTTATAATTGAATTCTCAGTCAATTTTCCCTTTTAATCTGAATATCCTATTGATTTTCTTCTTTGTTTAAGAAGAAACACTCTTTTTACTAGCATTGAACTCGTAATCCTTTAAATTTTTAAGTGGATAAATTGTTATAGTAGACTTGATTCTACAGATAAGTTTATCTGAACATTATTAGAGGACTTTTAGTTCTTCCTCTTCTTGTCACCTCTCCCCTTGGTTTCTGTTAACAGCCGGATACTTCCAATCTAAAGAAGTTTCATAATATAACTCTGAAACCATCCACCATGTATATTAGACATGAAGATTCAGATAATGTGGTCTTTTTTCACATAAATTCATTCTCAAAAAGTTGTCCATTTATGATTCATCTGTAAAGGTAACAGAAGCATGACCAATATAATCACTCTGAAATAAAAAGGTTTTAGCGGTAAATAATTCCCCACAGTTGTTAGCCTACAGTATTCATCACTCAACGTTGGATGCTGACCTTCACTGTTTAAGTCGACTCGTTAAGCTGAAAGTTCACGGTCAAGAATCCAAGTCATTCGGCACGCTGTCGTGTTAAATTCAGTCATCCGTGTACGATCCCCAACTAGCCAAGCAGTCATCATCGTACACTACGATTCTAATTCTGAAATATATCTCGTGTTTTGGACAATCAATTTCGTGTATTGATTTGTTTTTGTTCGAAACAGAACAAGTACTATAAGAGTTGGAGGATATGAACTTCTGTTTTTATAAATTGTACTTTGCATAAACGTCAAAATCCCTTCATCTCCTGAAAGGTAATAAAAAGATACATGCTTAAACTGTCATATTTTGACGAATACAGTACACAAAGTCATACGGTGAATAGTTTTTTTTTCTGTCGATATCATTAGACATATTTTCTTGTCCAAAAGCTAGCGTCAAGTCATACTTTTTAAAGCTGAGATAATTCAACTATGAATATTTAGTGACATAGAATGTATCGTAAGGAAGACGAATCGACGACTGATCACGATATTTTGAATCGAAGTTAAAACTTTTTTCCTTTTTTTAATTTTCAACTATTTACCTGTTATCACTTGTATTATATCCCTTATTTTCTTCATTACCCCCAATGCATGTATCACTTAGATCCCTAAATCTCAGAACTTCGTGTCTATAAAGGTGAACACCTCTGATAGAAGGTATATGTTTCTCTAGATTAACCCTGTTCCATGTAAATCCCTAAAATATGTTACTGCAATCGATTGTGACAATGCACTTAAATCCCCTTACAAAGTATATCTTAAAAATAATGGACATTACATAATCTTGGTTACGCCCATTATTCAGATATAATAATGATAGTCAGTGTTGATGGATGGACTTGATAATAAATTTGATTTCAATGAAATAATTCACAAATGACTTTTCATTGCTTCGTTATCTAATAATCACAATAGTACATTCACTAAACAAGAGTTTGGATTACCTTTAAACTATTAAAGATAGTAGTTTATTCTTAATAAATGTATCATTATATTATATGCTAGTAATTTTTGATTGCACACTAGTCAGTAACTAGTGTAATGTATCTAGTCCTATCTTCGGTGCAGACTGAATTCTATCAGTCATGTTTGCAATGTGGCCACCATGCTAGGTGGCTCGCCATTACGGTGCACTGTGAATTGTTGGTATTAGATGGTTGGAGGCAATCGGCAGGAAGCCTTGGACCTAGGTTTCGTGCTAGTTGGCACTCATCAGCAAGGCGTATCTGCAACCTTGAAGGAACTGATGTCCCTTCTGAGATTCGAACCCGCGTCACCCAGTGCTGCAGTCAGAGACGTTACCACTGAGCTATTCAGGCTCGCGACTGACCTCCTGTAGGACTGTATTGGATATTTTTGATTGCACACTAGTCAGTAACTAGTGTAATGTATCTAGTCCTATCTTCGGTGCAGACTGAATTCTATCAGTCATGTTTGCAATGTGGCCACCATGCTAGGTGGCTCGCCATTACGGTGCACTGTGAATTGTTGGTATTAGATGGTTGGAGGCAATCGGCAGGAAGCCTTGGACCTAGGTTTCGTGCTAGTTGGCACTCATCAGCAAGGCGTATCTGCAACCTTGAAGGAACTGATGTCCCTTCTGAGATTCGAACCCGCGTCACCCAGTGCTGCAGTCAGAGACGTTACCACTGAGCTATTCAGGCTCGCGACTGACCTCCTGTAGGACTGTATTGGATATTTTTGATTGCACACTAGTCAGTAACTAGTGTAATGTATCTAGTCCTATCTTCGGTGCAGACTGAATTCTATCAGTCATGTTTGCAATGTGGCCACCATGCTAGGTGGCTCGCCATTACGGTGCACTGTGAATTGTTGGTATTAGATGGTTGGAGGCAATCGGCAGGAAGCCTTGGACCTAGGTTTCGTGCTAGTTGGCACTCATCAGCAAGGCGTATCTGCAACCTTGAAGGAACTGATGTCCCTTCTGAGATTCGAACCCGCGTCACCCAGTGCTGCAGTCAGAGACGTTACCACTGAGCTATTCAGGCTCGCGACTGACCTCCTGTAGGACTGTATTGGATATTTTTGATTGCACACTAGTCAGTAACTAGTGTAATGTATCTAGTCCTATCTTCGGTGCAGACTGAATTCTATCAGTCATGTTTGCAATGTGGCCACCATGCTAGGTGGCTCGCCATTACGGTGCACTGTGAATTGTTGGTATTAGATGGTTGGAGGCAATCGGCAGGAAGCCTTGGACCTAGGTTTCGTGCTAGTTGGCACTCATCAGCAAGGCGTATCTGCAACCTTGAAGGAACTGATGTCCCTTCTGAGATTCGAACCCGCGTCACCCAGTGCTGCAGTCAGAGACGTTACCACTGAGCTATTCAGGCTCGCGACTGACCTCCTGTAGGACTGTATTGGATATTTTTGATTGCACACTAGTCAGTAACTAGTGTAATGTATCTAGTCCTATCTTCGGTGCAGACTGAATTCTACCAGTCATGTTTGCAATGTGGCCACCATGCTAGGTGGCTCGCCATTACGGTGCACTGTGAATTGTTGGTATTAGATGGTTGGAGGCAATCGGCAGGAAGCCTTGGACCTAGGTTTCGTGCTAGTTGGCACTCATCAGCAAGGCGTATCTGCAACCTTGAAGGAACTGATGTCCCTTCTGAGATTCGAACCCGCGTCACCCAGTGCTGCAGTCAGAGACGTTACCACTGAGCTATTCAGGCTCGCGACTGACCTCCTGTAGGACTGTATTGGATATTTTTGATTGCACACTAGTCAGTAACTAGTGTAATGTATCTAGTCCTATCTTCGGTGCAGACTGAATTCTATCAGTCATGTTTGCAATGTGGCCACCATGCTAGGTGGCTCGCCATTACGGTGCACTGTGAATTGTTGGTATTAGATGGTTGGAGGCAATCGGCAGGAAGCCTTGGACCTAGGTTTCGTGCTAGTTGGCACTCATCAGCAAGGCGTATCTGCAACCTTGAAGGAACTGATGTCCCTTCTGAGATTCGAACCCGCGTCACCCAGTGCTGCAGTCAGAGACGTTACCACTGAGCTATTCAGGCTCGCGACTGACCTCCTGTAGGACTGTATTGGATATTTTTGATTGCACACTAGTCAGTAACTAGTGTAATGTATCTAGTCCTATCTTCGGTGCAGACTGAATTCTATCAGTCATGTTTGCAATGTGGCCACCATGCTAGGTGGCTCGCCATTACGGTGCACTGTGAATTGTTGGTATTAGATGGTTGGAGGCAATCGGCAGGAAGCCTTGGACCTAGGTTTCGTGCTAGTTGGCACTCATCAGCAAGGCGTATCTGCAACCTTGAAGGAACTGATGTCCCTTCTGAGATTCGAACCCGCGTCACCCAGTGCTGCAGTCAGAGACGTTACCACTGAGCTATTCAGGCTCGCGACTGACCTCCTGTAGGACTGTATTGGATATTTTTGATTGCACACTAGTCAGTAACTAGTGTAATGTATCTAGTCCTATCTTCGGTGCAGACTGAATTCTATCAGTCATGTTTGCAATGTGGCCACCATGCTAGGTGGCTCGCCATTACGGTGCACTGTGAATTGTTGGTATTAGATGGTTGGAGGCAATCGGCAGGAAGCCTTGGACCTAGGTTTCGTGCTAGTTGGCACTCATCAGCAAGGCGTATCTGCAACCTTGAAGGAACTGATGTCCCTTCTGAGATTCGAACCCGCGTCACCCAGTGCTGCAGTCAGAGACGTTACCACTGAGCTATTCAGGCTCGCGACTGACCTCCTGTAGGACTGTATTGGATATTTTTGATTGCACACTAGTCAGTAACTAGTGTAATGTATCTAGTCCTATCTTCGGTGCAGACTGAATTCTATCAGTCATGTTTGCAATGTGGCCACCATGCTAGGTGGCTCGCCATTACGGTGCACTGTGAATTGTTGGTATTAGATGGTTGGAGGCAATCGGCAGGAAGCCTTGGACCTAGGTTTCGTGCTAGTTGGCACTCATCAGCAAGGCGTATCTGCAACCTTGAAGGAACTGATGTCCCTTCTGAGATTCGAACCCGCGTCACCCAGTGCTGCAGTCAGAGACGTTACCACTGAGCTATTCAGGCTCGCGACTGACCTCCTGTAGGACTGTATTGGATATTTTTGATTGCACACTAGTCAGTAACTAGTGTAATGTATCTAGTCCTATCTTCGGTGCAGACTGAATTCTATCAGTCATGTTTGCAATGTGGCCACCATGCTAGGTGGCTCGCCATTACGGTGCACTGTGAATTGTTGGTATTAGATGGTTGGAGGCAATCGGCAGGAAGCCTTGGACCTAGGTTTCGTGCTAGTTGGCACTCATCAGCAAGGCGTATCTGCAACCTTGAAGGAACTGATGTCCCTTCTGAGATTCGAACCCGCGTCACCCAGTGCTGCAGTCAGAGACGTTACCACTGAGCTATTCAGGCTCGCGACTGACCTCCTGTAGGACTGTATTGGATATTTTTGATTGCACACTAGTCAGTAACTAGTGTAATGTATCTAGTCCTATCTTCGGTGCAGACTGAATTCTATCAGTCATGTTTGCAATGTGGCCACCATGCTAGGTGGCTCGCCATTACGGTGCACTGTGAATTGTTGGTATTAGATGGTTGGAGGCAATCGGCAGGAAGCCTTGGACCTAGGTTTCGTGCTAGTTGGCACTCATCAGCAAGGCGTATCTGCAACCTTGAAGGAACTGATGTCCCTTCTGAGATTCGAACCCGCGTCACCCAGTGCTGCAGTCAGAGACGTTACCACTGAGCTATTCAGGCTCGCGATTGACCTCCTGTAGGACTGTATTGGATATTTTTGATTGCACACTAGTCAGTAATTAGTGTAATGTATCTAGTCCTATCTTCGGTGCAGACTGAATTCTATCAGTCATGTTTGCAATGTGGCCACCATGCTAGGTGGCTCGCCATTACGGTGCACTGTGAATTGTTGGTATTAGATGGTTGGAGGCAATCGGCAGGAAGCCTTGGACCTAGGTTTCGTGCTAGTTGGCACTCATCAGCAAGGCGTATCTGCAACCTTGAAGGAACTGATGTCCCTTCTGAGATTCGAACCCGCGTCACCCAGTGCTGCAGTCAGAGACGTTACCACTGAGCTATTCAGGCTCGCGACTGACCTCCTGTAGGACTGTATTGGATATTTTTGATTGCACACTAGTCAGTAACTAGTGTAATGTATCTAGTCCTATCTTCGGTGCAGACTGAATTCTATCAGTCATGTTTGCAATGTGGCCACCATGCTAGGTGGCTCGCCATTACGGTGCACTGTGAATTGTTGGTATTAGATGGTTGGAGGCAATCGGCAGGAAGCCTTGGACCTAGGTTTCGTGCTAGTTGGCACTCATCAGCAAGGCGTATCTGCAACCTTGAAGGAACTGATGTCCCTTCTGAGATTCGAACCCGCGTCACCCAGTGCTGCAGTCAGAGACGTTACCACTGAGCTATTCAGGCTCGCGACTGACCTCCTGTAGGACTGTATTGGATATTTTTGATTGCACACTAGTCAGTAACTAGTGTAATGTATCTAGTCCTATCTTCGGTGCAGACTGAATTCTATCAGTCATGTTTGCAATGTGGCCACCATGCTAGGTGGCTCGCCATTACGGTGCACTGTGAGTTGTTGGTATTAGATGGTTGGAGGCAATCGGCAGGAAGCCTTGGACCTAGGTTTCGTGCTAGTTGGCACTCATCAGCAAGGCGTATCTGCAACCTTGAAGGAACTGATGTCCCTTCTGAGATTCGAACCCGCGTCACCCAGTGCTGCAGTCAGAGACGTTACCACTGAGCTATTCAGGCTCGCGACTGACCTCCTGTAGGACTGTATTGGATATTTTTGATTGCACACTAGTCAGTAACTAGTGTAATGTATCTAGTCCTATCTTCGGTGCAGACTGAATTCTATCAGTCATGTTTGCAATGTGGCCACCATGCTAGGTGGCTCGCCATTACGGTGCACTGTGAATTGTTGGTATTAGATGGTTGGAGGCAATCGGCAGGAAGCCTTGGACCTAGGTTTCGTGCTAGTTGGCACTCATCAGCAAGGCGTATCTGCAACCTTGAAGGAACTGATGTCCCTTCTGAGATTCGAACCCGCGTCACCCAGTGCTGCAGTCAGAGACGTTACCACTGAGCTATTCAGGCTCGCGACTGACCTCCTGTAGGACTGTATTGGATATTTTTGATTGCACACTAGTCAGTAACTAGTGTAATGTATCTAGTCCTATCTTCGGTGCAGACTGAATTCTATCAGTCATGTTTGCAATGTGGCCACCATGCTAGGTGGCTCGCCATTACGGTGCACTGTGAATTGTTGGTATTAGATGGTTGGAGGCAATCGGCAGGAAGCCTTGGACCTAGGTTTCGTGCTAGTTGGCACTCATCAGCAAGGCGTATCTGCAACCTTGAAGGAACTGATGTCCCTTCTGAGATTCGAACCCGCGTCACCCAGTGCTGCAGTCAGAGACGTTACCACTGAGCTATTCAGGCTCGCGACTGACCTCCTGTAGGACTGTATTGGATATTTTTGATTGCACACTAGTCAGTAACTAGTGTAATGTATCTAGTCCTATCTTCGGTGCAGACTGAATTCTATCAGTCATGTTTGCAATGTGGCCACCATGCTAGGTGGCTCGCCATTACGGTGCACTGTGAATTGTTGGTATTAGATGGTTGGAGGCAATCGGCAGGAAGCCTTGGACCTAGGTTTCGTGCTAGTTGGCACTCATCAGCAAGGCGTATCTGCAACCTTGAAGGAACTGATGTCCCTTCTGAGATTCGAACCCGCGTCACCCAGTGCTGCAGTCAGAGACGTTACCACTGAGCTATTCAGGCTCGCGACTGACCTCCTGTAGGACTGTATTGGATATTTTTGATTGCACACTAGTCAGTAACTAGTGTAATGTATCTAGTCCTATCTTCGGTGCAGACTGAATTCTATCAGTCATGTTTGCAATGTGGCCACCATGCTAGGTGGCTCGCCATTACGGTGCACTGTGAATTGTTGGTATTAGATGGTTGGAGGCAATCGGCAGGAAGCCTTGGACCTAGGTTTCGTGCTAGTTGGCACTCATCAGCAAGGCGTATCTGCAACCTTGAAGGAACTGATGTCCCTTCTGAGATTCGAACCCGCGTCACCCAGTGCTGCAGTCAGAGACGTTACCACTGAGCTATTCAGGCTCGCGACTGACCTCCTGTAGGACTGTATTGGATATTTTTGATTGCACACTAGTCAGTAACTAGTGTAATGTATCTAGTCCTATCTTCGGTGCAGACTGAATTCTATCAGTCATGTTTGCAATGTGGCCACCATGCTAGGTGGCTCGCCATTACGGTGCACTGTGAATTGTTGGTATTAGATGGTTGGAGGCAATCGGCAGGAAGCCTTGGACCTAGGTTTCGTGCTAGTTGGCACTCATCAGCAAGGCGTATCTGCAACCTTGAAGGAACTGATGTCCCTTCTGAGATTCGAACCCGCGTCACCCAGTGCTGCAGTCAGAGACGTTACCACTGAGCTATTCAGGCTCGCGACTGACCTCCTGTAGGACTGTATTGGATATTTTTGATTGCACACTAGTCAGTAACTAGTGTAATGTATCTAGTCCTATCTTCGGTGCAGACTGAATTCTATCAGTCATGTTTGCAATGTGGCCACCATGCTAGGTGGCTCGCCATTACGGTGCACTGTGAATTGTTGGTATTAGATGGTTGGAGGCAATCGGCAGGAAGCCTTGGACCTAGGTTTCGTGCTAGTTGGCACTCATCAGCAAGGCGTATCTGCAACCTTGAAGGAACTGATGTCCCTTCTGAGATTCGAACCCGCGTCACCCAGTGCTGCAGTCAGAGACGTTGCCACTGAGCTATTCAGGTTCGCGACTGACCTCCTGTAGGACTGTATTGGATATTTTTGATTGCACACTAGTCAGTAACTAGTGTAATGTATCTAGTCCTATCTTCGGTGCAGACTGAATTCTATCAGTCATGTTTGCAATGTGGCCACCATGCTAGGTGGCTCGCCATTACGGTGCACTGTGAATTGTTGGTATTAGATGGTTGGAGGCAATCGGCAGGAAGCCTTGGACCTAGGTTTCGTGCTAGTTGGCACTCATCAGCAAGGCGTATCTGCAACCTTGAAGGAACTGATGTCCCTTCTGAGATTCGAACCCGCGTCACCCAGTGCTGCAGTCAGAGACGTTACCACTGAGCTATTCAGGCTCGCGACTGACCTCCTGTAGGACTGTATTGGATATTTTTGATTGCACACTAGTCAGTAACTAGTGTAATGTATCTAGTCCTATCTTCGGTGCAGACTGAATTCTATCAGTCATGTTTGCAATGTGGCCACCATGCTAGGTGGCTCGCCATTACGGTGCACTGTGAATTGTTGGTATTAGATGGTTGGAGGCAATCGGCAGGAAGCCTTGGACCTAGGTTTCGTGCTAGTTGGCACTCATCAGCAAGGCGTATCTGCAACCTTGAAGGAACTGATGTCCCTTCTGAGATTCGAACCCGCGTCACCCAGTGCTGCAGTCAGAGACGTTACCACTGAGCTATTCAGGCTCGCGACTGACCTCCTGTAGGACTGTATTGGATATTTTTGATTGCACACTAGTCAGTAACTAGTGTAATGTATCTAGTCCTATCTTCGGTGCAGACTGAATTCTATCAGTCATGTTTGCAATGTGGCCACCATGCTAGGTGGCTCGCCATTACGGTGCACTGTGAATTGTTGAC
>OX235273.1:92614175-92652671 GCA_944472155.2 Trichobilharzia szidati
ACTGTCCTGTGTCAATCAGGTGTTTGGCGATTGAAGAGCTTAAACAATTCGGTCCCTTTAACCGGAAGCTCCTTGGTACATGTTCGCAGAATCTGACGTAGGCCCTCCTCTCTGTTCTTCCAATGTAATTGCTCCCGCAGATACATGTGAAATGGTGTACACAGTTGAAGGTAACATGTGAGGGGTACTTGTCAATCTTTGACCGCACCAGTGAAGGGTTGTTCGGGATAGAGAGATTAATAACGCTGCAGGATACGTTCTAGACAGGGCTGCGCTTGATCTTTTATTTGCCATTCTCATGATTTCGTCACCCTTGCAGTCGAATTTGATGAAAATAGGCTTCTTATTAGCTATAGCTGTATCAAGCTTCTTGAGTTCATTCTTGCCATATTTGTTAATGGAACTTTGTGTGTAACCGTTTTCTTTCAAGCATTTTTCAAGAAGCATTAGTTCGCTGTCTAGTTTGTTTGGTGAACATATTCTCTTCGCTATAGAGAAAAGCGTTTTCACCAGCGTTCGTTTGTATCTCACTGGGCAGAAACTGTTGAAATTCAAGTAAAAACCACTCCATGTGTCTTTACGATATATAAATCTTTCGAGTGTCCTGTTGTATTTTCTCCCCAATTTTACGTCCAAAAAATGGAATTTCTCATCATCTTCATGCCCCATCGTAAAAGTGATGTTTTTGTGTACATTGTTGAAAGGGTCTAATAGAGAGGAAGCGTCACTCAAATCATTGCATACAATGAATGTGTCATCAACGTATCTATGACTGGCTGTTGTTTCGCCAATTGCACACTTGAGCTCTGTCTGTCTGGTTTAAGCTTTCTCTTTCTGAATGAATTCGGTGATAGTATTTTAAAAGCTGAATAATTATGCAATACCTGTAAGCTTGTGGTCAACCAAATCATTTACAGCAAAAACATTCCCTAAGGATAAGGTTTAGCTTTGTCTGAAAATCTTTAGGTTTAATACAAGTTGCCGCATAAGCTTAATAAATAAGTTGACACTACTCTTTGAGTAGAAAAAATAACTGCTGCTTTGATTAAAAAACAGATTTTTGCAGACATTTCATCATTTAGTGATGAAACTGGCAAAATATAATGTTTGCTTAATCCTCTGCTATATGATTGACAAAAGTGCATATAAAATATTTTGCTAACCAATAAAGGTATCTGTAAATTATGCTCCAACCATTGGGCTTGTCATCTAATTCAAAGTGTCCTTACTACTGATTGAGTGTTTCTCTCATTTAGCACAAGCTTCATCAGTAGCGTAGCTGTATATATTGCTCTCAAAGAGTAGAACCTTTTTGCTTCAGTCTAGCTACTAAAAACATTCCAAGTAATGAATGAATCCCAGATACTCATTTACACAGTATTACATATTATTGCTAACTCCTATGCTTATTATTTTCATAGGCCAAGTGTTGTGATTTTGACACTTTTGTTTCTCGTAGGAGATTATGATATGATATCATCTCTGACTATGAATTTCGCAAAACTTAGACAGTGATATGCAATATTCCTCTTCAGTGTAGTTAATAATAATATGTGATGGCTTGATTGATCACAGGTGTAAACACAGTTATCGTCAACAGTAGAGTATGACACTCTTCGTCTGACAGGACTGAAACGCGTACCTGATATCTCATAGGATAATTAGTGATATTAGTGATCTGTAGCATTTCTGTAACAGAGATAGCAATGATAGACGACAAATAATCATTAGAAAATTTAAAACGAGTGATTCAGCGAAGAGACTCTTTTCAACGAATTTATCATCAAGCTGTACAATCGTATATATATATATAGTTTTTAATAAGTTATATCCGGTGAGGGAATTAAATCATAGGTGTGAATGCATAAAAAAATAATAATAGTATGAAGTGCAATTAAAACTAAAATGTTTGTGATTATAATCATAGTTAAATGTCAAGTGGTAAAGCAAATTGAGGTCATATATAGAATAATTCATAGGATGGATAGAACTTGAAAAAGGGTGTGCAATTATAGGATTAGTAGACAAATCGAATAAAATAATAGCGTTACGTAATACTGTGTGAAATTTGATAGCAAGGCGAGCTCGCCTTGTAACCAGAAGGTCTTAAGTTCAATCCCGGTGGGTGCGTACTGCTAAAGAGTCACAAACTAGGACGAAACAGTTGTCCAGTTCTCCCAGGTTTTCCAATGGTTCTCTAACTAATGTCAGCTCATGATGAAAATCCAGTAATAGTAACAATTGACACAATAAGGAAGAGACTACAAATTGTGTAGACAAAATGAAAAATTGGTAGAGCTAAAATATGATTGGGTATTACCATACTTTAGCATAGAGGGATTAAGACCAAGAAAGTTGGAGGGGTGGAACGAACTTTTTCTGTACACAGAGATCTGGCTTTTCTGTTTCGATAGCCAAAGCTTCAGCAATACAGATGAGTCGGGTACGTAGGGATTTGGGTAAATTACTCTTTGCCTTGTAGATGGCTTTAAAGGCGGAGGCTATAGAGATAGGGTGATAGTGATCGCGCTTCTTATTGCTCCACTTTCACCTTTTCGTAACCATGCAGGACAGTGTTCTTGCACCCTCTTGGACAAAAATCGAGTCGAACAACCGATATACTTAGCTAGTAAGTTTTCTTTAAGCGAAATTCAGCAATCTTCCCTTCTTAGAGTGTTAACTAATCACCTTTACGAGTCACTGATATTCGAGAGAGAATTATATTCTGCTCTAAGTGCTAAACTGATCACCACCTCATCATTTGTGACTATTCTTCTTAAAGTAGAAATATAACAGAAGTTTAAATTCTGAGTCAGATACCAGAAATCTTCTTGTTCTACAGTAATCCTTATCATTTGAAGAACAGACTTCTACCTCTGACAGCTTAACTCATGTGCGTCGGTGGCACAGTGGTTAGGACTCTCGCCGACCATGCACATGGTCCGGGATTCGATCCCCTGCCGGCGCACACTCGATATCTATGGTCGGCCTGAACTTGGGCTACCGATATCCATGCTGAAAATTCCACACTTGTACTGAAAATACGGTGTGGAATCAAGCTGTAAATCAAAATATAAAATAAATAAATAAATAAATATTTTACATGAATTTTGCTGTAGAATTGAAAATCGTACTCAATTCTTCGAAAAAAAACGTTTTGAAATAGCACAGATATACTGAACTATTCCAGAAATTCCACTGTGTATAAGGTAGGGTGGTTTTTCTATTTAAAAAAATAAAGTTTCAGAATGTAAACATGAAAAACTGCTTGTGATTACTGTATAATTCTTTCCTTATGTACTTAACAGCAGGATTCAATCAAAATACATCTCGTTAACTGTGAGTTATTCTGTTGAAAAAATTAGCAAAAACCTGCAGAAAAACAAGAATACACCGAAAGTATATGTTCATGATAAAGAATGACATCTGTTAAAACTTGATAAACGAATTTATCCTGAAGCAAACAGAAAACAGTAATTAGCAGTCAAGAATTAGTGCTAAACATTGTACACTGAGGTCTTTATGGGAATTAATAACCAGAAGTGTTGTGTTTTACGGAAGCTTACCGTTTTCGGGAGGATTCTTTTGACTTTGTAGATGATTTTGAATGAATTCTCCTAATCTACTGAGTGAACAATGTTGAATATATGTTCATATATAGCACTCCTTATTGATCAACTGTTTCCCTTTCGTAGCCAAGCGGTTTGAGAATACTGGTCGTAATGTAGCAGTAGGGGATTTTGTTTCCAAAGCGTTAAATATTCGTCTCTTTAGGATGTTGACCAGATGGTCGCTTTTGAAAGCCACATTCATGTATAGCATCTTCTTTGACACACAGATGGGTTATTCTTTGTTGATTTTCGGCTTTTTGTGTTTATCTATAAAGCGTGATAGATAGCCATTCTCAAGTAGTATTTTTCCCAAAAGAGTAACCTTTTATTCTACTGATTCGGTGCTGCAGATTCTACGGATTCTAGTTGCAAGAGATATTATTGGGTTCTGCTTGCGGTTGATGGGTACCCAACTTTAAAAGTTTGTCAGTTGGCCGTTCCACGTAGGCTTTCGATATATTGATCTATTCATAATCCTATCAGTTTTCTTTGTTAATTGGACGTCCAAAAGTGAGATTGTCTCTCCGGTTTCTGCTTCACTTCTAAATCTGATGACTGGGTGGCAGCTAATAAAAATCTGAAGGAAATTATTTAGGTCACATTTGTTATCACAGATGATAAAAGTGTCACTGACGCACCTTTTCTACAGAGAGAATTTGTGGATTGTCAATTTCAATGGACCATTTTTTAAACTTGCCATGAAAATATCTGCCAGTAACGGGCCTGAAGATGAGACCATAGCGACACCATCTTGCTGTCTATAAATGGTACCATTGAATGTGAATTGAACGTTCAAAGTGCATGTAAGTAGTTCTTTTAACTTGGGTGTGGGTATCCCAATATTCAAGTCGTTGTCTTGCATAGGAAACAGATCGTTTCCGTAATCGGGAGATTTGTGAAGAGAGATTCGACATCGAGTGATATCATGCGGTTGTCACCCACTTTAAAATTCTTGATACATTTGACGAATTCAAACGTGTCTCGAAGCGAGTATTTTGAAATTCGCGCTCTAACAGGCTTTAGCAGTTCTGCCAAACATTTTACAATTGGATCGCATAAAGATCTGGACATGTCCAAAATAGGAAGCAACGGAAGTTCCTGTGTGTATTTTACACATTGTAGTTACTTATGAGTTAGGTATTATGCAGAAAGTTTCACTTTGTAACTGCGATCAGTTCATAATAAAATGCACCCAAGCTGGAATTTTGGATTTCTATCCCTAGAGAATATCTGATGAAAGTTGATCCAAGCAGAATGTGTCTAGTTATGGTTACTGTTTTTAAACAGCTACATTTTTAAAACATAATCAGTGCATTACTGTAGGTCACAAAAGTCTGTGGTATAAAGTAAATAATTCTGGCTTTGATGATTGTGATCAATCGATGTGAGCCGTATTTTTCGGAATCTAGTTCTTTCATTAGCCGTATTAAACCATTTGACAGTTTTTCTAACTAGATAACTTATTTTTACGACCTCAGTTAAGATCTAATCATGCATCAGTGACAATGGAAGTTTATTTCCATCACGCAGTACATTTGTTCAATAAAAGCGATAAAATTACTCCATGATGAAATTGTATTCTGCCACAGTGTCGAAGTTCCACTCTTATTTCAATAGCAATCTAACGTATTAAGAGTTATAAATTGGAGTAACAGAAGTGAACTACACCTGGTAGTGTTTAAAAAGGACAGAAACAATGTCTCGAATTAAGCACATTACTTCAAATTGAAGTACGCGCTGAAGATGTTACCCAGTAGGGCAATGAAAGCTTTGCAAATTAACTATCCAGCTTAGAGAACACAGCCACATCGAAATCATCCACCTGAGCGTCAAGTCTTCTCCATCACATGCATTTCCTCTCTAGTGAGTTAATCTGATTAGCAATAGTTATTTACGGCGATTATTGCTACCTAGTAGTTTCTGTCATCTTTCTTTCAGTTTCTTGTTAAGGGTTATCCTCATTCCAGTTGAAGAAAAATGTAATGCAAAACTTTATAACGTCAAATTATGATGACTTAAATTTTAGTTTGATTGAATTATCCAGCTGAATTAATACCATTCACTTAATTGTTAAATACAATAAAGAAGAAAACAACGTTATACAAATATTTACTTAAATGGCTGAATTAGGAAGAAAGTTAATGAATTTACGGACAAATAATCACCATTATGGCTGAATTGTTTTACTTTTCTCTCTTACTGTATGAAAGTTATAGGAGCTAATTTATGGTTTCGCTGCTTTGTAAATGTCTACTACATAAGCGGAATTTTTACCTTAGACAATTTCATAGCGAGTCAGTTAATTTTAATTTCAACAGTGGAAAGTCATCTATTAGCAAAAGCAAGGAGCTTACCTGTTAATATCATAATCGACTTCCATTTGATTCTTCTTCATACAGGGAAGCACCTCGACATATATATGCGTGTATAGGACAAAACAGGTATTCATTACTTTCCGAATTTTAGCATTAGATCTCGGTTTCTGAAGGCACCACCCTGAAATCACTCATATTTTCAAGTCGGCATATTCTTCTTCCTAGGAAATTGTAAGGACCATTGACAGGAGAATAAAAGTGAACTCAGTGCTCATCGAAAGCATCAATGAGACTAGCGCCATATCACAAATTGGTAAAATTAGAATTCACAGGTGACTCTGTTAGACCTAAGTGGCGGAATACTAAATGAGCTTGGTCCCTGATAGGGCAATGGTTTGTAAACTGCTTAAAGGTCCAAACATAGGGTGAAAAAGCTGTTCAGTTCTCTCTTGCTTTCAGTGATCTGTTTAACTGATGTTCGTTCGTGATGAGACCTAACAAGTGAAATTAAAATAATAATAAAATTTAAGGACTAAAATAGAGGAAAAATTCAGTCTTATCTTATTTGTAGATATGGCAACCTGTAATGGAATACTGTAACTTAGAATAGTAAGTAACGCGTTATGGTATGTAAGGAGAAGAAGATTTTGGACTTTTCCGTCAAATTTGACAGTGTGAATGGCAATATTCGACTCTGGAAGAAACTCTTATTATCTTTACTGTAAACGTTAAACTTACAAGGAGAGCTCACGAACTTTAAGAAGGTCCATCAATAGGAAACCCACGTGGAACGGCCAACTGACAAGCTTCTACAGCTGGGTACCAATCAGTCGAAAAAGAAACCTTATGAGATCTCTTTCTACTCGCGTCCGACGCATCTGCAGCTGTGATACCCTGGAAGAAGAACTGCACTTCCTGAAAGAAATCTTCACACAAAATGGATATCCACCAAGATTCATAGACAAAAACAACAAACAGAAGATCCTAAAGCAGGGGACGCCATCTGTGCCAAAGAAAGATACTTTATATAAACCTCGACTTGAAAGGTGACCTACTCAGTGATGTCTTTAAGAGGAGAATTTCCACTTCTTTAAGAAGAACTTTCTTTGTGGCAACATTGAGAGTAGTGTTCTCCAGTCGGCCACTGGTCTGTAGAATCCCAAAGGAAAAGATACCGCACCTGACCACTTCTGTGTGTATATATCAGTTCAACTGTTGCTGTGGAGCCAGATATATCAGTCGTTTGACGCGTATCCTGTCCAAAATGGTCAAGGAAGACTGTCAAGAGTGGCTGCAGAAAGGAAGTAGTGGCTGTATAAGGAGTGCAATAATGGAACATCTTGTCACCGCTGGTCATTCTGTCTCAACAAACTTCTCCTTAAAAGTAATCAACAAAATGAAGAACAACCTGCCAAAGACAATACGATTCTGTCTTCTTTGCATCGCAGAAGCCCTAACCATTCAGTTGGAGGAACCAGAACTGTGCATACAAAAGAAAATTATTCAGCCACTTCTACTATCATGGTAACAACTCTGTTGATCTAACTAAACTTTTGCTTTATTGCTTGTTTTTCTGACTACTTAACTCCTACGTAATTCCGTATTTTATTTTGTTTCCATGTACACTCTGAGCACAACTCTTTCATTAAACTATTCATGTTATTACGCAACTCTGTCTTAACAATAGTATTAGGTAACTCCACGAAGAACTTACTCATTGTATTTTTGTTCGGCAAGTTTAATCTACACACACATTCAAAACAACCGTATACATTTGCGATTGTACAGGTATGAAAATGAATTCTCCGAAAAAAGACTCTTCGCTGAACTACTGGTCTTATCTCTGTAATAAACGCAGTAGAGAATAAAATAAGACGCATCGTTGTAGCACATATAATTGTGTGAAAGACATATTAAAAGGTGGGAAAGAATAAGTGTTTGTTAGCATTAATAAAAATTAATGAGCTATGCTGTAAAGCAGTAATTATTGACACGGTGATGAAACTACGTCATACTGTTTCCTCATTCCTCTTTACTAAAGAAAATCTTACAGCCGACTGGATATAATTAATTATAAATAAGCCGTACTTTTATAAATCTCACTTTGTAACCATGATAAATAATACGCCTAAATATCGCCTACCTAGATTAAGCAGGGAATTGATATTGGACTTAAAGTCATTAAGCCTAAATATAGATCAATATACGTATAAAAACTTAATGATGACGATCAGCTAACTGAAAGCAAAACAATTATTCAAAAGTACAAAACCTGACAATAACAAATGGTAACAATATTTGCTATACAAAAGGTCACTCCGGTAACTGATAAACAGTTTAAACTTTTCTAACTACTGGGTGAACTAGAGGATTTATAGAAAACATTTCAAGGTCATCTGCTGTCATTGTGCAAGATCAGTTCTCTGAATGATATTTGAAAACAGAAAAGCTATGCAAAATATGAAAGCCAATTGTCTTCAAAATTCACTTATCATTATAAAAATGATCAACTTATATTAAAACAATCAAATAGTAGGTCAGTTTCAGAAGTAGTCAAAAAACAAAAGTATCCGAACAGTTATTTCTCAGCAGGGAATAAAAATTTCTTAAAGACGAAACTTTAGGTATTGCAGCTCAGTGGTTAGAAAACTAACAGGCACCAGATGAATCTACAAATGCTTGACTTGTACTTAATCAAGAGTTCCATGCAATTCATTCACTTGATGGTTTCTGGCAATGTCTGTCTGTCTGTCTGTTTTCGACATATAACTTTGCACATATGTGCGGCAGTTCAAGTCGCCACACTCCATGTAGCACACAGCAAGAGAGTAAGAGAAATGCATGATATAGATAGTAAACAGAGGTGTGAGACAAAGGTATAGTAATAACGAAGAACAAAACAGTTTCATTGGAAATCATAAGTCACAAGGAGTGGACGCATCTGCGCCAGCCATTGAGAACGATTTTGAGCCATGTCACCAATTGTTTCCAACCATTGGATTTTACCGTCCCGAGGACCCCAACCAGGAAGTCTACACCTTCCTACGTGGCTTAGACTAGCTGTTGTAGATTTCATTGACTGGTGCCATGTTTTCGTTTGACCACAATGGCAATGTAAAATTTGTAAACTTTACTTCTCAGAGACTATCTATCAGCCTTCCTTTTCATTCCTTGTATTCCGAATGGGATATAGGGCTTCAAGTTTTAAAGTTACCGTAGCTGTGGTTTTTTTCAACGGTGTAGGTTTGCTAGCCTCACGCTCAAGCCACCCTCATCCTCAGGTTTACTATTGGCTATTACACTGGGCTAGGTTTGGGAGTGCCTCAGCCGGTAATCGAACACGGACCACGTGCGTGATTGGCAAGAATTCTGCCACTGATCCACCAACTCACTTTATTCATCAATAGACTCAAAATAACAGTGTTTATTAGGAAAAATTGTAGCCTTAAATGTCCAAGTAATTGAATTCACTAATTAAAGATATTTTTCATTCAAAATACCTTAGGAGTATATACTATAATTTATAGCACCGATCGTCGCCAAGCTACTCGTTCAAGAGTTTAACGAGGGTGAGAAAATGCATATAAACAGTGAGGGAGTAGTAATTGAAGAGACTGCTTAAAATATGAAGAAGTCGAAGTTCACAAGGTCAAGCGGAAATAATTAAAAAATTAAATGAAAGCCTGCGTGGTCTTCACAACAAATATAACACAGTTACGGTTAGAGTGAAAGAGTGACCTCACAGCCTCACTCTATACAATGGTCCACTTCGAAATAGTTCATGATAGTCGCTTCTATCAGGTATGATAGCTTCAGTATTTTCTTCAAGTTTAGTATTTTCTGACAGTTCAGGACATCAGTAAGAAGTGCTGATTTTGCGAAAAATTTAGTAAGTGAAACGGTGAAATATACATTCTTCTTTGAATATAAATTTATTGAAGTAGGCTCAGGAAAATCGAATGTAGCTTGCTGTTTTCTTCTCCAGTTATTTTACTTGCTTTTTGAGGTGTCTGTAAATTCATAAAAGTTATTGGAGGTGATGGTAGTGGAGTACCTATGTACTCTAGGTTGGTTGCAAATTTAGTTGCAGGAAAACTCTCAATGCAATTTTATCTTTGCGATAGTTGCCCTCGAGCTTATGACTGATGTAAGCTTTTCTCTTCTACTTGAGGACTTTGACTTGTTTTTTATATATAATAATATGGAGGTCTGTGGATATTACTTCTCTTTTTAAGAAACTTTAAAATGCGTTCACGTCCTTGAATTCTTTTGACAAACATAGTTTTACAGAACTTTTGTTAAGTATCCTGATTAACTCAAGGTTAGGTTTTACAGAAAAAAGATGTTGTAGCTAAAGTATCACCCAGGCCATTTGTGTAACTTCTTGATTATATGATCATTTTCAAATTTAAAAACTGGCGAAATTAAACTTTAAACACCAGTAAATGCCAGCAGACAAATGACCTTGAGAACACCAAAGGCTATTTTAACGTATAAAATACATATACTGATGAAAATAAAGAATTAAAAGGGATGAAAGTGTTACAAAGTATACCTTTCTCTAATGTGACGAAAATGACTATTAGTTTTGGAATGGAGTGTCAACAGTGTAATTTAACCACATTCTAGGCATGTACTTATCTAGGTATCCTAACCTAACCGTAACATGAAAATATCGCATAAATAACCCTAATCTAACTCGAATCAGCCCTAATATATCGCCCTTATTAGGTTAACCTAACCCTTACCTCTCCTTAGCCTAAACGTTAACTTATTCTTTCCCAAACCAAGCCAGAAACTTGCCAGATAGTCCATTCAATAACAGCACTTCATTAAGCACATTTTATTCATGATTATAATATTATTTACCAGGTTTCACTAACCTGCTTACTGAGCGTTTCAGGGTCATTGGTGCCATCACACTACACTTATACTTTCTAATACTTAAGCTTTAAATTGACCTAAAAACAATTAGTGAATTATTTCAAGAATTATGCATTAAAACCCATATAGATGTGAGACACAAAACGCCTCCGTTTTAATATCCTACATCATTTAACGAGGTTCAGTCGAACGGTGGTTTTCGAAGAGTGATTTCTGAATAAATAGTATTTAGTCATATGAGGGTTTGAATTTCAGTGAATCTCAATAAATTGTTTACATCTAATCAGATAAAATCTTCCCCTTCAAATAAATGATGGTCAATATTTGCTAGTCTTTTACTTAAAAGCCATTTGGAATAAATATAGCATTTTTGAATTACTCCAAATATCTGTATGGTTGTCCAAATATTTGTTTTATTACCAAAAGTCAGACAGAGTATTTAATTTATGCCAAGAATAAGGAACACACAAATGAATTGAGGAATATAAATCTAATATTCACCTGTTAGTGAAATAGTTCTTATATTAATATCGATTTATGCATGGGTTGGTGATTTTCTCCAGATGAAGCTATTTGCATTCAGAACTTTGGTTTCTAGGGGTTTAGTTCAAGGTAGATTTTGTGATAAAATGACATCATTTTGAGAAGCAGTGAAGGCCGAAGAGAAGAAGGATAGTTTTTCTTTCTGGTTTGAAACTATTCACTTGTTCCTATCAGTGATTTTTCCAGGTGATCGAAACTGTAACATTCACGTAACGAAAAAGTCATTTAATTCCCGATAGTTTTCAGTGCTTTGCTAACTGTTATCCGCCAGTGACGGTATCGAGCTTGATATTATTCTGTTTCATGTCTTAAACACTGAGTGTAGTTTGTGTTGAACGTACTTTGACCAAGAAGTGACACATTTGTACAAAAAGACTGGAAAAAAATTTAACGCACGAGGAATTCTGACAAGAATTAAACAAAGCGGGCAAAGAACAGCACCGGATGCATGCGTTTTATGGTGAAGAATATGGCTTTGTTAACCTCCCTAGTTTACCAGCTTCTTAGTTTAGCGGTCAGTCCTAAGCGCCTGAAAAAGAGGGAACGATGCAGGTGCGGCTAGCGACAACAGGCATCATTCATTATCAAAGACCTCTTTCACTTATCTAGGTCACATCGTTTTAACTAGAGGTGGCACGGATGAGGGTGTGATGGGCTAAATTGTAAGGTTAGACAGACCTTCATTACTATGAAATCAGTGTGTAAAACTGATGCGCTCAGTACAAGGAACAGGATTCAGATTTTCAACACTAATGTCAAGTCACTTCTTTGATAGGGTTCAGGGATTTGACCAAGGTGTCACCAAAACCATTTCTAACAGGCTTCAGACATTTGTCGACAGCTGTTTTCACTCCATAATGCAGACAAGATGTCCAGAATGGATGAGCAACAAGGAAGTTTGTCGCCGAATCAACCAAGAATCTATTGCCCAACAAGTATGTCCAAGAAAATGGAGATGGATCAGATAAACTCTAAGAAGACAGTTGAGTGACATTACGCGCCGGGCTTTAATGGATACGTGAGCCTGAGGGTGACATGGAAGAGGTCGTGTAAAGAGGAGATGAGAGCCTATGAGCAGTTTTGGATCCGGATAGGGAGGACTGCTGAGAACAGGATGAAATGAAGACATGCATTTGAAGCACTATGTTTCAAAGTATCCACTGCAGTCCTACAGGAGGTCAATCGCAAGCCCAAATAGCTCAGTGGTAACGTCTCTGACTTCAGCACCAGGTGACGTTGGTTCGAATCTCAGAAGGGACATGAGTTCCTTCAAGATTGCAGATAAGCCTTGCTGACGAGTGCCAACTAGCACGAAACGTAGGTCGAAGGCTTCCTGCTGATTGCCTCCAACTATCTAATATCATCAAATCAATGTGCACCGTGATGGCGAGCTACCTAGAATGGTGGCCACATTGCTAACTTGACTGATAGAATTCAGTCTGCACCAAAGAAAGAACTAGACACATTACACTAGTTACTAGTGTCCAATCAAAGCACTGTGTTTCGCTCTGCACAAAAAGTAACAATAATAACACGTACTACATCACAGGGTAAGTAATGCATATTAGTTACACCGATAATTTCAAACTTCAGCGCCACTAAGGGTAAAATATGATTATTGCATATTTCAATGAAACTGGTTAGCAAGCATATATAAATGTAAACTTGAACATTGTGGAGCGATTTTCCTTTGTGCTGACAGTCTGAGTTTTCAAAAATTTCGAAATTCGAGTGTTATTAGACAAAGAATAACTTGTGTACGGCTATCCTTATGATCTAACAACAGTTTTTGTGAAAGAAACATTGATTCCACTCAGCGCTTCAGTGGTAGAGTATTCAACAACCACTTACCTGATCTGAGGTTCGATTCTTGGCTTATGGACACCTACACCTCTCTTAGCCGGTGATAAACACGGTAAAGAGGGGAAATTGGACGTGCAGACATGAACAGTCCTGAAGAAATACAAAAGGGCTATAATTTACTCCATGATTTTCAGTGTTTCTCTTACTTCCATCGGTTAGAGATGAAATCGTACATAAGTACATAGTTGTTATGAATAAAACATTGAAAATTAACTTTCTTAGTGATCAGAGTTGTTTATATAAATTAAATGTAATGGTGTAAAAGTAGCCGTACTATTTGTCAGATTATTGTACAATGGATCGCTATATTAGTTGACAAGTTATTTTTTGAATGACTGATTTTCACTCCATTAAAATGCCTTCAAAGACTTCAAAAATAATAGTGTAGAATGAACCAGTTAATATTACCATTTTAAAGGAAAATAAATTTTGCTAAGGATGTACGCATTTTGAATAAGAAAAAAAAATACTATTTTAAAAAGAAGGTAAGATTTGCTTTCACTCTCAGTAAATAGTTGACAAGACGGCCAAATGGTTATGCTACTTTAATTAAAGTTTTTCTCAATTAACATAAAATAATTACCCTTGAAACAAGATATTTCAGGTATCCGTTTATAAAAAGCCATGTGTGAAACTACGACAAACTTCTAAAATGTGATGAAATATTTTTCACTTGTTACTGGATTTCTATCGCGCCGCTAACTGATGTCTGTTCATAAAGAACTTAACCTTCCTTTATTTCCTATTATATATACTGAGAAAAATATGAAGAAGCAAGACATAAAGAATTTGGTTCATCTTACAAAACTCTCAAAATAGTGAGATGTGGAGTATTACTAATTGACTGCTACAGAAAAATGTAGTTCCATAATTTCATGTAGCTGGCTCATGTTGTGACGGAATAACTGTTTGGAAAATTCCACCTGAACTATCTGATTGCAGTATTTATGCTTTTTTGGATGCTTCAATTGACTTTGTGATTATTATCCGCTTTTCTCCTACACTGTATATCATCGTTCTGACGTCTGCACATCTTACTTTGAATTGATTCTTATTGTTTGTATTCATCACTGTTTAATCTCTTTGTGGTATTGTGATATATTGATAATGTGTTGTTTTACAGTATAATTTTGGGTAATTCGAAGTCTGTGTGATTCTTTTAGACAGAGGTATTGTTCCCACCTTGTTGGAAATATTCTACTTAAATTTTAGTCAACTAATTTTGTTCTGCAGTGTTTGTTTTGTACTTAGAACATTCTCTTGACCCTACAACTGCCAAACGGTACTATGGAGGTAATTTAAAGTTTTTGATGTTATTGTTATTGAGTCAAATCACAAACTTTACGGCAAATTACCGTCTTTTTGCTGTTGTTGGACCGTTCAGTGACTGTGCGTGTCTCAGGAGAGTTTTGGTCAGCTATACATTAGAACGTAAAGATCGGTTTCCTGTGTTCAGACCACAGTAGGTCAATTTTATTTGTTACACGTGTGATATAATTAAATAAGTCAATGAGAATGGAATAATATGAATCTACTTTATTCCACAGGGTTTCTGTCTATTATTTACAACTAAAATAATGAGTTATAGTAATTGATCACTGTGGCCCAGTAGTAAATATCAAGTTCTTGTTGTAAGAGTGAAATAAAAACGAACATATTACACAGGATATTAAAATGATAAAATTACGATCAAAACGGAAACATTCTTATGTCAAAAGGAAGGTGATATTTTGTAATTTGAAGGTGAATTCAAACAAAAATGGAAGTGGTTGCGTAATCGTTAGGGGCACTATCTGGAAAAGTGAGCAAGACAAATGACAACGAAGGCATTAATAAAATGTTGGTTTTAAAAAAGTATATGGATATATGTTAGGTAGTAAAACCAAAAAAGTGAAAATTTATAGAGTGGTACAGCGAAACAGTTATTTCTTAACAGGGTTGCTAGTAGTCTTTTTTTGAACACATATTTCAGGCTTCTTTCTTCGGAAGAGAGAAGCTTCAGTAATTCGAAGTAGTTTTGCAGCACTTAATTCAATCACTACGCTTACATATTCCTGCGTGTCCATCTGGTTCCCGTATCAACTAGGTGATTAGCTATGTTAAGTCTAAACATCTATCACATATACCCTTTGCCAGGTATCCAGAAACCCTAGAAGACAACTAGTTCTCCGCTCTCCCTACACAGTTGGAGTTAACAAGATTTCATAATTGTTCTAATTTTGTTTATGTAATGGAACAAGTTTTATGCAGAAGGAACACTTTTGCAGATGGACAATTCCTCCATATAGAATTTCCTATCTTTCTCGTAATCCCTTCTCCAGCTTTAACTGCTTTGTTCTAAACAAAATCTTTACACAATGTACAGAATTTTCAGCTCAGTTTATTGCATAATGTGTTTTCTTCATCGGGATCTTCAAGTAAAATAGCATCCTAAAGTATGTTATGTGACGCATAGCTGTTCCCTTGTCTCCGAGAGATGTGTGCTGGTAGTTTGAAAGTAAATTAAAAATGTACATGAGTACAATTTGTCACTCAAGAACATACATAACTGTATGGTTAAATCAATGAAAACTAGAGAAAATTTGATGTATTGCGTCGGATGAAACTTCAGGTGGCCCAGTGATTCGAGCAGACCACCACTATAGGTGGTCTCAGTCAAAGTATTTGGAATCTCTTTTAATTAATGTATCGTAAAAAGTTGACAATAAACCAAAAAAGAATTAGATGGATGCCTTTTACTATGCTTTAGTATTTCGCGTTCTGATTCACATTGCATTCATGAAAGAAAATTCGTCTTTGGATTTCAATAATCACCATAGAATAGTGAAGTTCCAAAATCTAACAGACCCGGTATTAACTAAGGGCGTTCAAGGTAAATAAAGGGTATGCAAAAGGTTAAATTTACAAATGAAACAAAGTAGTTTAGATGCTTTCATTAATGAGCTTGAAAGTTCCCACATCAGTTCAATATTTATATGAATTCAGCTTCATTACAATTATAACAACGCAACATGTATATATTCGATCAAGTATTTTTCATGCAGTAGATCTCTTGTTAAATAAGAAACATTGAAACACACAAAAGAATCCTCGATCAGCAGCAGTAAAACACTGATAGCTATTTTACACAGGTTAGTGCAAACCACTGTAGAGACACAACAGTATGGCATTTAGATTTGTGATCTTGAATTAAACTATCTCACTAAGTAAACAGAAGCCATGAATCCGTGACTAATGAAATTAACTGTATTATACGATCTCAGTAAATAAAGGGAAATCATTATGGAGATCTGAATATCAAGGCTCTTGAAAGTAATATTATAGCGTCTGTAATATTTCCATGTCATAAATTAAAAGTCATTTTGAATGAGGATAAACGCTCTGCAAGTTATTACAGTTTTAAGATAAATCTTATTATCATTTTAATAATAATACTTAGGTATTCATTGGATACATTTTAGCGTAGAAAAGATATATCATAATTATGAACAAGTGGTGATAGAGATAACACCTTTAATTTCACGTCTACATTTCAAGAAAGATACGTCAACAGACTCTATATCCCACCGTCTACTCAGAGCTAAGAAGAGGATATTCTACTCAAGATATCAGTACCTATTTTTCAGTTCAATATTCACCACGAATTGAAAGGACAACTTACATGATCTTAGATTATCCCCATACATAAACCGTTTTGATTGACGGATCAGGTTACATGAGTTGTACTATTGGGTCTATTCGTCAACGGATTCGGTTAAAATTGTTTGGGTTTGTTGAGAAAAGGATTCTAAAGACAAGATGCACCCTGCCTTCAAATTTACCCTTTGTATTTTAATTCTGATTATTCTTCTGAAAAAGACCGGACCAGTTTTCAAAAACCAGACGTTGAAATTATCTATTTCAATATCGTCCAGATTTATACAAATATAATTTTTACGCAGATTTACTTTTTAATTTGCGCCAATTGTTTGTAAAACTAACCGGTCACATCTTGATTGGA
This sequence comes from Trichobilharzia szidati, assembly GCA_944472155.2. Lineage (NCBI taxonomy): Eukaryota > Metazoa > Platyhelminthes > Trematoda > Strigeidida > Schistosomatidae > Trichobilharzia > Trichobilharzia szidati. The sequence continues at coordinate 92,631,392 of OX235273.1, forward strand.
GTTCATATAATAATAATAATAATTTGCTTTATTCCAGAAACAGTACTAGTGGTACAGTGTGGAATTTTCAGCACATATCTACAATATTTGCATCTAATTTTACCGACATTTAAAATAAGTATTAAACAAACAAAAAAAATCTGAAGACACCAACAGCAAAAAAAAAACAAAAAAACAAAAAAAACAGGATAAACACAAAATAATTATGAATGCGAAAAAGTACCAGAGTCTACCAAGGTCTAATGCAGTGTTTGTGGTGGTAGTGTGAGTAATCCTGAATAATACAAAATTTTTAAGGTGGTGACTATGGCGTTCACAAACAATGATTGTCAGTTTAATATTGCCGAAAAGTATAGAAAATAAGAAAAAACAACCACAAAACTAATAGTTACATGATGGTTAATGACAGGACAATTTTGTAATACTCATAGTGCTAATAGAGTCGGAACCAGTGGATACACAATAGAAGGAATATAGTAAAGTACAAAAAAGGAAGCCAATGTTAATATTTCAGGTAGCTAAGTATGTTTGAAGAAGGAGTTCACTAAAGAATACAAAATAAGAGAGAAATAAAAGAGTATGAAATTATGTTGTTAATAACAAAGCAAGTCACAGGTTTCACGCTTAACATTGTCTCTGTCGCTTAGAACACGGGCCAAGTATGGTATCGTTGAGTTCCTGTACTTGGTTGTACGAGCATAGATTCTTTTATACTGATTTCTGGTTTTACTTGATGAGATACAAGGAGAGAGTTGGGAATAGAGGGGGTGTTGGGGGTCTGAGAGTATGGTTTTAGACCATTTTTCGCATGTATTCAGATGCCTATCAACTAAAGTAGTGACGAGCTGACTGAGATTTACACCACTAGTCCTACTAACTACCTTCAACATCCTTCTCAGGATGGTATAGTCCTTTTTCAGTAGACCAGGAAAGACTAACGGGGAGCAGTAAAGTAGAATAGGTAAGATACAAGAGTTGACAAATTGTGAAAGTAGAGGTTGGGTGATTCCAGATTGTCTAAGTTTCTTAATGTAGTAGGTAAGACAGAACACTTTCCTAGAAATCATTAGGATATGAGATGTCCAAGTAAGGTCAGAAGATAGAACTAGACCGAGGTATTTAGCATTAGACTTAGTTTCAATTTTAGTCCCCTCAATGCAACAGTCTTCATGAGAACTTACTAGTGTTTGTAGATCTCGTTTATGCCTAAGGGAGAAGTCAATAGTCTGGCATTTTGAGGGATTCAGCATGAGACCATTTAGTTTGGACCACTCACTGATGTCCGACAGGAAGCTATTTAATTTGAGACAGTCTGACTGAGACTTAATGGAAAACGATACAGACAGGTCATCTGCATATTTAACGAAGTTGATTTCGTCTGAAATAGGTAAGTCATGTAAGAAGAAGGAAAAGAGAAACGGAGGGAGAACAGCACCCTGAGGAACTCCAACTTCAGTAAGAATAGGAGAGGAAGATACACCGTTATATACCGTGTACTGCATCCTATTAGAGAAGTAAGAGTGTAGCCAGTTGATAGCCCAGGGCTCAGTTTGTGCAAGGCTAAGCTTGTTTAACAATAGGCCTCTAAGTACAGAGTCGAAAGCAGATGTATAGTCAAGGAACGTGCAACGGACAAACTTGGCCCCTTTGTCTAAGGAGGATACAATGTTGTGATGAAACACAGCAGCAGCGTCCAAAGTACTTTTACCCTGTTTGTAAGCAAACTGCTTTGGATCGTTTGAGAAACTTAGGGAGAGAACAAGTTTTAGTAACAATATTTTCTCCATTAGTTTCAAAAAAGGAGACGTAATAGCGATAGGTCTGAACTTAGCATTATTACCAGAGCCTGACTTGGGTACAGGGATGATTTTAATATTTTTTCACAGAGAAGGTACAACATTATTAGAAAAAGAAGTATTAAAAATGTTTGTAAGTGGGTTGCTTAAAATATCAGCACATTTCCTTAGGACAATGGCAGGTATACCATCAGGACCTAGACTCTGGGAAGGTTTAAGAGATTTTAAACATTTAAGAACATCAGAAGTTTTAAAACTATGAAATGAACTTAAAAACATTGTCGTGTTTAAGTTAATTCGGATTGCCTATTAATTATATTAGACCTGAATTCTAGGTCATTGTTGATGTATCGCCTCCTAATACGAAGGTTTCAGAGGAGTCTGAAGATTAACAGTATGTTATCTGGTTGTTGGTGGTAGCACCGCTACCTGCCACCTGTGGTTCAACAGTTAGTTTTACTTGAAGTTACTGTATTTCTCATCTGTTTTAGAAATTTGTGACTAGGGTGATTAGAATTAAAAGTTAATTTACATTTGAATTTCATGAAGGTACCACTGTTATATTGTAAAATCTATTTATATTATTTAAAACAGTATAGAGAATCTTATGTTGTATGTGGCAGCTGAAGATGTATCCAAAATTATTGGAGATTTAAGTGAATTAAATGGGTATTTGTCGCAACCCATACCTCGTCGAAAAGAAACTAAGGCGTGTTATAATGCTATTCTTGCTTAAATTGAATGTAAGGTAGGCATAAATGATCTCGGCTAGACGTTTAACTGGTAATACAACAGACGTTGAGCAAACATTACATTTGAATAGAAATTGGGAGTTGAGAACAACAGAGAATTCAAATAATTTCAGCCGGATTCTCAAATGTGCGGCAATATATTTTCGTTTCTCATTGAAAAATGATACTTGGCTTAGTAGGACAAGATATACAGTTAACATTAAATAATGCTGATGATGATTACCGATATTCAGCCAACCAATGGTTCTTTTTAAATTACGAAGCTTTCATGGGACTGCTCTTAAAGCAAAAGGCTAATTCTTTACATAGAAGTGTTTCTTCTGCTTAAATTCTCAGTTGCTTTCCAGATAAAAACGAATCTTAACAATTTTTAAAATCCCTTATTTACGAAGTACTTCGCCAAGCTACAAAGACAAAGGTCATAGCAAGCAGGAATATAAATGTTTGAAACCCTCAGTGGAAGTCAGAATCAAACAATAAAGTTTGGTGTTTACTGAACTTATGTCAGCTTACAGTATCCGGTCAGTGGAAACAATCTGTTATTCAGTGGTTGGTTAAGAAGGTCATTTTCTGCTAGATACATAGACAATAGCCATTGACGAAAGGATTTAAATTTTAAAATAAAACACATTTTCCGTCGAATTAAAGTCTGACTTTGACATGTATTGATATTATGGCGACCCTGACTTGTCCAGTGAGGTTTACTGCTGTAAAACACTTTTCAGAAGAGTGTTTAAAATAACTTAGTATTTCTTTTTAGACACCCTTATCTATCATGATTGTTGGCTGCCCTTTCATAAAACTGAACTTTTGAATCTGCAATTCAAAGTCCCATTCGTTTCAGAATTGAAAGACCATTATGTAAAGATACACGTTAGTAAATAAGACAGCGCTACCAATTTTGAACAAGTGATGGACAAACTTATTTCCAAAACTGAAAATGTTGCAGTCCGTTTCGATGATCTCCTAGTTGTGATTGATCCTCTGAACAAACTGAGTTGGTGTTACTGCAGGCTAATACATAGAAGTGTCAGCGTTCCATAAGAACTGTGAAGTAATTTATTTTATAATCTGTTGTATGCGACAGTAAAAAGCTCTGAGGCTTGTTGTCTTTTGGGGATGAAAATACCAACAGAATCTGTTAACCATATTCATTTACTTATTAATTATTTCTGAAGATGAATGCATGTTGGAGATAAGTAAAAGAAAATGAAATCGAGCTAAAAGTTGAAATAACCTCTCTTCACGAAATACAACTGTGTAGTATCCTATTCATCAGTGGCTGAAATGGTCTTACATGTTTCCTTTAGTGTAATGCAAAAGTAACTGATTGAGATCGTGACCGTCATCACAGATAATAAAGATGTCGTCCACATATCTAACATACAGTTGGAAATTGTCAGTAGTTGATTTGAGTGGGCCGTTCTCGAGGCTTGCCATGAAGCAGTCTGCTAGTAATGGGCCCAGTGGAGATCCCATCTTGTTGTTTGTAAATAACCTCGTTGAATGTGAATTATATATTGAGTGTAGATCTCAGCGGTAGTTCTTTTAAACAAGTCTTCGGTAATCCAATGTTCAGCTGATTTTTGTCTATGTATTCATAAATGTGGCAGACAGTTTCTATGAGTATAACGTTGGTAAATAGTGACTCAATGTCAAGAGAAAGCATATTTTTGTTCTTTACATTGATATGTTTAATGTGATCGACGAAATGGAAAGTGTCACGAAGTGAATAGTGGCACATTCGTTTTCGTAAAGGCTTTAAAATTTCAGCTAGCCATTTCCCTATTGGATGGTAAGGGGAACCTGACATATCGAGAATTGGACGAAGTAGGAGGTTGGCTTTATGTATCTTTGGTAAGCCGTACAGTCTTGGTATTATTGATCCTGTTGATCGGATCTGATCATAGACTTCATGACTGATCAACTTTTCGGTTTGCATTCTCTTAAGGACATCGTGAGTTGCTTTTCAATCTGTTCAGTTTTGTTTCTTTCATTGGGTGGCTTGACACAAACTGGAGCCAAGTTTATTTTTCCAGATACAATGTATGTGCAAGTGATACAGCAATACCAACAGAGTGATGTTTCGAGCACAGTTTATTGCTCATAATCATATCAAGGATATGATTGTATTTTATAATTGTGTCTTAGTGCTGTGCAAATGCACTCCACGAAAAAGAAGTATAATTACTGAAAAAAGAATTAATTCTAATTCTGCTTCACAATCTAAGGAAATGGATTACGCAACCAACTCAAAGTGCGAATACCTGTAAATGTTGCGACTACAAAACTCAGAACTAGAAACCTCTGAACAAGATTGAATACTTGTACTGTTTAAGAGCAGTATTCATTAAGTGGTTAAAAGCATTTGATAGGAAACCTTGCCTTCAACCATCTGATAACAATAATTTAGAATGCATTGTGATGGCGAGCCACCTAGCATAGTGGCCATATTGCAAACTCGATTGATAGAACTCAGTGTCAGATAGAACTGACACTCGTTACTAACTAGTGTCCAAGCATAAAAGAGCAGTATTTAAACACACAAACAGTGAACAAAACAGTCTAGAGACCAGGTGAACAACAAGAAAATCATTTACAACGCATATGATCATGAAAAAATCAGTCGTATTCATTGCGTGTTTTATCAGATAAATTTTTTCGTTAATGGAATTATACTCTGACACAGTGTCTAGATTTCATTCTTAAGCTAATTTGCTTTATGTGGTTGTTTTTAGTTTTTCCTACTCCTAATGACATTGCATCATTCCGCCTGAATGTTTTTAGGCGCTGACAGAATAAACACAGACTTGGTGATTAATCTCTCTCTCCATTTAACTACATTACTTTCGAATACTTTTATCCGTGATACGTGCAACTACATGCATAGCAATAGCCTTTTTTCTAGGTTATATAACTTAGAGCGTTTAACGTCATAGATTTAGTTAAATTTCTATGTCGTCGGTCGTTTTTGATCACACACTACAAGTCACTTCCTCCACTTTTGGCTTATAATCTGAAATTTCACGCAACGAACTGTGTTAATTATACATTGATATAAACACTTCCTTTCAAACAGATTTCCAGGCAATTTAGTGACTTTTGCATTGCTACGTCATGGCAAAAACCGCAACCACTTCCTGTGAAGCTATAAAATACATATCCATTTCAAAGCCTAATTTCCGGTAACATTTTTATTGAGATATATCACTGCGTTTTTCTAAAGTGTTTATCCAAAACCTATTATTACTATTCCCTTGGGTTCCGGGTGGAACATACGACTTCAACTCCACTTCGTTCTATTTTCTGCTGTCCTCTTCATCTGGGTCCACGATTGCCGGTAATCTCTCATCTCCTCTTCGCACGATCTTCTGCACGTCAACCTCTCACCGACGACCCACTCGTCTTTTCCCCTTGGGATTCCACTCCAGCTATGGCTTGCGTTGAGTGCGATGTCATTCGACGGCCTCCTCAACGAATACCCGATCCATCTCCATTTTCCCCTACATATTTGCTGAGCGATCGGCTCTTGATTGGTTTGTTCTCAGTCAGAGTTTCTCGTTGCTAATTCTTTCTGGCCGGTCAGCCATTTGATCTTCAGTATGGACCCAGTGAAGGGAGCTGTTGATAAAAGTCTGCAGTGGCCTGCTGGAAATCCTTTTTTTGACGCGAAGTACAAGTTTCTGACCCGTACAGAAGAACTGACTGACTTCACATTTCTATTGAAAATACGAATTTGTTCTTTATGCTGCGGAGTGCAGAAGATTTCCAAATTGGTTTCAGATTGATATTAGTGTATCTTACCTTCCCGACCCTGACTGGCTTTGACACCTTCATCCGTTCGGCGTGCCTGGGATTGAAACCATGCTTCCTGGCTCGAAAAATGGATGAATTTACCTCTGTCAAATCTCTTCCGTTGATGGTGATTTTTGAAATAAGAACAAATTAGTTCAGCGAAGAGTCTCTTTTCGGCGAATTCATCCTTAGCTGTACAGTCGCAAATATATACAATTATTTTGTGTGTGTGTGTACATTAGGTTTGTCAAAATCAAAATCAAAATAACAGTTAGTGTGGGTTGTTGATTATATCATCAAAATAATATGTATATATCAACAACCCACACTAACTGTTATTTTGATTTTGAGAAACCTAATGTACACACACACACAAAATAATGTATATATTTGCGACTGTACAGCTAAGTGAATGAATTCGCCGAAAAGAGACTCTTCGCTGAACTAATTTGTTCTTATTTCAATGTCTTAATGGGTATATTTCGCGAATGGTGATTTTTGCTGGTTGTTGTTATTGTAGCTGTCGGGATGTGGGTATCTTCATCACCTCTGTCTTCTCCGTGTTCACCTGCAGTCCTGTATTCGCTGCCTGCCTCTTCAGCCAGTTTGTAGTTTTTTGCCTTTATCCAAAACTTACTGAAACGTTTCAGATATTAAAGATTTGTGCATTTACAAGTATGTGTATTAAATGTTCTACATACTCAGTAGTTCCTGACAACGTTAACTGCACTGCTTATTATCTCTAAATGGAGAAAATTGATTGTAAATCACTGTTTAAAATGGAGACACGTATAATTTCAAACTCAAAACATTTAAGCACTTCAGTGAATTGAACTTAATTAATGGTAGTTACAATAAGAGAAATGTGACTGATGATCCATGAAGAAAATGTTTACTTCTCAGTCCAAAACATTTCCAGGTATGAATTCCTGTTTATGGCTGAAAGAAAAAACAGTACTTTGACTGAATACGAGGTGGTAGGTACCTAGTGTTATGCGTTTAGTCCTTTGTTCGGTTCAGACTGAATTCTGTCAGTCAGGTTTGCAATGTGGCTACCATTCTAGGTAGCTCGCCATCACGCTTCACGTTGATTTGATGATATTAGATGGTTGGGAGCAATCGGCCACAGGAAGCCTTGGACCCCGGTTTTGTGCTTGTTGGCACACGTCACCAATCTAGAAGGAAATCATATCCCCTCTGAGGTTCCAACACGTGATACCCAGTGCTACTATCAGAGACATTACCAGTGAGCTATTCGGGCTTGCGATCGACATCCTGTAGGAATGTATTGGAAACTTTGATTGAGCGCCAGTTAATAAATGAGTAATGTCATGCATCTAGTCTTTTGTTTCGTGCAGGGTTGGGTGACACGTGTTCATATCTCAGAAGGGACGCAAGTTCCTTCAGGATAGCAGATACACTTTGCTAACGAGTGGCAACAAGCACGAAACCTAGGTCCAAGTCTTCCTGTTGAATAACTCCAACCATCTAATATCATCATATCTATGTTAACCATGGTGGTAAACCTCCTAGGATGATGGTGGCCACATTGCAAACCTGACTCATAGAATTCAGTCTACACCAACAACAATCCAGAGAAAAATAGTATTTTAATGTAATGCTCATATTTAACCATTTGTCCTACTTAACATGCACCAGCACGAATACACGATTAGGCGAGAAAATACATACGCTCTAATTAAAAGATAATGGAAATGGAATAAAGCTATATCATGTCTTCTTTGTTAGACTATATGTTTCACACAATGCTCCACAGATGTTATAAATAACTCTTCTGACTATAGCTGAGGCTTTAAAAGCATTAATAATGGAACAGTTTGTGTCGCATTTACATCATTTCATCTTAGTGGGACACGATGATAGATTTATCTAGAATAAACGATGACACGTGGTTTTATATTTCCGGTTAGTTATTATTATTATTATATTTCATCTTCTTATATCACAAATGTTATGCACATACTAGTTTTACTGTGCGCCATTACTAGTCTAATTATCTTTTAAAATTTATACCCATTCGCTTTTGATCTCCACTTACTCATAAAAGCTTTTAAATAGCGGAAGGTGACATTGAAGAACGACTTTATCTCTATTAAAAGAGATTGAAAAACAACGATTAAATTAGAGCATTAACTCTGATATGTACATGTAGATGACTGTCAGTTTTGCCAAAATAACCGTTTCTGCAATATTTTAAAGGATATGTTTCCATAACGAACCTGGGACTTGTATGATGTCTTAGAAGAGTTAATGCTCTATTGCTTTCTAAGCTTACTTCATTTTATGTATCATTTATATCCAGTGTACTTTGTTTGTTCGCATGTAATGCATTTCTTATATGCTACCATAAGTCATCAATTTTCGTTTCTTACAAACATCTAGGCTAAGATTTTCATAACCTAAAAAAAGGAACTTTGATAGGACCGTCTAGTCTGAGAATAAAAGGTTCACATTTAAATATTGAAGCATTCAACGTATAACATCAGTTATTACTAGGATGAATGCTATTCCTTTTCCATGCACAAAAACAAAGGTTTTTGAAAATTGAATAGACACATAACTGATTTCATAATCAGACAGGGACAATGGTAAAGAAAAATGTTACAAGTAAAGATTGTTATCTGTCCACATGTGAATGAATCCAAAATCTTTTTTGTTAGAATTAAGTACTAACATACAGAAGACAGTGATACTATCAAGAAATATGTTTGAAGCAAAAGTATCAAATACTTTCAAATTTTCAATTTTACCTTTCTTTGTAAAAGTAAATTTCATCCAGTGAATTTGATTCTATAAAAAGTAAGGAATCAGACAGTTAAGTTATTCTACTAAGCAAAATTTATTTGTATTTTCACAACAGTGTGTGTGAATCGCTACTTAGAAAGTTGAAATTTGTTTGTTATGCTGCTACGTTGCTATATCTAATTTGCTCTTTATGAAACTAGAGAACTACTGACAGAAATCTACACGACTCTGTCTTCAAAGTACTTTTCAACTAACCTTCACGTACTTGTTTACTATAGGACTCATGTAAATGTTGAGTCTTCGACGGAGTTTATCAGCCACTTTGGGCCGCATTCTCAAATAGTCTGACTCTAAGATTAGCTCTAGACAAAACTGTCATGCTTGGTCTCGACCCCCACGGGTCTTTCACCGTCTTTGGGTCAGATCCAGTGCTCAACACTGAAGGAAAAGTGGATGGCTGAAAAAAAATATGTAAGTAAATACTTGTGGATTTGCCAGTGTTCTGATCTACTAGTATGATTCTTTATGATGCTCAACATCCAACTTATGTCCTTCAGGAGTAGGAGTGAAAACAGTTATTTGCTCGCACGTGGAAAATCCTACCAACAGCACCTGAAGTTTGTTGACCAGCAAAACTGCCCAATCATAGGATAATATATATATCGAATTATTTTTTGCCTTATACGCTTGCCTTCTGAAATGTGTCACTTTAAATAGACACTAAATTTTTACAAAGTAGGATCCATCAACACTTTATTAACGAGGAAAAGTAATCACAATTTCATTAGGAAGTACCATGCCGTAAACAGTATTCATCTATATTGTCCAGAGTCAAAGTATATTCAGTCTAATTGAGATAGCTAATAGACGGCTTAGTTGTAATACCTGTAGATCGTCGAAAAATACCAGGAATATTTCTTCTAGATATTTTTTTGTACTGTGAGAACGAAATGTTGAAATTCACAATTCAGAAGGACAAAACAGAAATTTTCTATAGCTTGGTGTCAAAATGTTCGAGTAATGTGGAATACACTTCATAAAATTAACTCAGATATATATATATATATGCGAAAGTTCAAACATATCCCATTATTTTATGGGTAAGACATGGATCCTGTGGTGGCATTTAATCCCATATGAGTTTGTATGTTACTTACATCTCACAAAGAAAATATTATCATTAACTAGACATTGTTTTTTTTCAAATATGACGTATAAAATCCTTTAATATCAGTAAAAAGTTTGAGCATTGTGGATTAGATCAAATAAAGTATAATTATATTTCAATAGTTTACACACAATGATAAGTTTTGTTATTGGTAATATTTCGAGCAAAATTACTGCCCGTGTTCACACCACTGTTGGAATTGTTTTATTCACACATTTATGATTTGTACTCATATATATAGTTCATTATTTTTGTTCATTCATGTTTTTGTATTCAGAATTATATTCCAAGTTGTTGATAGTTGTACTGAGTCACCCTTGTTACATGTATCCGGTGTGACTTTAATGAATATCGATTCTGTTATAAGTCTTTCTTTCCATTTGTTCATGTTAGTTTTTAGAATACACACATTGTCCCAATCGATATTGTGGTTTTTTTCCCATGCATGTGCAGCTATCGATGAATTTTTTTCAAGATTCTTGTAGGCTTGTGTTCCTGTTGGTTGACCTTTGGTTAGGCGTTTATGTTCATTCACTCTTATTTTGAGTGATCTGGACGTTTGCCCCACATATTTAGTCGGACAGTCAGCACAAGATATTTTGTAAATCAAGTTGTTTTTATCCATCATTTTTATGGGATCTTTCAGTTGATTTATTTTATTTTTGATTAGATTTGTCGGTTTAAAAGTTGTGTGAATGCCGATATTTTTGAGGTTTCTTTGAATTGCCTCTGATGTACCATTTTTATATGGTATTGTGACTGTTTTTTTGCATTCTTCCATCTTGTTATTCTCCGGTTTTACTCTCTTTTTTCTCTTTTTTATATTATCTTTTATAAATTCTTTTGGGTAGTTGTTTTCGAGTAGCATTTTGAATAGGACGTTTATTTCTTTACACTGGTCCTCTGGCGTTGTTGTAAGTCTACGTATTCTATCTGCAAGACCTTGTATTAATCCTCGTCTCACTGTGATTGGTTGAGCTGAGTGATAATCAAGGAATCTTGCAGAGTGTGTGGTTTTCCTATATAGCGTCGTTTTAATGCTACCATCTGTTATTCTTTGTATTTTACAGTCTAACATAGGCAGTTCCCCAATTTCATTCTCTACTTCCATAGTGAATTTTATTGAGTCGACATGGCTGTTTATGTGTGAGAAGAGTTTCTCAATATCGTTTTTCTTCACTATTACTAGTGTGTCGTCTACATATCTCCACCAACATTTTAGTGATGACCTGAATGGTTTAAGGGCATTCTCTTCCCAATGATCCATGAATATGTCAGCTATTATTGGTGAGATAGGCGATCCCATGGCTACTACTTCATTTTGTTGGTATATTTTCCCTTCGAATTTGAAATATGCTGTTGTCAGACAGAATTCCACCCCTTTTATTATCTCTTCTACGGATAACTCTGTTCTGTCTTTTAGGCCATTATCTTCTTTTAGTTTCTCTTTCAGTGCATTCATCCTTGTTTTGTCACTAGCCATAATGATATTATTTCATTGGAATTATCTGCTTCCTTAATACAACTAGAATACAACAACTAAGGTTATACCGTGTATTGCTCCCCGACAGTTTATAATTTATATTCCAATTTGCATGTATTTGTAAAAGCTAATGTATCCATAATGTAGAAAAAACACTTGTAGGTGGGGTGAAAAATGACTGTCTAATTTGTGTGGACAATGTTAGCTTGTGGGTGGAGGATGTCTGTTTAATATTAAATTCTGTTTTAACTCCTCACTCCTACTTGCACAATTATGACTCCATTTTATTTGAAATGCTTCTAGTATCATACATTCTTTGTGATATGTAAAAATTATTCTGGATGATTTAGTTCCTGATGGTCGAATATAAGCTTCCTGTCAACACCAATATTAAAATGTTTATTCTCTTGCTATTTAACCGGGATGTCCGTCAAATATAATTCACTGTTATCTGGTTCTGCTTTCAAAGTATGTCGAGTTTTAATTTCATCAAAATACCGTTTGATTTTTTAAAATTTTATTCTTTTGCGTTCCCGGTGGAACATAGGGCTTCAAGCTTGAGCTTTGAAGGTTCACTGGAAGTGATGTTTTCTTTCACGGGTGGGATTTCTAACCCCATGCTCAACCTTCCCTCTTTATCGGGCTTACAACCAGCTTACAACGGGGAGGTGAAGGTGTGTGCCAGCCGGGAATAGAACTTAGGACGACGTGTATGGTTGGCGAGCATTCTACAGTTGAACCACCGATGCACAAAATACCATAAATATACTTTTTTATTTGCGTATGTTAACCTGGATATTATATTCAGATTTATTCATCAGTGGACTGGTAACCAAATAGTCATGTGGGTGAACCCACAGTTTAGCAGTTCATCTGTCTATATGAATTACTTTCACATGCAAAGTTATTAGCTGACAGACAGAATTTCAGAGTTTTAACAATTCTATTAGTGTTCGTTGAACATATTTCCAATAGATTTATGCTTGATTCTCAAAAACGTGGAAGTGGTATGATGACTTGTGACAATTAGAATGTTAATATATAATGAGTTAGAAGCGTAGCTTACCAAAGGTTTATCCTCATCACTTTTGAAAGTCAGGTTGTTTCTGGTTTTAATACTGAGGTTAGGTATTTGTAAAGAATGTTAGACTTTCTTAAATCCATTGTTGGGGTACGTTCGATCATACATGATATCTCAATTATTAGTAGCTTTCTAGTGGCAGTAGAATGCCATCCCTTCCGTTAAAAACAGGACTTCATTTTAGGTTAAAATTTTAACATTTTTCATGTCTTAAGAACGTGGCACACCTTTTCCAAAGTAACCTCAACCCTAATTCTATTTAAATACACTTGTCCAAGTAACCAAGTGTTTTTGATTTGTGTTTCGTTATTCGAACATAAAGTAGGGTCAAACCATTAAATCCTTTTCACTTAGGCTATCAGAAATTAGGAATTCATGAATTAGAGAACCTATAATGGTACACCATACTGGTTGAAGTAATCAAGAAAAAGTTTGATTATCACTTTGTATGCAATCGCGGAGTGGGTTGGGACAGAGTCAGAGTACTTAAACACAAAATAGTTAGACAGAAAGACAGGTCAATCATCTCATCTTCATGCAACCAAAATGACACAACACCAGTTCCGAATGCTCGACGAATGCATTAATATTCAGGAGGGAGTAAAAACCAAATGGTGAAACATTGATTCTAATGGCTACTGATGGAATCTAGGAGGCTCTTTTCGTCCCAACTTGAACTCGTCAGCTGGATGTGTCTGCATCTCATTGAGTGGTAGAGCTGTCACTGAAACTCTAACTCACCATTCGACGTTAAAGTATATTAAGACATTCAGGTACTCGTGCGAATCCATTGAGCGATAAACTGTGTTTGAAGTCTCATTCAGCTATTAATGGTATACCATTGTGAGTCACATCTGATAAACTTATGCGTCGGTGGCACAGTGGTTAGGACTCTCTCCGACCAAGCACATGGTCCGGGGTTCGATCCCCTGCCGACGCACACCTGATATCTATGGTCGGCCTGCAAAATTTGGGCTACCGATATCACATGCCGAAAATTCCATACCTGTACCAAAAACTACGGTGTGGAATTAAGCTGTAATCAAAAAGAATTATATTCTACCAAAGCGAAAAATATTTCCCTTACATTACAGCTAATATAATGCAGAGGTGACGCAGAATAGCTATCTCATGAAAGATACAATTCTGAAAATAACTAATTGTTAAACAAAATTATTTGATCAAAAACAGTCGATTCAGCTCTTTGTTTTAACTTCATCAGTTATAAAGTTCCCTGAAATTGAATCTCATTCAAATTACATTGACTGCCTCTATCCTTTCTTTTTGCTTTGTTCTAAATCCTCTTACTGGCTTGAAATAAGTTTTGTTAATATAATGCACTTAAATGAATTTATTTATCGACAGTACGTAATGTTATTATCATTCATCCGTTGTTTTCACATATTTCCTCATCCGCTATTCATAATTCATCCTCTGAATTCTGCTTTTGTTTTATAATGAATTCATAAACACGCAGTTTATTCACATGAACTTATGTCTGAAATGAGAGTTCATTCTGCATACACGTAAATATTATTCAAAACTAGCAGTCTATCATTCCACCCATTTGAATTGATTAAATCCCATTATACTCAGTCAAATACTGTGTATACTTTAGATAAGAATGTGAATTTATTAGCTATTATAATGACAATATACACTGAATAGCAAGTTATTCAAGTTGCCGTCACAGAGAAGAAACCTTTTTTATATTTTGACAAAATCTGTGCATTGGTGACTAAGTAACAAAAGAGTAAAAAAAATTCAGAAATTTTTTCCATTCATTTTTCGAAATACACTGATTGACATAAAAGGCTGACGTAATGAGAGCAAAACATCTAGATTGTGAAAAAAAACGGGGGAATAAGAGAGTAAACACAACTACAGAATTATGTATTCAGTCAGAAAGTGAACTTGTTATAATGGCTATGGAGAAGACGGAGGCCGAATGCACCTTTTCGAACACAAAGTTGAGGCGTGAATTTTTTGTGTGGCTAATGCTTCTGCTATACCCGTATGCCTTTATTTCACTGCCCTTGAGAAGTTTCATCAGATCTTGTTTAGGATTTTGAATTATTAGTGCGTCGGTGGCACAGTGGTTAGGACTCTCGCCGACCATGCATATGATGCAGGGTTCGATCCCCTGTCGACGCACACCTGATATCTATGGTCGGCCTGCAAAATTTGGGCTACCGATATCCATGCTGAAAATTCCATACTTGTACTGAAAATACGATGTGGCATCAAGCTGTAATCAAAAAAATAAATAAATAAATAGAACTGAGTGTTCTGAGTTCTGTTAGCGAAATGAAGACACTTCCATTTTCCGATTATGCGTATCATGCAAGAACGGTATCCTGTATTCGGATGGACAAAGTTTTTAATACGTCTGAGTAGTAATGCACGTTTCGTTTTTAATCGGTTGTAGCTGTGTTATTTCTGTATGACCAAGCGACAAGGATGTGACACTAAAGAATACTGCAAAATAGGCTGATTTAACCATTATAAAACTTCTCTCCTACTGAACTTCAAACTTAAAGTATATATAGTGACAAAAGTTCCCCCAAAACAGCCGTTAATATACCTCACTGAAATATACTTCACTACTAGCACTCTCCCGCAAGAAACTAGTTTACTAGATTGTAGGGGACAAAGTAATACATCAGTCCACACCAAGATGAGTCCATCGGTTTACTCGCTGTGTGCTTTATCAATTATTCTGAATTCTTGAACGGAGCAAGAACGACAAATGCGTCACGCTAGTATGAACTCATTTTTTGCTATTTCCGGGATACTTCTAGATTGGCTACAACCTGGACAATACAAAAAATCTAAATTACACTGAAGGTTTGGTCATACTTTTTTCGCGACGACAAGGAGTAATTGATAGGAACTAAGACTAACATGAGTTTGGAATGACTTAAGTTGTTCAATTTTTAAGAATTAAACGGACTGATTATTTATACAGTTGCTAGACCAAGACCCTTGAGAACAAAGTTCAAAATGTTTGGGTAGAAACAAAGTCTAACCAGGAAGGGTATAACAGTATGACAGGTTACGTAACTACAGAAAATATGTCTTTAGAAAGAAGAAAAGTAGGGGACAGGGTGAGTGATGTTTGGCTGAAACAATAAAATTTTTAAGACAAGACAGAAGATATGGAGGAATGTGTGACGTAACAGAATTCTAAACTTTGCTACATAAGATTCGTCACTTTCTCTTTCTGCATACATAGAATCAGTTTTAATCGTTTAATGGCGATCGCCTCATCGAAACGTAGCAGGCCAGGTTTCTTCTGTTCTAAGAATATAACTTGGGCACTGCGGTAGAGTGTAATTCCATTATGAATAAAAAATTTTAATTTGATCAAGTTTCACAGCGTTATACAGTAGTATTTACAGATGAAAAAATGGTTAGTTTTGATATAACTAATCTCCATACTAATATACCAGTCAATATGGCCTTAGAAGAAGTTAAAAGAGAATTGGCTGCTGATCCTGAACTGACTCATAGGACAAAGCTACCCACTGAGGAAATTGTTCTAGGAATTCAAATTATGCCATCTTTAAATTCCAGGGCAAAATATATAGACAAATAGCAGATGTAGCTATATCCCATGTCGTAGCGGATAGCTTTATGGATTGCTGGGAAAATGTAGCTCTTAATACATTTAATCCTAATGCAAAAATATGGTGGAGATATGTGGATGACACTTTCACAGTGTTAAAAACGGAACATATCTTTAGTTTCTTCACATATATAAACTCATTAGTAAAGTGTATAAAATTCACATTTGAATCAGAAAATGAACTAGGAGAATTAGCTATGTTAGACCGTAAAATAAAACAAACAGAAGAAGGTAAACTTTACAGTAGCGTTTATAAAAAGCCAACGCATTCTACTAGATATTTAGACTTTAACTCATCTCAACCGTTATCTGTAAAAGCTGGCTTAGTTAAGTGTCTAACAAACCGAGCAATATCAATAAACAGTACAACAAAATCCCGAATGATGAAATGAAACAGATAGAAGAGGCGTTGGTGTTGAATAACTATCCTATAAAATTCATTAGGAAGATCCAAAAAGGTCAAAAGCAAAATAAAAATAATGGTGAAACTAATAATGATAACATAAATCAGAAAGAATAGAAGGCATCTACAGCTTTACCATATAAGGATGGTCATCTGAAACCCTACGTAGGATTCTTAATGGAGAGGGAGTTAGGGTAGCATTTAAACCTAGAAGCTCCCTTCCAGACAGGCTCTGTAGGTTACAGGATCCACTTGAACCAACTAAGGAAAGGAATTTAATCTAGAAAATACCTTGCAATGACTGTGAGATCAACTACATAGGTCAAACCAGTAGATCGGGGATAGTCATATTATCAGAACATAAGAATCTAGTTAAAGTTAGAATGATTGATCCCACGAAGATAAGTAATTCAGCAAAAAGCTTAGGAATTGCACTGCATGCACTATCAAACAACCACATAATAGGGTGGAAGAGGCTTAAATTTCCAAAGTGTAATGTAGGTAGGTGAAGAGAGAGGTTGATAACTGAATCTTTGCTCATTGAATCTTTGTTCACCCGAGATATGCAATAGGAATGAATCATCACCAATGGCAGAGATACGAAAAATATTACCATCAGTGACATCAAGAGATGAAAAATAATGGAAATGTGTACTCTAAGTTAGAAAGTTGTGTAAGTCACATGATATGATTATAATCAACAAATTATTCTCCAAACGTTATCAGTAAATATTACCATGATGGAGAAGATTTTTAGCTCAGGTGGTTAATTTTGATGCAGTTGTTTTCTCTGAGCTGGATGGTTCATTTATTTATTTATTAAATTAATAATCCCCATTGAGACATAAAAACAAAGAATTCAGCGAAGAAAATTCTCTTTTCGACTATTTCATTTTCATAGCTGTACAATCGTCTATATATGAATTACAGTAGACAATAACAATCAGTTTTTCTTTGTGTGTGTATTGAAGTTTGACAATGAGTGGAAATACTAAAATGCGATAATATTGGTGCATAGGATTATGAGTCACCATGGATTAGATACATGAATGAATAACTTATTAGATAGAGGTCAACCTAAAGTTCAATAGACAAGCGTGACATAGATGATCGGGAAATACAGTACATTCTGAAATGTGAATATGTGAATATAATATGATGGAAACATAGGATGAGAGAAATGTTGTTAAAGTAGTAGACTAGATATGATGTTAGAATATGATAAAACAAGTAAAATTAAATGAAACAAAAATGGAACACGGAATAAAGAAGGATAAAAAGTTTGTTATGTGAATTACATAGTAAAATGGTGACCATGGTAACGAAAGAGATCGTACAAATTGCTTTTCTACACAAAGTTGTTATGCGTGTACAATGTCAAGACTATGTTCTTGTGTTTGTAAAAAGCAGACGTGACAGTGGCAATCTCAAATTGAGGAATCTAATAAGGCCGACCGAATCAAGTGGGAAATTTCCGAAATGCCCTGATAAATATTTTTTTCCACTTCGTGATTAATTTGAGTCGTACTCAGATGTTATTATTATCATATGACTCGAAATTCGGTAACCTTTAATCTAGTGAAAAGACACTGCATGATATGATGCAGTTTGAAAATCCAGTCAATCAGACAAACGGTCTGATAGCAAATTCACTAAAAGACCTAAATCATTTCAAGTCATCACTGCTAAACTGTATTCATCAGTTCAGGAAATCAAAACCGAAATTGCTCCAGCATCTCACGAAGGAAAATTTCATTCATTAGGAGTTGAAGAAAAATGAGAACATCCTACTAACACGACCAGATAAAGGTGCAGGGATTGTAATAATGGATTGGAAAGATTATACTGACAAAATGCAAAACATCCTGTCAGATGAGACAAAATTTCAGAAACCTGAACGTGAGAAAAATAATCTCAAAGGTTCTGAAACGTATGAAGAATGATTCATCATTGACAACCGAGGTTAAGACCTTCTGAATAAATCATTCCTCGACTCTATGGCCTACTGAAAATACATAAATCTGGATTACCGATGCGTCCCATTTTAGACATGTCAGGTTCACCGTATCATTATGTTGCAAAATGGATAGCAGAACTCTTGGAACCATTAAGTAGTCAAGTATGCACCTATTCTTTGTATGACACTTTTAAATTTGTAAACTGCGTTAATGATATTAATGTTACTGGGAAAAATATGTTGATAACGAACTCAAACAACTGAAAGAAACCTTCATAGAGAAGGGGTATCCACTACGCTTCATAGAGGCTAATAGTAAAGTACGTGCGAGAAATACAGAGGCTGATAAGGTAGCTAAAATTGTTGCACCTAAACTTAGAATTTAGGGGTGACACTGCAAGTGAAATACTTAAATATCATCTGACGAGATCACTGAGAAAAACGTTCTTTGCTGCCACTTTACTACTCTAGCCGTCCACTGGTGCACCTTAGTGTCAAGGAAATGTTACCTCCATTGTTTATTTCCATGTTTATTTATATGTTGACCTGCTCCTGTGGAGCCAGGTACATAGGACGTTCGTCGAGAAACATATCCCGCCGCGTTCGAGAGCACCTCCCAGTTCGGCTTAGTAAATAGGAACGTAGAGGTATTAATTCATCGATATTGCAACATATGTAGATACTGACCACTCAGCATCTGACACATCGTTCAATATAGTCCACAAAGTCCGACGAAGTGTGTCGAAAGGGGCATGAGTGGATTTGCTATGTGTAGCAGAGGGTTTGGCAATACATAACATAAAGCCAGAACTTTGTGTACAAAAACAATTTTTACGATCTCTTTCGTTACCATGGTGACTTTCGAACTCGAATCGAATAACAAACTCGGTTTCCTCGATATTACAATGACCAGGAGAGACGATGGAACGATTCAGCGATCTATTTTTCGTAAACAGACATGGAGTGGACAATATCTTCATTTTACCAGTTTTGTTCCTATCCAGTATAAACGTTCCCTAGTAAAATGTTTGTTCTCAAGGGCCCGAAAAATATGCACGAGTGATACAGTGATGGATGAGTTTCGACATATCCATTCAGTTTTATTAGCTAATGGTTATCTGGAAAACTTTATCACTTGTCACAGTAAAGAAAGACCACATCTCGAAAAGGCAACTTCTGTACCAAAGAAAGCTATCTTTATTAACCTACCATTCAAGGGTGACCAGATTATGCAGTTGACAGCTCAAAGACTTCGGTCAGCCATCAAATGCACATTCTATGCCGCATCTCTTTTTCTCACTTGCCGAACATTTTCGATCCCTGTACCTACGATTAAAGGACGAAATTTTGTGGACTCTACTTCAAACTGTATCTACAAGTTCACCTGCGGTGACAACTATATAGGTAGAACCAATAGAATGTTCCAATGTCGTCGAAAAGAACATGTTCCAAAATGGCTACTAAATCATATAGAAAATCACAATGCGAGTAATCTGAATAGAAATCCAGCATCATCCATTGCAAAACACTTATTAATGTCAGGTCACAAAATCAATATTAATGACTGTTTCACAATTATTTCACATAACTCTAATTCAAGGTTATTGAAGGTGATGGAAGCACTTTGGATTAATCACATACAGCCTCAACTGTGTGTACAAAAAACAATAGACTTCAATCTTCGCCTACCATGGACTACATGACCTATCTAAATATGATTGGTCATCAGTATGTACTTTTGTTTTTTATTTAACTGAGTAATTGTCATGACCTTTATTTTATTATTGTTAACCATGTTAGTTGTAAAGCGGTTGTAAAGAAACTGAATGATATCATCTCGCGAAATTTGTCTTCTAAATGCCTTATTCAAATTTATCAAAGGGACTAATTGTTTTAACTCTATCTATTCATTCATATTTCTAATCAATGGTAACTCATAATCCTATACACCAATATTATCGCACTTTAGTATTTCCACTCATTGTCAAACTTCAAAACACACAAAAACTGATTGTTATTGTCTACTGTAATTCATATATAGACGATTGTACAGCTATGAAAATGAAATCGTCGAAACGAGAATTTTCTTCGCTGAATTCTTTGTTTTTATGTCTCAATGGGGACTAATAATTTAATAAATAAATAAATGAACCATGCAGCTCAGAAAACACAACTATATCAAAAGTTAACTATCACCGTATAACACTGTGTGACTTCATCAAAATAAAATCTTTTTGTTCATATCGGAACCAGATTTCTTCTCCTTGTCCACTATTTTGAGCTGCCTCAGATCGACAACAATATAACCAGTGTCTAATGAATGTTTCGCAATCTCACCGTTTAATTTCCGTGAACTCTTTGGTCTCAGATTCTTTGGTGTGTATTGAGAAATGCAGGCAATAACGCTTCCTTTTCAGTCTGCATCTTATTTCACTCGCACTATCATCCATT